>JAJGOT010001130.1:0-66775 GCA_022457155.1 Cladopsammia gracilis
CAAGCAATTTTCTGACTCGAAATCCTGACTAGAACCTTAGAAATCCTCATCTAAAAATTCTAAGGCTTCTCCGTGTTTCTCTGTACGTTTACGTTCGTCAGGTGTACCGTATTAGTATATATGAAAGTGTAGCTTTCAGCTCAAAGTCAACAACATCTACAACCGTTGGATGAAATAGGTAGTGTTTAGACAGAAATAAAACTCTCTTTATCATTTTATAATTTCCCTCGTAATTATATGCCTGTCATGCGGATGGATTCAGTTGGTGCATAAAACAAACAGAACAGATCAATTCTGATAACTTTTTAAATGGTGTATTGTTAGATCTATTTCCTAGTCATTTCAATTTTATAAAGTTTGAAATATAGGATCGGTTGAATGACACTGAGAATTAAACCAAACGCTTATTAAATTCAAACCATTGTTAGTACAGTTATTGTATTAGGAACACATGAACCATCCCTTTTCATGCTACTCAGACAGTAAAAAGGAAAACTTTAGTAAGATACACCTAATTGCAAAAACGTTGTCATAGAAAAATGAAAAATGCAAAAACGAAAAATGAGAAAAGGCCAATAGGAATTAATTAGACATACAAATAACAATAGCCGCTGTACGCTTAATTTAAATTAACAATAGCCGCCCCACGCTTAATTTAAATTAACAATAGCCGCTGCACGAAGCTAATTAATTCCTATTTGGCTTTTTCATTTTTCTTTTTTCATTTTTTCTTTTTTCTATGACAACGTTATTGCAATTAGGTGTATTTCTGGCTTTAGCAGATACTTGATACGTTCTGGGGGAGTCAAGTTCTTCCCTGCGTTGCATCGAATACACAACCGTTTTCACTCAAGCAAATCATGATACTGAAATTTCTGTTAGGAATTAATATGAAAATGCTACAAATTATGTTAAACATGATGTAAATTAAAGTATTCACAGATTGTTTTGGGCCGATCATGCTAGATAAATATTCATATAGTTTTCGATATAGCAATATTAATAATAATTGGAGAATCTAAGTAACTAGCCCACATCCGTCTTGTCATTATATATGATTGATGTAACTGGACAGGCCTAAGAGCCTAACAAACACTTCCTGCTCAATATTTAAAAGAATATTCTAAATGAAATGTAAAAACAATCCTTTAAACTTGCCGATATCGGGCAATACAAGACTGCAACAAAAAATCACGTATATTTGTAGGCCAGGCTCCGGTTACTCAAAAGGTGGATAGCGCTATCAACCCGATAAATCACTTTCCAGTGGATAAGTATTAACAAAATCCATTGTGTTATCCGCTCGATAGTGATTTATCCGGTGGATAGCGCTATGCACCTTTTGAACAACCGGGGCCAGCAGCCTGATGTTCTCACATTATAGTCAAGTTGGTACTGCTTGCTATATAGTCTCATTTCCAAAATTTATACCTAATACACTTGTTAAAAAAGTCGATGCAAGGTGTTCGATTTTAAGGTGTTTTTTTTTTCTTAGACAAGAATGTCACTCTCTCTTGCAATGGCTTTTTACTTTCCTAAACGTACAAGCCCTGGTTGTTAAAAAGGTGGATAGCGCTATCCAGCGGATAAATCTCTATCCAGTGGATAACGCAATTGGTTTTGTACGCTTTTATCCGCTGGATAGCGACTTATCCGCTGGATAGCGCAATCCACCTTTTGAACAACCGGGGCCAGTACAGCATAACTTCTTAATTTACTTCATTTCGATAAGTTAAAGCTAAAGACACAGCCACAGTCCTCGCGCCACCTCTCAGCTGTTCTACAATAGCCCCTCTATCCACCGCCAGCGGTCCTATAATCCTTTGCGAGCGACAGTCCTTGCAGCGAAGAATATTCAGGTATTCCTTTTGAAAGTTTTTGTTCAGCACACCGTAAATAATAGGATTGAAAGCGCTGCTTATGGTGACCAAAAAACTATATGCTACGTAAGCCTCGCGAGGGAAGGTCCAACTGCCACGAATTGTGTCAACGATGTCTATCGACAAAATGGGTGTCCAGCACAGACTGAAAAACACGACTATCACGAATAATGTGCGAGCAATCTTTATTTCTTCCACATGTACCCTGATTGTTGTCCCATATCCAGTGATTTGAAAGTTATTGTTGTGGCTGCGAACGAATTGAAAGATTCTTAAATAGCAGTAAAAGATCACGCATGCTGGAAGTCCGACAATGACTGTCACCAAAAAGGCCGTGAATGCACCGCTATCGATCTGAAAATAGCAGAAGAGCTTGGAAGGATGAAACACCATTTTATGTCCACTGAGCATGTAAGGTAATGGAGCACACATTGAGAAGAACCAAGATACGAGAATCATGATCATAGTATTCTTCTTGGTGAAGTAGCGTCTGTACTTTGATGGTCTGACGATTCGAAAGTACCTGTTCACCGCCATCAGGGACAGCGTTTGTGTGGAAGCCACACTCAGGGTTATACCTATGTATCCTTGGTATTGACAAGTTGCATCATTGAAAGGCCACTGGGAAGTCGCTTGTGTTGAAAGACCTAAAGGACACACGTTCAAAGCTCCCAAGCAGATATCCGAAATAGCGAGTGATGCCACGAACATATTGGAGATTGTTCGCATCCGACGATTTAAAGCCATAATTAAGAGAGTTACGAAGTTTCCAAAAAATAGAATTAATAAAATGAGCGCGAGAAAGCCTGATTCCAGGATGACTTTAGCTTTGCTCCTTGACTTTAACTCTTTCAACATTTCTGCCAGTTGCATTTTTGGGGAGTCCATTTCCACAATGTGCAGATTTGTGCTCTTAAGCAGTTTTGTGGATCAAATCTCACGGCAGCTGTGTCGTAGAGCCGAATATTGTTGTTACCTTGAAATCAAAATCACATCAAATATCAATGTCAATCAATTTAATATCAAACTCGACAAGTTTGGCAGTGTTTTAATAAATTTATTTATCTTTATATAATTTTCCCATCTAACGATCTACAAATGAATCTTTCAGCCGAATGTTAAATTAAAAACAAAGTATAACTATGATCTCACCTGATTGACAGCTTTAACGGGGGAGAAACTTAATTACAAGGTGGTTGCTATGGAAGGGTTCCAAACGTCTTATAATGAGTTTCTTTACTTCCTCGGCTATAACGTTTGGTCACGTTCTTTCTGTTAATGGTGCCATTAAATTTTATGAGTCACAGCCATATTTGGTAAGTCACGTGACCAGAACAAAAAAACCCTTAAAACTCAAACATCTCATATTTTATTCCAATAAAACCAATGTCAGCGGCTTAAGAACATCCTAATAAAAATTCTGTAGCATGGATTTGTTAAAATTCACGTAAATGAAAAAGCTATGACATCAAATCACATCATAAAGGTGTATTTTAATACATTTTCTTTAATAGCTTTCCTTTTTTCGTCTAACGGTAATTCCATGCTACAGATGTAAAAAAAAAACGTTCAATTGCTTATGATTGGCCAAAAAAACCAGATTTTATCCCGTTTCCTTTGAGTGTTTGCACTTTTTCATTCTTACGCGCGGTAGGGGATTGGCACTAGTTACGCATGTGCAATGTCGATTCACGGTGGACAGAGAAGGCTAAAAAAAGATGCAGGCATTCTGTAGTAACAAAATGGGGGAAATTCCGACTTCGAAATTTCACAACAGCACAGAACTCATCATTTTCACAAATTGAATATTTTTTGTTTTTCCATTTTTGCAATTTTTGGCGGGAAAATGACGTCATAAAGTTAGCGCCAAAAAATTAACTTTGTATTATGGGATATCTAAGGAGAATTTCTGAAAGTGCACACTACGAGCATCTCAAAACTGAAAAAATTTCGTAAATATGTTGATCCAATCAAAAGCCGATATGACGCTTTAAAATTTGAATTTCCCGCCCATTTTTTGCTGGGGTCAAAGGTCATTTAGAATCAAATCGACTGAAAAACTTGCGCTTCGAATAACTTTAACATTTTTGAACAGAGGAAGCTAAAATTTTACAACAATATAGAAGTTGTTCGCAAAAATCCTATGTTTTCTGTTTTTCAAATTTAAGTATTTTGGCGGGAAAACAACACCACAAAGATAGCGCCAAATAAGTATTATGGGATATCTTATGACAGCCTCTGAAAGTACATGCCATAATAATTTCAAAAGTGAAAAAAATTCATGAATATGTTGATGCGATCCAAAGATATGACATTTCGAAGTTGGAATTTCCGCCATTTTTTTACGACAGAATATCTGCCACTTTTTGAGCCTTCTGTGCCCACCGTGATTTAGTGATGTCTCGTGTTCAGTTCATAGTTCCCACCGTCTAACGTCTAACCGTCTAACGTTCAGTTTCATAGTTCCCACCGTCTAACGGTAATTCCATGCTACAGATTAAAAAAACCGTTCAATTGCTTATGATTCGCCAAAAAAATCAGATTTTTATCCCGTTTCCTTTAAGTTTTTGCGCTTTTCATTCTTACGCGCGGTTGGGGACTGGTACTAGTTACGCATGTGCAATGTCGATTTAGTGATGTCTCGTGTTCAGTTTCATAGTTCCCACCATATTAGCAGTTTATGACATGTGAGAAATGCATGTACGAATTTTAAAATCTCTCATGAAGATGGCATCCTCCTGTGGAACTCGCGAGTTGTCGTACCAGAGTCATTACAGAGCCTTTCATTGGCCGATCTGCATGACGAACACCTGGGTATGGTTAAAATGAAACAATTAGCTCAAAGTACTTTTGGTGGCCTGGACTTGATAAGCAAATTGAGGAGACAGTTAAATTATGTCCTGCTTGTCAAGAATCTGCCCCCCCCCCCCCCCCCCCCCAGGCCGAATAGGGTTAAAATGAAATAAAGGGTATTGACGGTCAATGTGTTTCTTATTCAGGTGTTTTCGTGTATCTGAGACCTTCCGTTTATCAAGACTCAGGGAGCACACGAGGATGAGATTCAACATATTTATTATTGGCATTCTCAAGTTCTGACATGTTTTTCACCACTGAGAGCGAATTGTTTCTGTATGAGCTGGACTCTCTCTTGTACATTTACGAGTGGCTTAGTGCCTTGTTCTTAGGCTGATTGACGTATTAGCTTCGTTTGGCTTAGTAGCCTACTCGCTCTTCTTCTTTCATGTTCTTTGATTTGAACAAGAGATTATAATTGGACAATTATTTTCTCTTGATTTGAATCAATGTTACGATAGTGGAATTTGATTAGCGCTCCTCGTAATTTCTGTTTTGCTTGGCATGTTGCCTGCTTTCTTTAACATGGTTCCGATTTCCTTCTTGAATTCTTCATCGGGTCTGATAAGTGCGCTTTGGCGTTGTAGCGTAACGTCTTTGGACAAGTCTCTTCTACCCTGTCAGCTTCGAGTTTTCTGATTGCGTTTTCTGATTTCTTGATTCTGTCCTTGTCGTGCCAGGAACGGATTCTCTGGACCCACCACGAAGATCAAAGGTCAAGAAAAGACAGGATAGACCTTCAATTAGACAATTTAAGTTGAGTCCTTTGAATGTAAGTTTTCTTTCGCAATGGTAGAGCGCGATGGCAAAAACATTTTCCGCAGAACATGGTTTTCAGTTAAAAGCGTTGCCAAATAGCGAGCGCGATGCGCGGGTCATTCGCTTGTTCGTTACGCTTTAATATGGCGGACGACTGAAGAGGCTCGAAGACCGAAGTTTTTTTTATCAAACTACCGCGTTTTAACAGTGTTTAGATCGTTTTAAAGTTATTTTAAGTGCGTCGAATGTCTATAAAAGACGTGATATCTTATTCTTCTCGCTCTTTACGGAGCGTCTTGTCAACAAATTCGTGTGCGGCAAGATTTTCATTTTGACTCGTTAGATTCGCAATGGTCAGAGTACGATGGCAAAAACATTTTCCGCAGAACGTGGTTTTCAGTTAAAAGCGTTGCCAAATAGCGAGCGTGAATTACGGATCACACGCTTGTACGCTGCGCTTTGTTTCTCGTGCTCTTTACAAAGCGTTTTGCAGTCCAAACTAGACGCGCTCCTTTGCACGATCGAGTACCACCAAAGTACTTTTTTTTGTTATGGAGTAAAACATACACCTTGTTTCGCCATTTTGCCCCATTTTCTTTGTAATTTGGCTCTTTTGTCAGACGGAAGCTTTTCAAATTTAGCGCTCTGGACCGTAATGGAGTCATGTCATGGAGTAGCGAGCCAACCCCCGGGACACTTCGTGACGACAGTCATGGAGTAGCGAGCCAACCCCCGGGAAACTTCGTGACGACAGTCATGGAGTACCTTGCCAACCCCCGGGACACTTCGTGACGACAGTCATGGAGTAGCGAGCCAACCCCCGAGACACTTCGTGACGACAGTCATGGAGTAGCGAGTCAGCCCCCCGGGACACTTCGTGGCGACAGTCATGGAGTAGCGAGCCAATCCCCGGGACACTTTGTGACGACAGTCATGGAGTAGCGAGCAACCCCCGGGACACTTCGTGATGACACACATGGAGTGCCATTGTGTTTAGCGACAGATACTTACAGTGCCCATTTTCTTGATGCGCAGCATAATTATTTGCATATACAGAACCAGTCGGTTGTAATTGGTCAACAGATTAAGCTTTGGGAATGCTCTAGTCTCTTGGCAGATTCAACTGCTATCAATTATGTATTTTGACGCGTGATGTAAATACCAAGGTGTGATAAAATTAACAATTGCGGGACGCGCTCTTTTTAAAGCATTTTGTCAACAAATTCGTGTGGGGCAAGATTTTTTTTTTAATCTTTAGATTCGCAATGGTTAGAGCGCGATGGCAAAAACATTTTCTGAAGAACATGGTTTTCAGTTAAAAGCATTGCCAAATAGCGAGTGCGATGCGCGGGTCACTCGCTTGTTCGTTATGCTTTTTTACTCAAACGCGTTCCAAGCTAAAATGTGGCATCACGATTTAGACAAATTCAGAGTAAATGCAAAGGTACACTACAAAAATGACTTATTTTTACGGATAAATTATCAACCTACCTCGTAAATTGGTTTTTGCACGTAGTAGTTTGTACAACCTCTTCGGAAATTAGTGGAAAATTGGCCAAAATTAAAATGTGAAGTTTTTTTCGGAAAGCCATTTCACTACTTTTTTAGTTGGATAATTTTTAAATTATAAAATTTTTAAATCGTAAAATCATGCAAAACTGATAGGAGAGTTTTCTCTGTTTGCAAGGAAGCACAAAATTCTTTCAAGCGAATTTGTCATTTTCAGGAATTAAATTTAAAACCTGTTCAGAATTTCTGATCTCTCCCGAATCCTAAGAGGTTCAGAAATTCTGATCCCCCCGTCAATTACCGAACAAAAACAGCTATATACAACTTATTCTAAAAGGATTCAGAATTCAGAAATTATGATCCCCCCATCAATTAACTGAACGAAAACAACTATATACATCTTATTCTAAAAGGATTCAGAAATTCTGATCTCCCCGTCAATTAACCGAACAAAAACCGCCATGTACATTTAATTCTTATAAATTCAGAAATTCTGATCCCCCCGTCAGTTAACTAAACAAAAACAGCCATATACATCTAATTTTTAAAAATTCAGAAATTCTGATCCCCCCGTCAGTTCACTGAACAAAAACAGCCATATACATCTAATTCTTAAAAGTTCAGAAATTCTGATCCCTCTGTCAGTTAACTAAACAAAAACAGCCATATACATCTAATTCTTAAACGTTCAGAAATTCTGATCCCCCCGTCAGTTCACTGAACAAAAACAGCTACCGGTATATACATCTATTTCTTAAAAATTCAGATCCCCACCATCAGTTAACCGAACAAAAACAGCTACCGGTATATACATCTATTTCTTAAAAATTCAGAAATTCTGATCCCCACCATCAGTTAACTAAACAAAAACAGCTACAGTAAACACCCGCATATAAGAACACACGATTTTGGAGGTTAGGCTGATCAGCTTCTTATTTATCGGGTGCTTAGTGAAAAATCAGCCTGAAGGTGTTCTTAAATTGTTCTTAAATTTTGTTGTTGGAATTCAGAACTGTAACAATGCAAAAAATGCTTGAGATTAAATTAGCATATTTAATGGCAAAGAAAATGTAGCACAGTACTGTATGTCTCCCTACAAGTAACTAGATCATTTGAAGGGGAAAAAGCTCAAAACAAATGCAAAACAGCATCACAGCTGATGAGCTGTAGTTATTTGGCAACAGGCCTTCTGTATGATCTGAAATTTTTTTAATGTCTTATCCATTTTATAAGAACATTTTATATTTCCAGGCTGATTTTGTTCTTATAAAAATGGTGCTTTATTTGCAAAATTTCAGCCTGATGTTCTTAATCCATGTGTTCTTATATGCGGGTGTTTACTGTACTGGTATATGCATCTATTTCTTAAAAATTCAGAAATTCTGATCCCCACCATCAGTTAACTAAACAAAAACAGCTATGTACATCTAATCCTTAAAAATTCAGAGATTCTGATCCCCCGTCAGTTAACTAAACAAAAACAGCTATGTACATCTAATTCTTAAAAATTCAGAAATTCTGATCCCCCCGTCAGTTCACTGAAGAAAAAACAGCTATATACATCTAATTCTTAAAAATTCAGAAATTCTGATCTCCCCCACTGTCAGTTAACCAAACAAAAACAGCTATATACATCTATTAATATTATTCTAAAAGGATTCAGAATTTCTAATTCCCATGTCATGAGTGAGGTGCAGGATTGCAGAAAATTAATTCAGTTTTTTTAGAATGAAGCATGATACAATGGGATGTATTGTTATTCAGTGAGATAGAAATAGGACTTCCATCTCATTAAACTAGTTTTCTGCAATCCCGCACCTTAGTGCTTGTCACTTACATCATGTACATGTAACTTAAAACTGAAAGGAATCAGAATTTCTGACCTCATCACTTAACCCTTTCACTACCAGCGTCAATTATGAAGACATGTACATGTAGTGAAGTCCTAACTTTTGAGTCTGTGGAAAAAATCCTACATTGTATGTACAGCAGTACAGTGCTTTCACATGATACAGTTACCATTTGGTTTCAATATTTTACAACATGAAATTTGGGATTTTTCTTGAATTTCGATACTTGGCACTCTTGGTATTTAAAGAGTTAACTGTGACAGAAACATGAGTGAAATTTGTGGTTCTCTCAGTTTGCTATCAACTAAAGCAGTTGAAAAAACAACCTGACAAAATTCAGGCTTCTAATTAAATAAAACTAATAGAAAGATGTAGCCTGTTTCTGGATGTTTTCTTTGTATTGTGTTTTTCCTCTGATAGTCACAACGAGATGCCACTGATCATCCTTCTTTGGACATGATCAACAGAGGTGGATCAACATACTGTTATACATGTACATAAATGGATGACCTCATTTGTAGTTCTGCTAGTGATTCCATTTCCTGAAAATCAGATATGGTATTGACTTTAAGTAATTACTCAAATTTAACACTTATTAATCAATTAAATTAATTCCTCGCAAAGCGAGGTTTATACATTTGTCGGCCCTCGGGAGCTGAGCCGCGCGAATTAAAGCGAAAAATATATTTATATGTATATATATATATTTATATACTTGATGGTGTCCGGCAGTTGCCAGGAAACAAAAATCGCAACCGCTGACAATGCCGCGCTCTCATGTCTATTTATGGAGGCCGCGCTGTCGGGTTTATCCTTTACTCGTCGTCAGTGAAACACAACCAATTTCTGATGCAAATGAAAAATGAAAATGAAAAAATGAAAAATGGAGGGAAGTGCCTGAGGATATTTTGGTACCCAGTCCCATACCAGTTACAGCAACCCACAGCTCAAGACTCATTTATTTTATTTTAGGAAGACAGGGTACTTAGTACAAGTTAAATGGAAGCGACTAGGAACAACAATGTCTCAACTTTAAATTTCGGGGCCATTGCCGGCCTGCAACTCAACCTCTCCAGTCAAATCAGAAATTCCATCTCTCCCTCCCACATTGCTACGCGTATTTCTAGTATTATGGTACATGTATTTCATGGCATTGAGTAACCCACCGTTCACACGAGAATCGCAAACTCATCTCCGGATGGGGGGGGGGGGGGGGGGGGGGGGGCAGACAACACGGGTGGGCGAAGTTGTCTCGCCTCGGCAGGTAGGGTAACCCTGGCAGGTGGGACAACTTTTTCTCATATACACTTTGGCTTGCCTACACCACACGAGACAGATCAAATTGTTCCAGGAGCCCGTGTGTTTTAGGTCGGCAGAGACCAAACATGCAAAAAAATGGCATCGCGAGAGAGATTAGTGTGCTAGAGGGGACAGCTGTTACAACTCACAACTCCATATAAATGCTCCGTAAAGTTGTCTCAGGGGGAGGGATGTCTCAGTTACCAGAGACTATATAAATAGGGCCTAAATTTCGAGTTGCATTAAGTGTACATGTACTCTTACTCGCACTGTTCTGAGCCACACTGGTCTGAGCTCATACCAGTCTCATAATCATCATCTTAGTTTTGGCTCACTGTGAAATTACTTAATTAATCTGTTTTAAAACAATATTATGTTCTTTTGGTTAAAAATACAAACTGAAAACTGCAACAAATTGTTGCATGTGAACAACTAAGTGGTAAATAAGGCTAAACTAAAGAATACCTGGCCACTTTAATATTGTGAATAAGAATGGTTCCTTTTACATGTTTACTGTTTAGCGATATGTAAATACATGTAAGCTTACATGTAAGTTGCTGGGTATTCTGAAATCTCTCCAAGCTTTAAAATAGCAATATTGAGTGGGTCATTGGGACATTCCATTTTTTATCCGCACCCCCCTCTATGGAAGGCATGATTCAGACACCCCCTCTCTCCCCTCTCTACAGAAGGCATGATTCCGACATCCCCTGGTCAAATCCCATTATTTGAGAAAATTGATTTTTGTGACGTCATAGCTTAAGCACAGTCACTATACATGTATAGAGTGTTTTCACTGACGTCATCAAACTTCAGAAGCAGTTTTTGATTCCAAAATGTTTATGGAATTGTAGAGAGTTGACCACTACACATCTGGGCCAAATTTTAAAGCGCAAGAGCATTTCATTCAAGAGTTATAGGCGAACGAGTATAGACATTTTTAGTAAGAAATGTATGGAGCGGTCATCTTGGTGTCCCACTTAGGGACACCAACATGGCGGCCAAAAAATTAAAGACTTTAAAGTCTTAATAACACCAAAACTCTCATCACAAAATATTATATTCACTATAAGAGGGATGAAATCGGCTAATAAGCATCTATAATTCGTTAATAACTTTCAACTAGTTCAATTTTGTTTATTTTCACGGCTTATCTGAAATAGCGTGACGAATTACGTGACACATTTACAACCTTTATAAATCGAAAACGAAACATCGTTAAAACCTGAAACTTTTTGTGAAAGATTATAACACTGGTATCCACATACCATGTTAGAAACAGCTTTGTAGGATGTATACTTTAGATTTTTTTATTTTTATGACATCATGTGAAAACACTCTATATAATTTCCAACACCTCATGTAGACTAAAATAGTGATTCCGACACCCCCTATAGGCTCAACCTAGTGATTCAGACAGTCCCTCATAATGGACTAATTCAAGATTCCGACAGGGTCATTTCAGACCTTACTAATTATGCCTTCCATAGGGGGTGGGGAGAGGGTGCGGATAAAAAATGAAATGTCCCATTCTTATGCAACCGTTTAATTTGAAAAATTAATAACACGTTTCCAAAAAACAAAAACAAAATATATTAACCTGGAAGAAGGGTGATCAAAAGTGGTCAACCTAACATAAGCTTTAACCATCGCATACACACCCGGCGGTACCAATCAATGAAAATCAATCATTGATTGCCAATCAATACAATCAATAATAATCAATAATAATCCATTGATTGATATTGATTGGTTCAACCAATCAATAAAAATCGATACTCACTCGCCCAGACTCCTTAATTGCTATTGATTATTATTGATTTTTATAGATAATCAATAACTGATCGTGCAATGTAAAAACCCGCGTTTCAAGGCATTTGAGATCAGATTTGCCCACTGTTACCTTGATTCCCCGGCGGCCTCAAGAGAAGATGTCAAAGCAATTAGAGGTCGCAATAGCCATATTCTGTGTCGTAAAAGGATACCACCTGTGTCCTTTTCACGTGAACGAAGGAGAAATGTTTTCCGTTAGTAAGAAGAAGGGAGAATGCGGAAACGCATTCAAAGTTCTGAATGCTCGGGGGCAGCTTGGCGACCTCTTTCTTATTTTACAGCCAAATTAGTTGTATCGCGATGCGCAAAATGCAAACATCGAAGAATTTTCTGCTTTTTCTGTTCCGTCAATCATCTCAGTGGGAGGCGGGGTTAACACAGAGCAAGTGTTTAGCGCGATGAGAGATTCCCGCAAGTTTGATTCGGAGAGTTCAATGGCCATAAATTTTATTCGAAGAGCTGACGAGAAAGAGAAAGGATGCTTAATCGAAGAAGATGGATACGGGAGAGGAATTCAGAAAGTTAATTTTATCTGTCGATTTTTACCTTAGAATTTGGGTCTTCGCTTGTAAATCTGATTTGCATCGGGCATATTAAATTAGTGAGCTCCGCTGGCGTTGGACGTTTTATCGTCTTGAAAAGTTTGCATCTAAAAAAATTCGACGACTAGAGATGGGGAAAACCTTCTTCAACTTCCATGGAACATTTCATTTATATGTTGACAAAATCGACTCCGCTGGCGAGCCGAGAAGTTTGAGCTTTTCCTGTTGTTTACTGTTACGGTCGACCGGATCAACGGTAATAATATGCAAAAAATGTAAACTGACAGTATGTATGTCGAAAACAAATGTGAAAAACGACAGAAAATAAAAGAAAATATACAAAAACAAGATGCGATGTGATTGAATATGAACTAAATATTTGAAAGAAATCATCTTGAAGATGATTTTGAAGATGAAATCATTGACAGAATTTTCGGCTATAAGTTTGTCTTACGGTACACTCTTTCGACTCGGAATTTGATCATAATTCCGTTTTGGTCTTTTAATCACGCCGATTACAGGTATTTTACAGTTTCCAGGTATTTATTGCATTTAGCTCGTTTAATTTTTCATTTCAGTCTTTAATAAAAACTGCCCAAGCAAATGCATGACTCCGCCTCCCACTGAGATGATTGACGGAACAGAAAAAGCAGAAAATTCTTCGAAGTTTGCATTTTGCGCATCGCGATACAACGAATTTGGCTGTATCTTCTCTTTCAGTTGCACGGGTAAATTTTGGTCAATTTTCGCACATTCAGGTTGCATAGAACTGAATTCATTAAGTGATAAAATCAAAGCCTTTCTACGTGAAGGACTTAGCATTTTTTTCCAGATTGAAAAAGTAAATGCTTATTTTACTACTTGTTAAGTTTTAATGTTGTGCTGTCAAATGATGCATGTAAGGTATGTTTGAGAAACGTTTATCTTTAACTAGACTGCATTGACTAGTTAGAGTGCTTAAGAATTTAAATAAACTTACGACAAATATATTGTGTATAACGCAAACAGGAAATGTAAGCTTGTTGTCTGCCGTTTGCCGTCCTATAGTGTATAAAAGCAGGACTCGTCGCGTACAAATACGGCGGCTGCACGTTCGCGGGTAAAAATTACGCAATGCTTAATCTCTGTAATGAGGTAGTTATAAACCTATTAAAAACCATCGCGTGTACCGCAAATGGGAAATGTAAACTTGCCGACTCTGCCACTTGCCGTTACAAAATATGTGAAAGCAGGTCTTCTCACGTTGAAAACGGCAGCTACCCTGACCATCTCTGCCATTCTCGTGACGTTCTCGTTCTCGTTCCGTTCTTTCTCTGTCCGCCTTGCGGACACTTCGCTATGACAGACATCCTGTTATCCCGGCAAATATAACTTCACAGTGCTAAAAATGTAACTCACTCTATAATACGAACACTAAAATCGTGTCTGTCTGCGTGCCGGATCGATATACAATTAAATAGGTAATAAAATGTTGTTCAGTTAATTTTGTTGTTGTATGAAAAATTTATTTATTCTTTTTACAAAAGCGAACTTTTGTCACAAATCAGAACAATTACGCTTTATTAGGGGCGGACCATTAGAAATCTTGGGAGGGGGGGTGACAATTACCAAAAAAAAAATCCTGCAAAGGAAAATTGTCTCAAAAAAAATTCCTGCAAGCAGTTGACCATAAAAAATTAAAATCCTGCAAGCTAACTGGCTATATATACATATATTTATTTATTTATTTATTTATTTTAAACTGGAACAGATGAGAGTATGACATGCTCTCTGGTAGTAAAATTCATCAAAAGCAACTTCAGGTTGAGTCAAATGCTGTCAAAAATTACCTGCCTCAAAGGTCTATCTGGTACGTCAAATTCTCATAATACTTACTATACAAAAAGACGAAATTGCATATACTTTACTCTGATATCCAGATTAACTAAAGAAACAGCAAGAAATATAAAATGAAATCGAGTACTTGTATGTGGAGCCACACAAAGAGACGCAAAGCGAGAAGCGAGAAGCCACATCAATTTGCCAAACATTTTTGACAGAAATTGTTGTCTCAGAACACTAGAAATGGAGTTTCAGAGCATCCAGATTTCAAAATTTTCTGGGGGGGTATGCCCCCAGACCCCTCTAGCGGCTCGAGCCTTCGGCGCTCGACCACTTATCTCAATTCTTATTTCTCCTCATTTTTTATGCAAAGGTTCCACAGTCTGACTTAAATCTACTCTCCAGCGTTTAATACCAAAAATGGATTGGGTCAGGTATAAAAAAAATTGGAGCTTGCACGCATTTATAAAGAAGGTCTCAGAAAAAAAAAACCTGCAGGCTTGCACCTCCCCCAAAAAAAAATCCTGCAGGAAAATCAGGTCGAAAAAAAAATTCATACACTGAAAAATTTTTGACCCCCCTCCCAGGATTTCTAATGGTCCACCCCTTAGGGCGTTTATTGGAATCGAAAACGGAGATTTTAGTTTTCAATGAAAATCAATAATTATTAATCAATAGAAATCAATGATAATCAATGAAAATCGATACTCACTCAACTCCAAGGCATTGATTTTTATTGATTTCCAATACCAATCAATTAATTGGTATTGATTATTATTGATTGTTATTGATTATATTGATTATTGCTTTTCATTGATTGGTACCGCAGGGATACACACTGTAACTTACATCCATGGATGTTATCGTGTTTCTTGACTGATGGCCTGCCAGAATCCCATGGAATGGCACGCAACTTCTAATTTCAGATATTAAACTTTTAAGCTCTATGTCTGCAAATAGACAAAACTACATTACGAAAATGAAAATATACAAACAAAAAAACCTCATGGCTGTGCTTCGTGTCAAAACTGCTGTAAACCCAACTTCGTAAGAGGTTGCTCCACGTATAAACGCCTACAATTCAAAGCTCATGAAACGAACCAAACAATCGGTCTTAGCTTCCATATAAATGCTTACCTTTTCCTCATACAACGTCCTTGAACTTGACTGGAAAAGAACTTCAATCAGATGGAAAAAGGTAGCCACAAGAAAATTCATCTTCGCCCGCGTGAAAGCCAAAACTGAAATTCTCACACTTTCCCATTGGCTCAAAAGCCCCACGTGACGTTAGAACTCACAATACGCATGTGCCAAACTCACGGCTTCCCTGGAAACTACCTTGCTCAACAACCACCATGGCCGGCTGTTGAAAGCTGCGTGGTATCTGAAGGGGGGAGTACCGCATGACGCCGAATTTTTAAGTGAAATCACGCATCACGGAGAAAATTTTTAAGCAATCACGCGTCACGTAAATAAGGAGTAATCCGGCATTAAAATGGTAACAAAACAACGTAGAGTCAGCGTAGGCCTACCTATTGAATGCATTGATATTGTATTCAATTTGTTTTTGGAAGGATTCACTGGCATGTGAATTCATGAATCTTAACCCTATTCGGCCTGGGCTTTCTTTGAGTTCCTGAGCCGGGGGGGGGGGGGCACATTGTGCCACCCCTTCGTAACTTCAAGAACATTAAGGCTACGACAATGAAACCTAGAGGGTACGTAGTGCGTCCGAAACTGTCTCCTTTGCGGTCCGCACAATGATGACGTCATATGACGTAGTTATTAGGTAATTAGTTATAGGGCCGCCATCTTGGATCCGCCATCTTGGATTTCTGAATTTTTTTAAAACCTCTTAAAAACCGCCCAAATTGACTCAAAATTAATCAAAACCAATAAATAAACGCTAAATGACGTAAAAATATAAAATTTATACCAATAAATATTGTTTTTCTTCATTCAAAGGTACAAATATGCAAATTTCAAAAAACATGGCTGTCAAAATCTTGTTGCCATGGAAACATCAAGTCACGTGATCAAAAAATTGTCATACAAAATTGTTGCCAGATAAATTTTAGGAAAAGTCACACAGTTTGATGGCGTTTGAATACATATTAAAGAAGTCATGAACGTTCAAAGTTAGCGCGGGCACTTTGTGCCCCCCCCCCCCCCCAGGCCGAATAGGGTTAAAATGAAATAAAAAGTATTGACGGTCAATGTGTTTCTTATTCAGGTGTTTTCGTGTATCTGAGACCTTCCGTTTATCAAGACTACAACACGAGGATGAGATTCAACATATTTATTATTGGCATTCTCAAGTTCTGAAATGTTTTTCACCACTGAGAGCGAATTGTTTCTGTATGAGCTGGACTCTCTCTTGTACATTTACGAGTGGCTTAGTGCCTTGTTCTTAGGCTGATTGACGTATTAGCTTCGTTTGGCTTAGTAGCCTACTCGCTCTTCTTCTTTCATGTTCTCTGATTTGAACAAGAGATTATAATTGGACAATTATTTTCTCTTGATTTGAATCAATGTTACGATAGTGGAATTTGATTAGCGCTCCTCGTAATTTCTGTTTTGCTTGGCATGTTGCCTGCTTTCTTTAACATGGTTCCGATTTCCTTCTTGAATCCTTCATCGGGTCTGATAAGTGCGCTTTGGCGTTGTAGCGTAACGTCTTTGGACAAGTCTCTTCTACCCTGTCAGCTTCGAGTTTTCTGATTGCGTTTTCTGATTTCTTGATTCTGTCCTTGTCGTGCCAGGAACGGATTCTCTGGACCCACCACGAAGATCAAAGGTCAAGAAAAGACAGGATAGACCTTCAATTAGACAATTTAAGTCGAGTCCTTTGAATGTAAGTTTTCTTTCGCAATGGTAGAGCGCGATGGCAAAAACATTTTCCGCAGAACATGGTTTTCAGTTAAAAGCGTTGCCAAATAGCGAGCGCGATGCGCGGGTCACTCGCTTGTTCGTTACGCTTTAATATGGCGGACGACTGAAGAGGCTCGAAGACCGAAGTTTTTTTTATCAAACTACCGCGTTTTAACAGTGTTTAGATCGTTTTAAAGTTATTTTAAGTGCGTCGAATGTCTATAAAAGACGTGATGTCTTATTCTTCTCGCTCTTTACAGAGCGTCTTGTCAACAAATTCGTGTGCGGCAAGATTTTCATTTTGACTCGTTAGATTCGCAATGGTCAGAGTACGATGGCAAAAACATTTTCCGCAGAACGTGGTTTTCAGTTAAAAGCGTTGCCAAATAGCGAGCGTGAATTACGGATCACACGCTTGTACGCTGCGCTTTGTTTCTCGTGCTCTTTACAAAGCGTTTTGCAGTCCAAACTAGACGCGCTCCTTTGCACGATCGAGTACCACCAAAGAACTTTTTTTTTGTTATGGAGTAAAACATACACCTTGTTTCGCCATTTTGCCCCATTTTCTTTGTAATTTGGCTCCTTTGTCAGACGGAAGCTTTTCAAATTTAGCGCTCTGTGACGACAGTCATGGAGTAGCGAGCCACCCCCCGGGACACTTCGTGACGACAATCATGGAGTAGCTTGCCAACCCCCGGGACACTTCGTGACGACAGTCATGGAGTAGCTTGCCAACCCCCGGGACACTTCCTGACGACAGTCATGGAGTAGCGAGCCAACCCCAGGGACACTTCGTGACGACAGTCATGGAGTAGCTTGCCAATCCCCGGGACACTTCGTGACGACAGTCATGGATTAGCGAGCCACCCCCCGGGAAACTTCGTGACGACAGTCATGGAGTAGCTTGCCACCCCCCGGGACACTTCGTGACGACAGTCATGGAGTAGGGAGCTAACCCCCGGGACACTTCGTGACGACAGTCATGGAGTAGCAAGCCAACCCCCGGGACACTTCGTGACGACAGTCATGGAGTAGCGAGTCACCCCCGGGACACTTCGTGCCGACAGTCATGGAGTAGCGAGCCAACCCCCGGGACACTTTGTGACGACAGTCATGGAGTAGCGAGCAACCCCCGGGACACTTCGTGATGACACGCATGGAGTACCATTGTGTTTAGCGACAGATACTTACAGTGCCCATTTTCTTGATGCGCAGCATAATTATTTGCATATACAGAACCAGTCGGTTGTAATTGGTCAACAGATTAAGCTTTGGGAATGCTCTAGTCTCTTGGCAGCTTCAACTGCTATCAATTATGCATTTTGACGCGTGATGTAAATACCAAGGTGTGATAAAATTAACAATTGCGGGACGCGCTCTTTTTAAAGCATTTTGTCAACAAATTCGTGTGGGGCAAGATTTTTTTTTTAATCTTTAGATTCGCAATGGTTAGAGCGCGATGGCAAAAACATTTTCTGAAGAACATGGTTTTCAGTTAAAAGCATTGCCAAATAGCGAGTGCGATGCGCGGGTCACTCGCTTGTTCGTTATGCTTTTTTACTCAAACGCGTTCCAAACTAAAATGTGGCATTACGATTTAGACAAATTCAGAGTAAATACAAAGGTACACTACAAAAATGACTTATTTTTACGGATAAATTATCAACCTACCTCGTAAATTGGTTTTTGCACGTAGTAGTTTGTACAACCTCTTCGGAAATTAGTGGAAAATTGGCCAAAATTAAAATGTGAAGTTTTTTCGGAAAAGCCATTTCACTACTTTTTTAGTTGGATAATTTTTAAATTATAAAATTTTTAAATTGTAAAATCATGCAAAACTGATAGGAGAGTTTTCTCTGTTTGCAAGGAAGCACAAAATTCTTTCAAGCGAATTTGTCATTTTCAGGAATTAAATTTAAAACCTGTTCAGAATTTCTGATCTCTCCCGAATCCTAAGAGGTTTCAGAAATTCTGATCCCCCCGTCAATTACCGAACAAAAACAGCTATATACAACTTATTCTAAAAGGATTCAGAATTCAGAAATTATGATCCCCCCATCAATTAACTGAACGAAAACAACTATATACATCTTATTCTAAAAGGATTCAGAAATTCTGATCCCCCCGTCAATTAACCGAACAAAAACCGCCATGTACATTTAATTCTTATAAATTCAGAAATTCTGATCCCCCCGTCAGTTAACTAAACAAAAACAGCCATATACATCTAATTTTTAAAAATTCAGAAATTCTGATCCCCCCGTCAGTTCACTGAACAAAAACAGCCATATACATCTAATTCTTAAAAGTTCAGAAATTCTGATCCCTCTGTCAGTTAACTAAACAAAAACAGCCATATACATCTAATTCTTAAACGTTCAGAAATTCTGATCCCCCCGTCAGTTCACTGAACAAAAACAGCTACCGGTATATACATCTATTTCTTAAAAATTCAGATCCCCACCATCAGTTAACCGAACAAAAACAGCTACCGGTATATACATCTATTTCTTAAAAATTCAGAAATTCTGATCCCCACCATCAGTTAACTAAACAAAAACAGCTACAGTAAACACCCGCATATAAGAACACACGATTTTGGAGGTTAGGCTGATCAGCTTCTTATTTATCGGGTGCTTAGTGAAAAATCAGCCTGAAGGTGTTCTTAAATTGTTCTTAAATTTTGTTGTTGGAATTCAGAACTGTAACAATGCAAAAAATGCTTGAGATTAAATTAGCATATTTAATGGCAAAGAAAATGTAGCACAGTACTGTATGTCTCCCTACAAGTAACTAGATCATTTGAAGGGGAAAAAGCTCAAAACAAATGCAAAACAGCATCACAGCTGATGAGCTGTAGTTATTTGGCAACAGGCCTTCTGTATGATCTGAAATTTTTTTAATGTCTTATCCATTTTATAAGAACATTTTATATTTCCAGGCTGATTTTGTCCTGATAAAAATGGTGCTTTATTTGCAAAATTTCAGCCTGATGTTCTTAATCCATGTGTTCTTATATGCGGGTGTTTACTGTACTGGTATATGCATCTATTTCTTAAAAATTCAGAAATTCTGATCCCCGCCATCAGTTAACTAAACAAAAACAGCTATGTACATCTAATCCTTAAAAATTCAGAGATTCTGATCACCCGTCAGTTAACTAAACAAAAACAGCTATGTACATCTAATTCTTAAAAATTCAGAAATTCTGATCCCCCCGTCAGTTCACTGAAGAAAAACAGCTATATACATCTAATTCTTAAAAATTCAGAAATTCTGATCTCCCCCACTGTCAGTTAACCAAACAAAAACAGCTATATACATCTATTAATATTATTCTAAAAGGATTCAGAATTTCTAATTCCCATGTCATGAGTGAGGTGCAGGATTGCAGAAAATTAATTCAGTTTTTTTAGAATGAAGCATGATACAATGGGATGTATTGTTATTCAGTGAGATAGAAATAGGACTTCCATCTCATTAAACTAGTTTTCTGCAATCCCGCACCTTAGTGCTTGTCACTTACATCATGTACATGTAACTTAAAACTGAAAGGAATCAGAATTTCTGACCTCATCACTTAACCCTTTCACTACCAGAGTCAATTATGGAGACATGTACATGTAGTGAAGTCCTAACTTTTGAGTCTGTGGAAAAAATCCTACATTGTATGTACAGCAGTACAGTGCTTTCACATGATACAGTTACCATTTGGTTTCAATATTTTACAACATGAAATTTGGGATTTTTCTTGAATTTCGATACTTGGCACTCTTGGTATTTAAAGAGTTAACTGTGACAAAAACATGAGTGAAATTTGTGGTCCTCTCAGTTTGCTATCAACTTAAGCAGTTGAAAAAAACAACCTGACAAAATTCAGGCTTCTAATTAAATAAAACTAATAGAAAGATGTAGCCTGTTTCTGGATGTTTTCTTTGTATTGTGTTTTTCCACTGATAGTCACAACGAGATGCCACTGATCATCCTTCTTTGGACATGATCAACAGAGGTGGATCAACATACTGTTATACATGTACATAAATGGATGACCTCATTTGTAGTTCTGCTAGTGATTCCATTTCCTGAAAATCAGATATGGTATTGACTTAAGTAATTACTCAAATTTAACACTTATTAATCAATTAAATTAATTCCTCGCAAAGCGAGGTTTATAAATTTGTCGGCCCTCGGGAGCTGAGCCGCGCGAATTCAAGCGAAAAATATATTTATAAGTATATATAAATATATATTTATATACTTGATGGTGTCCGGCAGTTGCCAGGAAACAAAAATCGCAACCGCTGACAATGCCGCGCTCTCATGTTTATTCATGGAGGCCGTGCTGTCGGGTTTATCCTTTACTCGTCGTCAGTGAAACACAACCAATTTCTGATGCAAATGAAAAATGAAAATGAAAAAATGAAAAATGGAGGGAAGTGCCTGAGGATATTTTGGTACCCAGTCCCATACCAGTTACAGCAACCCACAGCTCAAAACCCATTT
This sequence comes from Cladopsammia gracilis, assembly GCA_022457155.1. NCBI lineage: Eukaryota > Metazoa > Cnidaria > Anthozoa > Scleractinia > Dendrophylliidae > Cladopsammia > Cladopsammia gracilis. The sequence continues at coordinate 21,721 of JAJGOT010001130.1, forward strand.
ATTTTATTTTAGGAAGACAGGGTACTTAGTACAAGTTAAATGGAAGCGACTAGGAACAACAATGTCTCAACTTTAAATTTCGGGGCCATTGCCGGCCTGCAACTCAACCTCTCCAGTCAAATCAGAAATTCCATCTCTCCCTCCCACATTGCTACACGTATTTCTAGTATTATGGTACATGTATTTCATGGCATTGAGTAACCCACCGTTCACACGAGAATCGCAAACTCATCTCCGGATAGGGGGGGGGGGAGACAACTCGGGTGGGCGAAGTTGTCTCGCCTCGGCAGGTAGGGTAACCCTGGCAGGTGGGACAACTTTTTCTCATATACACTTTGGCTTGCCTACACCAGACGAGACAGATCAAATTGTTCCAGGAGCCCGTGTGTTTTAGGTCGGCAGAGACCAAACATGCAAAAAAATGGCATCGCGAGAGAGATTAGTGTGCTAGAGGGGACAGCTGTTACAACTCACAACTCCATATAAATGCTCCGTAAAGTTGTCTCGGGGGGAGGGATGTCTCAGGTACCAGAGACTATATAAATAGGGCCTAAATTTCGAGTTGCATTAAGTGTACATGTACTCTTACTCGCACTGTTCTGAGCCACACTGGTCTGAGCTCATACCAGTCTCATAATCATCATCTTAGTTTTGGCTCACTGTGAAATTACTTAATTAATCTGTTTTAAAACAATATTATGTTCTTTTGGTTAAAAATACAAACTGAAAACTGCAACAAATTGTTGCATGTGAACAACTAAGTGGTAAATAAGGCTAAACTAAAGAATACCTGGCCACTTATTGTGAATAAGAATGGTTCCTTTTACATGTTTACTGTTTAGCGATATGTAAATACATGTAAGCTTACATGTAAGTTGCTGGGTATTCTGAAATCTCTCCAAGCTTTTAAATAGCAATATTGAGTGGGTCATTGGGACATTCCATTTTTTATCCGCACCCCCGTCTATGGAAGGCATGATTCAGACACCCCCTCTCTCCCCTCTCTACAGAAGGCATGATTCCGACATCCCCTGGTCAAATCCCATTATTTGAGAAAATTGATTTTTGTGACGTCATAGCTTAAGCACAGTCACTATACATGCATAGAGTGTTTTCACTGACGTCATCAAACTTCAGAAGCAGTTTTTGATTCCAAAATGTTTATGGAATTGTAGAGAGTTGACCACTACACATCTGGGCCAAATTTTGAAGCGCAAGAGCATTTCATTCAAGAGTTATAGGCGAACGAGTATAGACATTTTTAGTAAGAAATGTATGGAGCAGTCATCTTGGTGTCCCACTTAGGGACACCAACATGGCGGCCAAAAAATTAAAGACTTTTAAGTCTTAATAACACCAAAACTCTCATCACAAAATATTATATTCACTATAAGAGGGATGAAATCGGCTAATAAGCATCTATAATTCGTTAATAACTTTCAACTAGTTCAATTTTGTTTATTTTCACGGCTTATCTGAAATAGCGTGACAAATTACGTAACACATTTACAACCTTTATAAATCGAAAACGAAACATCGTTAAAACCTGAAACTTTTTGTGAAAGATTATAACACTGGCATCCACATACCATGACAGTTAGAAACAGCTTTGTAGGATGTATACTTTAGATTTTTTTATTTTTATGACGTCATGTGAAAACACTCTATATAATTTCCAACACCTCATGTAGACAAAAATAGTGATTCCGACACCCCCTATAGGCTCAACCTAGTGATTCAGACAGTCCCTCATAATGGACTAATTCAAGATTCCGACAGGGTCGTTTCAGACCTTACTAATTATGCCTTCCATAGGGGGTGGGGAGGGGGTGCGGATAAAAAATGAAATGTCCCATTCTTATGCAACGGTTTAATTTGAAAAATTAATAACACGTTTCCAAAAAACAAAAACAAAATATATTAACCTGGAAGAAGGGTGATCAAAAGTGGTCAACCTAACATAAGCTTTAACCATCGCATACACACCCGGCGGTACCAATCAATGAAAATCAATCATTGATTGCCAATCAATACAATCAATAATAATCAATAATAATCCATTGATTGATATTGATTGGTTCAACCAATCAATAAAAATCGATACTCACTCGCCCAGACTCCTTAATTGCTATTGATTATTATTGATTTTTATAGATAATCAATAACTGATCGTGCAATGTAAAAACCCGCGTTTCAAGGCATTTGAGATCAGATTTGCCCACTGTTACCTTGATTCCCCGGCGGCCTCAACGGAAGATGTCAAAGCAATTAGAGGTCGCAATAGCCATATTCTGTGTCGTAAAAAGATACCACCTGTGCCCTTTTCACGTGAACGAAGGAGAAATGTTTTCCGTTAGTAAGAAGAGGGGAGAATGCGGAAACGCATTCAAAGTTCTGAATGATCGGGGGCAGCTTGGCCACCTCTTTCTTATTTTACAGCCAAATTAGTTGTATCGCGATGCGCAAAATGCAAACATCGAAGAATTTTCTGCTTTTTCTGTTCCGTCAATCATCTCAGTGGGAGGCGGGGTTAACACAGAGCAAGTTTTTAGCGCGATGAGAGATTCTCGCAAGTTTGAATTGGAGAGTTCAATGGCCATAAATTTTAGTCGAAGAGCTGATGAGAAAGAGAAAGGATGCTTAATCGAAGAAGATGGATACGGGAGAGGAATTCAGAAAGTTAATTTTATCCGTCGATTTTTACCTTAGAATTTGTGTCTTCGCTTGTAAATCTGTTTTGCATCGGGCATATTAAATTAGTGAGCTCCGCTGGCGTTGGACGTTTTATCGGCTTCAAAAGTTTGCATCTAAAACAATTCAACGACTAGAGATGGGGAAAACCTTCTTCAACTTCCATGGAACATTTCATTTATATGCTGACAAAATCGACTCCGCTGGCGAGCCGAGAAGTTTGAGCTTTTCCTGTTGTTTACTGTTACGGTCGACCGGTCGTGCATCAACGGCAATAATATGCAAATGTAAACTGTCGAAAACATATGTGAAAAACGACGGAAAATAAAAGAAAATATACAAAAACAAGATGCGATGTGATTGAATATGAACTAAATATTTGAAAGGAATCATCTTGAAGATGATTTTGAAGATGAAATCATTGACAGAATTTTCGGCTATAAGTTTGTCTTACGGTACACTCTTTCGACTCGGGCGCAGAAATTTGATCATAATTCCGTTTTGGTCTTTTAATCACGCCGATTACAGGTATTTTACAGTTTCCAGGTATTTCTTGCATTTAGCTCGTTTAATTTTTCATTTCAGTCTTTAATTAAAACTGCCGAAGCAAATGCATAACTCCCCCTCCCACTGAGATGATTGACGGAACAGAAAAAGCAGAAAATTCTTCGAAGTTTGCATTTTGCGCATCGCGATACAACGAATTTGGCTGTATCTTCTCTTTCAGTTGCACGGGTAAATTTTGGTCAATTTTCGCACATTCAGGTTGCATAGAACTGAATTCATTAAGTGATAAAATCAAAGCCTTTCTATGTGAAGGACTTAGCATTTTTTTCCAGATTGAAAAAGTAAATGCTTATTTTACTACTTGTTAAGTTTTAATGTTGTGCTGTCAAATTATGCATGTAAGGTATGTTTGAGAAATGTTTATCTTTAACTAGACTGCATTGACTAGTTAGAGTGCTTAAGAATTTAAATAAACTTATGACAAATATATTGTGCATAACGCAAACAGGAAATGTAAGCTTGTTGTCTGCCGTTTGCCGTCCTATAGTGTATTAGCCTGTTCCAGGCGTTCAGATAGTGGGGAAAGCGCGAATAGTTTAGGAAGGCGCGAAGAAATTAAAAGCAAGCGAAAAAATTGCGGGAGGCGAGGCGAGGGAACGCCTGTAAACATTCTTAACAAAATGTCCTTCCGCCCACTTTTAGACCGCCAACTCATTTGTCAATCATCTGTCAATTAAAATAGGATTAGATTTCCTGGGATTAGATTTGGTGTAATAAAGAGTGACAGGCCTACACGACTCCCTCGCGAGTGTTTTAGCCATTTTATATTTATATTTAGCCATTTTATATTTAAGCTCATGTATTTGTAGCGGGTATATGGAGAATTCGAGGTGACTGAATTAAAAGCCTTCTAAACTCGCAAAATGATACAGACTATAGTCTCGAGGTCATTTGTGTTTTTAAGCTGTCTGCTAGTTTTGACCTCTTCGTCAGGGCGTCTGTTTCATAGCGATGTTCTTATTATGCCATCGTGGCATCTGTTAGAATAGCTCTGCAGTAAAACCTTTAACACTGCATGTAGGCTTAGAGCAAGCTTCGATTTGGAGGTCATTTTGAAATTATGCCGTATTCTCGGCGGTTTTCTTCAACTCTGGTTTCTTCAACTCGGCGGCTTTCTTCAGTCTGGAGCTCTGGAGCTCTGGAGCTCTGTTCAATCGACGGCTTTCTTTATTTTTGTTTGACCTCTTGCTGTGCTCATGTAGCCATTTTCTAGTAGAAGTTAACCAACAATGTAAGGTTTTTCACTCTCTCTGAATCTCTTAGGTAGTCAGATCTATTAGTTTGAAATTATCGACCGTCAATGGTTTCTTGCAATTAGTTGCAAATATGTTGGTCCGAATTTTCAGAGATAATTGCAGCTTTTTATAAAGCTATGCAATGTTTCATAGAGAGTATAAATCAAGCGCATTTCAGTCACTGCTCCGCTTTGTAGTTGAGAATTGACGGTTTTTCCGGAGCTCTAATCCTTTTTTCTCCATTGTCATTTGTGCAGTCGGTTCTTCTCACTGCATTGTAATGAGTTTCACAGTCTAGCGACTGTTTTGTTTATGCCTCGATGAAAGCTGTCTTTCCTCCGCCATATCACATTTCTCATCAGCACTCGAGTGTTGACAAAGTGTCATAATTGACCAATCAGAGGGTATACCGGATCCCGGTATACCGGAACAACCTTTTGTTAAGAATGTTTACAGGCGTTCTTTCGCCTCCTCTCCCCAGCCTCCCCGCATTTTTTTTCGCTCGCTTTTCTTCGTGCTTTCCCCAACTATTCGCGCTTTCCCAACTCGCCTCCCGCAATTTTTTCGCTCGCTTTTAATTTCTTCGCGCCTTCCTAAACTATTCGCGCTTTCCCCACTATCTGAACGCCTGGAACAGGCTAATAGTGTATAAAAGCAGGACTCGTCACGTACAAATATGGCAGCTGCACGTTCACGGGTAAAAATTACGCAATGCTTAATCTCTGTAATGAGATAGTTATAAACCTATTAAAAACCATCGCGTGTACCGCAAATGGGAAATGTAAACTTGCCGACTCTGCCACTTGCCGTTACAAAATATGTGAAAGCAGGTCTTCTCACGTTGAAAACGGCAGCTACCTTGACCATCTCTGCCATTCTCGTGACGTTCTCGTTCTCGTTCCGTTCTTTCTCTGTCCGCCTTGCGGACACTTCGCTATGACAGACATCCTGTTATCCCGGCAAATATAACTTCACAGTGCTAAAAATGTAACTCACTCTATAATACGAACACTAAAATCGTGTCTGTCTGCGTGCCGGATCGATATACAATTAAATAGGTAATAAAATGTTGTTCAGTTAATTTTGTTGTTGTATGAAAAATTTATTTATTCTTTTTACAAAAGCGAACTTTTGTCACAAATCAGAACAATTACGCTTTATTAGGGCGTTTATTGGAATCGAAAACGGAGATTTTAGTTTTCAATGAAAATCAATATTAATCAATAGAAATCAATGATAATCAATGAAAATCGATACTCACTCAACTCCAAGGCATTGATTTTTATTGATTTTCAATACCAATCAATTAATTGGTATTGATTATTATTGATTGTTATTGATTATATTGATTATTGCTTTTCATTGATTGGTACCGCCGGGATACACACTGTAACTTACATCCATGGATGTTATCGTGTTTCTTGACTGATGGCCTGCCAGAATCCCATGGAATGGCACGCAACTTCTAATTTCAGATATTAAACTTTTAAGCTCTATGTCTGCAAATAGACAAAACTACATTACGAAAATGAAAATATACAAACAAAGAAACCTCATGGCTGTGCTTCGTGTCAAAACTGCTGTAAACCCAACTTCGTAAGAGGTTGCTCCACGTATAAATGCCTACAATTCAAAGCTCATGAAACGAACCAAACAATCGGTCTTAGCTTCCATATAAATGCTTACCTTTTCCTCATACAACGTCCTTGAACTTGACTGGAAAAGAACTTCAATCAGATGGAGAAAGGTAGCCACAAGAAAAATTCATCTTCGCACGCGTGAAAGTCAAACTGAAATTCGCTCAAAAGCCCCACGTTAGAACTCACAATACGCATGTGCCAAACTCACGGCTTCCCTGGAAACTAGCTTGCTCAACAACCAACATGGCCGGCTGTTGAAAAGAGGGTGGCAAAGGGGTGCAGTACGCAGCTCTTACAATGTCTTCTCTGATTTGCTGAGAAAACAATAGAACAAACAACACAACAATGGACCCTAGCCCTGAAAACAATAGAGCTGCGTGATACAGAGGTCCAATGAAATTAGAGGTTGTTGAAAGCTGCGTGGTATCTGAAGGGGGGAGTACCGCATGACGCCGAATTTCATCACGGAGAAAATTTTTAAGCAATCACGCGTCACGTAAATAAGGAGTAATCCGGCATTAAAATGGTAACAAAACAACGTAGAGTCAGCGTAGGCCTACCTATTGAATGCATTGATATTGCATTCAATTTGTTTTTGGAAGGATTCACTGGCATGTTAGAGGGTCTAAAATAGCGTTTCCCAATCCCGCTTCCCGCCACTGTTTTTCTTTCATCCCGCCATCTCGCTTGCTTCGAACATGTCATCTCGATCCTGCTTCCAAAATACTTTTTTGCATGACAAGTCGCATTTTTTTCCGGACGAGACGCGATTTACGCGGGCGTTTGCATTACGACCTCGGTGTTTGTTTGCGGTAGACAGTACCAGTCAGTTTAGTTTCATCCGCTTTTGAGTAAGTGTAGAGAAGCCAAATAAAAGTTCTTTATCGGAGTACAGCGCGTGACCATGACGAAGGCCATCCATCACTCCAAACTTAAAAATTTCAAATTTAAAAAACAAATTTCAAAACACGCCTACTACATAGGGGTTACCCACGAAATCTGATAGAGAAAGTTGTATGGAATATGTATGCGGGGTGCCGCGGAGTGTGAAAAACGCGGAGTGTAGAAAACGCAGAGTATGAAAAATGAGGAGTGGGGAAAATGTGGAATACGTATTATTGTGGAAAAACATAAAATATAATGTAAAACTAAACTATCTTTTTTCTACAAGGCAACTTTTGCAAGTTTTGAAATTCACAATCTCTATATAAATAAATAGGAAGTTCAGTGGAATCCACGAGGTGGAATTTCAGTGTTGGTATCTCAAAAGAGTTGGTATTTTCATATATGCCTACATTTCATACCATTACAACTTTTTGAACTTAATTCTGTAGCATTTCGAGTAGATAGAGCACGTTTTGGAGCCGCACCGGCATTCTTTCGTTATGAAATCTGCGACGACATTGTTTGAATAGCGTCTGGGCAATGTGCATTGCTCAATTACCACTGCTTCAATTAGGGTTGTCTGGAAAATGTCACTAGGGAGAATTTGCAATTTCATGGCAATTTTATATAATACTTGAAAGTGGAATATGGAAACTGTGTGTGTTTGGGAGAATTACTGAAGGTGACTTTCGCTATTAGGGAACCAAGGTGACTGTTATAACGGGAGATCAAAGTACCGGGGCATTGGTTTACAGCGCTGACTTCACGAACACCTATTATCTGTATTATCATCCTAACTTCTTGCATACTCAGCGCAAAAACCCAATGTCAAACGGGCTTGTTTTTATTGAGCAGTCTATTTACAGAGTGCTGGATTTTCACCAATCTGAAATGTTATAACAATATGATTTCAATATAATTATATAAATATCTGCAGTTAAGAGGATCAGGCTGTTCTCTGTATGCGGCACTTAGATAACGGCTTTTTTCGTACTTGCGTTGGTCACTATATACGAGCTTTTCATGAAGCCAAACAGTTGGTCAGAGTATATTACATTATTACCGACCTGGAGGTAGCCACTATTAAACCGAATGATCTAACGGCTACCTTCAGGTAGGAATATATATTACCGACCTCGAGGTAGCCACTAACCCTTACGACTTAACGGCTACCTTAGGGTCTGAATATGTATTACCGACCTCAAGGTAGCAACTAACTCAATGACTTAACGGTTACCTTGGAGTCGGAACATATAGAATGGACCTCGATGTAGCCACTAACCAATGACTTCACGGCTACCTTGGGGTCAGAATATATAGAATGGACCTCGAGGTAGCCACTAACCCAATGACTTAATTAAATAACGAATTTTGTTACTATAATGATTCCCGGAGAACCACCCATGATATCTTTTAAAAAAGGCAAATCCTTTAAAGATACACTCCTTAGAGGAGAAATATAAAAGGCGTCAAATAAGTTTCACAACGGGATTGTTTGTGCGGCCTGTCACCCCTTTCTTCTTCCTGTTTTAGCGTTTTAATGGATTCCTTGAGACAAAATTGCGACACCGTGACAGGTGCTTATTTGCAATGACAAATATCAGGACTTCTGAACTGATTTCAAAGGAAAGACAGGATAGAAAAACGCCGGTTTAAAAAATCACATATGTAAACATCCAGACGTGTCTTCCTTCACGGAATCGTAAAATATCCGGTGAGTACATTGCCGTCATCCATCCCGTTTCCCACCCGTAAAAATCAAGAATTCCCGCGTCCCGCCATGAAAATGACGAACTTCCCACTTCCCGCCCACCTCTAACCATCCCGCATCCCGCCTTCCAATTTTCTTTCATCCCGCATCCCGGCATCGAAAAAGGCTTATCCCGCGTCCCGCCAACCGTATGTTAGGCCCTCATGTTAATTCATGAATCTTAAAATGAAATAAAGGGTATTGACGGTCAATGTGTTCCTTATTCAGGTGTTTTCGTGTATCTGAGACCTTCCGTTTATCAAGACTCAGGGAGCACACGAGGATGAGATTCAACATATTTATTATTGGCATTTCAAGTTCTGACATGTTTTTCACCACTGAGGACGAATTGTTTCTGTATGAGCTGGACTCTCTCTTGTACATTTACGAGTGGCTTAGTGCCTTGTTCTTAGGCTGATTGACGTATTAGCTTCGTTTGGCTTAGTAGCCTACTCGCTCTTCTTCTTTCATGTTCTTTGATTTGAACAAGAGATTATAATTGGACAATTATTTTCTCTTGATTTGAATCAATGTTACGATAGTGGAATTTGATTAGCGCTCCTCGTAATTTCTGTTTTGCTTGGCATGTTGCCTGCTTTCTTTAACATGGTTCCGATTTCCTTCTTGAATTCTTCATCGGGTCTGATAAGTGCGCTTTGGCGTTGTAGCGTAACGTCTTTGGACAAGTCTCTTCTACCCTGTCAGCTTCGACTTTTCTGATTGCGTTATCTGATTTCTTGATTCTGTCCTTGTCGTGCCAGGAACGGATTCTCTGGACCCACCACGAAGATCAAAGGTCACATGAAGAAAAGACAGGATAGACCTTCAATTAGACAATTTAAGTTGAGTCCTTTGAATGTAAGCTTTCTTTCGCAATGGTAGAGCGCGATGGCAAAAACATTTTCCGCAAATAGCGAGCGCGATGCGCGGGTCACTCGCTTGTTCGTTACGCTTTAATATGGCGGACGACTGAAGAGGCTCGAAGACCGAAGTTTTATTATCAAACTACCGCATTTTAACAGTGTTTAGATCGTTTTAAAGTTATTTTAAGTGCGTCGAATGTCTATAAAAGACGTGATGTCTTATTCTTCTCGCTCTTTACAGAGCGTCTTGTCAACAAATTCGTGTGCGGCAAGATTTTCATTTTGACTCGTTAGATTCGCAATGGTCAGAGTACGATGGCAAAAACATTTTCCGCAGAACGTGGTTTTCAGTTAAAAGCGTTGCCAAATAGCGAGCGTGAATTACGGATCACACGCTTGTACGCTGCGCTTTGTTTCTCGTGCTCTTTACAAAGCGTTTTGCAGTCCAAACTAGACGCGTGCCTTTGCACGATCGAGTACCACCAAAGTACTTTTTTTTGTTATGGAGTAAAACATACACCTTGTTTCGCCATTTTCTTTAATTTGGCTCTTTTGTCAGACGGAAGCTTTTCAAATTTAGCGCTCTGGACCGTAATGGAGTCATGTCATGGAGTAGCGAGCCAAACCCCGGGACACTTCGTGACGACAGTCATGGAGTAGCTTGCCAACCCCCGGGACACTTCGTGACGACAGTCATGGAGTAGCGAGCCACCCCCGGGACACTTCATGACGACAGTCATGGAGTAGCGAGCCAAACCCCGGGACACTTCGTGACGACAGTCATGGAGTAGCTTGCCAACCCCCGGGACACTTCGTGACGACAAACATGGAGTAGCGAGCCAACCCCCGAGACACTTCGTGACGACAGTCATGGAGTAGCGAGCCAACCCCCGGGACACTTCGTGACGACAGTCATGGAGTAGCGAGCCACCGCCCCGGGGACACTTCGTGACGACAGTCATGGAGTAGCTTGCCAAACCCCGGGACTCTTCGTGACGACAGTCATGGAGTAGCGAGTCACCCCACGGGACACTTCGTGACGACAGTCATGGAGTAGCTAGTCACCCCCGGGACACTTCGTGACGACAGTCATGGAGTAGCGAGCCAACCCCCGCGACACTTTGTGACGACAGTCATGGAGTAGCGAGCAACCCCCGGGACACTTCGTGATTACACACATGGAGTGCCATTGTGTTTAGCGACATATACTTACAGTGCCTATTTTTTTGATGCGCAGCATAATTATTTGCATACAGAACCAGTCGGTTGTAATAGCTTTGGGAATGCTCTAGTCTCTTGGCAGATTCAACTGCTATCAATTATGCATTTTGACGCGTGATGTAAATACCAAGGTGTGATAAAATTAACAATTGCGCGCTCTTTTTAAAGCATTTTGTCAACAAATTCGTGTGGGGCAAGATTTTTTTTTAATCTTTAGATCCGCAATGGTTAGAGCGCGATGGCAAAAACATTTTCTGAAGAACATGGTTTTCAGTTAAAAGCATTGCCAAATAGCGAGTGCGATGCGCGGGTCACTCGCTTGTTCGTTATGGTTTTTTACTCAAACGCGTTCCAAACTAAAATGTGGCATCACGATTTAGACAAATTCAGAGTAAATACAAAGGTACACTACAAAAATGACTTATTTTTACGGATAAATTATCAACCTACCTCGTAAATTGGTTTTTGCACGTAGTAGTTTGTACAACCTCTTCGGAAATTAGTGGAAAATTGGCCAAAATTAAAATGTGAAGTTTTTTCGGAAAAGCCATTTCACTACTTTTTTAGTTGGATAATTTTTAAATTATAAAATTTTTAAATCGTAAAATCATGCAAAACTGATAGGAGAGTTTTCTCTGTTTGCAAGGAAGCACAAAATTCTTTCAAGCGAATTTGTCATTTTCAGGAATTAAATTTAAAACCTGTTCAGAATTTCTGATCTCTCCCGAATCCTAAGAGGTTTCAGAAATTCTGATCCCCCCGTCAATTACCGAACAATAACAGCTATATACAACTTATTCTAAAAGGATTCAGAATTCAGAAATTATGATCCTCCCATCAATTAACTGAACGAAAACAACTATATACATCTTATTCTAAAAGGATTCAGAAATTCTGATGCCCCCGTCAATTAACCGAACAAAAACCGCCATGTACATTTAATTCTTATAAATTCAGAAATTCTGATCCCCCCGTCAGTTAACTAAACAAAAACAGCCATATACATCTAATTTTTAAAAATTCAGAAATTCTGATCCCCCGTCAGTTCACTGAACAAAAACAGCTATATACAGCTAATTCTTAAAAATTCAGAAATTCTGATCTCCCCCACTGTCAGTCAACCAAACAAAAACAGCTATATACATCTATTAATATTATTCTAAAAGGATTCAGAATTTCTAATTCCCATGTCATGAGCGAGGTGCAGGATTGCAGAAAATTAATTCAGTTTTTTTAGAATGAAGCATGATACAATGGGATGTATTGTTATTCAGTGAGATAGAAATAGGACTTCCATCTCATTAAACTAGTTTTCTGCAATCCCGCACCTTAGTGCTTGTCACTTACATCATGTACATGTAACTTAAAACTGAAAGGAATCAGAATTTCTGACCTCATCACTTAACCCTTTCACTACCAGAGTCAATTATGGAGACATGTACATGTAGTGAAGTCCTAACTTTTGAGTCTGTGGAAAAAATCCTACATTGTATGTACAGCAGTACAATACTTTCACATGATACAGTTACCATTTGGTTTCAATATTTTACAACATGAAATTTGGGATTTTTCTTGAATTTCGATACTTGGCACTCTTGGTATTTAAAGAGTTAACTGTGACAAAAACATGAGTGAAATTTGTGGTCCTCTCAGTTTGCTATCAACTTAAGCAGTTGAAAAAACAACCTGACGAAATTCAGGCTTCTAATTAAATAAAACTAATAGAAAGATGTAGCCTGTTTCTGGATGTTTTCTTTGTATTGTGTTTTTCCTCTGATAGTCACAACGAGATGCCACTGATCATCCTTCTTTGGACATGATCAACAGAGGTGGATCAACATACTGTTATACATGTACATAAATGGATGACCTCATTTGTAGTTCTGCTAGTGATTCCATTTCCTGAAAATCAGATATGGTATTGACTTTAAGTAATTACTCAAATTTAACACTTATTAATCAATTAAATTAATTCCTCGCAAAGCGAGGTTTATAAATTTGTCGGCCCTCGGGAGCTGAGCCGCGAGAATTCAAGCGAAAAATATATTTTAATGTATATATATATATATATATATATATATATATATATATATATATATATATATATATATATATATATATATATATATATATATATTTATATACTTGATGGTGTCCGGCAGTTGCCAGGAAACAAAAATCGCAACCGCTGACAATGCCGCGCTCTCATGTTTATTCATGGAGGCCGCGCTGTCGGGTTTATCCTTTACTCGTCGTCAGTGAAACACAACCAATTTCTGATGCAAATGAAAATGAAAAAATGAAAAATGGAGGGAAGTGTCTGAGGAAATTTTGGTACCCAGTCCCATACCAGTTACAGCAGCCCACAGCTCAAAACCCATTTATTTTATTTTAGGAAGACAGGGTACTAAGTACAAGTTAAATGGAAGCGACTAGGAACAACAATGTCTCAACTTTAAATTTCGGGGCCATTGCCGGCCTGCAACTCAACCTCTCCAGTCAAATCAGAAATTCCATCTCTCCCTCCCACATTGCTACACGTATTTCTAGTATTATGGTACATGTATTTCATGGCATTGAGTAACCCACCGTTTACACGAGAATCGCAAACTCATCTCCGGATGGGGGGGGGGGGGGGGGGGGGGGGGAGACAACTCGGGTGGGCGTGTTGTCTCGCCTCGGCAGGTAGGGTAACCCTGGCAGGTGGGACAACTTTTTCTCATATACACTTTGGCTTGCCTACACCAGACGAGACAGATCAAATTGTTCCAGGAGCCCGTGTGTTTTAGGTCGGCAGAGACCAAACATGCAAAAAAATGGCATCGCGAGAGAGATTAGTGTGCTAGAGGGGACAGCTGTTACAACTCACAACTCCATATAAATGCTCCGTAAAGTTGTCTCGGGGGGAGGGATGTCTCAGGTACCAGAGACTATATAAATACGGCCTAAATTTCGAGTTGCATTAAGTGTACATGTACTCTTACTCGCACTGTTCTGAGCCACACTGGTCTGAGTTCATACCAGTCTCATAATCATCATCTTAGTTTTGGCTCACTGTGAAATTACTTAATCTGTTTTAAAACAATATTATGTTCTTTTGGTTAAAAATACAAACTGAAAACTGCAACAAATTGTTGCATGTGAACAACTAAGTGGTAAATAAGGCTAAACTAAAGAATACCTGGCCACTTATTGTGAATACGAATGGTTCCTTTTACATGTTTACTGTTTAGCGATATGTAAATACATGTAAGCTTACATGTCAGTTGCTGGGTATTCTGAAATCTCTCCAAGCTTTTAAATAGCAATATTGAGTGGGTCATTGGGACATTCCATTTTTAATCCGCACCCCCCTCTATGGAAGGCATGATTCAGACACCCCCTCTCTCCCCTCTCTACAGAAGGCATGATTCCGACATCCCCTGGTCAAATCCCATTATTTGAGAAAATTGATTTTTGTGACGTCATAGCTTAAGCACAGTCACTATACATGTATAGAGTGTTTTCACTGACGTCATCAAACTTCAGAAGCAGTTTTTGATTCCAAAATGTTTATGGAATTGTAGAGAGTTGACCACTACACATCTGGGCCAAATTTTGAAGCGCAAGAGCATTTCATTCAAGAGTTATAGGCGAACGAGTATTAACAATTATTGGATGAGGTTGAGCATGATAGCGATAATTATCAAGGCCAAAGTTTGTGTTATCTGCCGAAGCCGAAGGCTGAGGCGGATAACACAAACTGAGGCCTTGATAATTATCGCTATCATGCGAAAACCGAATCCAATAATTGTTTTATTATGCATATTCCTGAGCTGCACTTGTAAAGACAAGAGCGCGCACAAAAAAGTGATCAATGCACAGCAGTCACCTTGTAAGTAAACAACTTACGTCACTTTTGCATGCATAAAACTATTGTCTGTAGGTATGACGTCACTTCTGCATGCATAAAACTATTGTCTGTAGGTATGACGTAACAGAAACAACAAGCAATAATAAGCTGCATGCTTATAGCCAATCAAAATCGAGCTAGTGACACCAATGTATAATAATAGACATTTTTAGTAAGAAATGTATGGAGCGGTCATCTTGGTGTCCCACTTAGGGACACCAACATGGCGGCCAAAAAATTAAAGACTTTAAAGTGTTAATAACACCAAAACTCTCATCACAAAATATTATATTCACTATAAGAGGGATGAAATCGGCTAATAAGCATCTATAATTCGTTAATAACTTTCAACTAGTTCAATTTTGTTTATTTTCACGGCTTATCTGAAATAGCGTGACGAATTACGCGACACATTTACAACCTTTATAAATCGAAAACGAAACATCGTTAAAACCTGAAACTTTTTGTGAAAGATTATAACACTGGTATCCACATACCATGTTAGAAACAGCTTTGTAGGATGTATACTTTAGATTTTTTTATTTTTATGACCTCATGTGAAAACACTCTATATAATTTCCAACACCTCATGTAGACTAAAATAGTGATTCCGACACCTCCTATAGGCTCAACCTAGTGATTCAGACAGTCCCTCATAATGGACTAATTCAAGATTCCGACAGGGTCGTTTCAGACCTTACGTGCGGTTCAAAAACTCATTAATAATTCATGAGCATATCAGCCAATCACACGACGCAAATCGATCACGTGTATGAGCCTTTATACCTGGTAATCTACGGTCATTATGAAAAGCCTGGTGGCGGCTTTGATTTCAGTCACAGGGGAGTTCGGGGCTGAATGGGCAAACAATTCAATTATCGCTGAATTTTTAATAAGAATGATTTTAAAATGACCGTGATATTTATATTAAGATCACACGTAATCTTTATATAAAGATTACTGATATGGGTAGTAATTGTTCAGGATTCTTAGTGCAACAAATGGTGACTTTAATATTTTTGTGTAGCACTGTTTTACGAAATCTGGTCTTTCGCCATTCTATTTGGAATCTTCTCAACAAAATAAACAACCAACAGTTTAACAAGTGAGCCGTTATTTTAATGACACCAGCGCTCTCGTGTGAATTGCCGGGTAAGCGACTGGTTCGCGGATGCAAGCTGCTTATTTCTACTCGTTCTCTACCTCTGAAAAAAAAAATTGTCAGCCGTTTTATCTACCGTACCTGACAACTTTAGTATAGCATTTTTCAGTCGATGTTTTCCCTCAGAACTATAAAATCCCAAAACTTTCGACAGGAGCCGGGAAGCAATGGTCACTTCGTCAAAGACGTGGCACATGTGTTGTATGCTAATCAGTCCAGTCTACTTGTTTTTCTCGTATGCTAATTTCCTCTTTGCACAAGAGCGCAATTGTTTTAATTCCGAAGGGGCACGCTTTTGAAAGAATGTTTTTGAAGCCGTTCAAAAAACTCGCAGCACGTGTATTATCAGGTGTAAAAACTCTCGGCTTCGCCTCGAGTTTTTAAACCTGATAATACACTACTGCTCGTTTTTTAAACGATACATAAAAAATGAAATGTCCCATTCTTATGCAACGGTTTAATTTGAAAAATTAATAACACGTTTCCAAAAAACAAAAACAAAATATATTAACCTGGAAGAAGGGTGATCAAAAGTGGTCAACCTAACATAAGCTTTAACCATCGCATACACACCCGGCGGTACCAATCAATGAAAATCAATCATTGATTGCCAATCAATACAATCAATAATAATCAATAATAATCCATTGATTGATATTGATTGGTTCAACCAATCAATAAAAATCGATACTCACTCGCCCAGACTCCTTAATTGCTATTGGATTATTATTGATTTTTATAGATAATCAATAACTGATCGTGCAATGCAAAAACCCGCGTTTCAAGGCATTTGAGATCAGATTGACTGTTACCTTGATTCCCCGGTGGCCTCAACGGAAGATGTCAAAGCAATTAGAGGTCGCAATAGCCATATTCTGTCGTAAAAGGATACCACCTGTGTCCTTTTCACGTGAACGAAGGAGAAATGTTTTCCGTTAGTAAGAAGAGGGGAGAATGCGGAAACGCGTTCAAAGTTCTGAATGATCGGGGGCAGCTTGGCCACCTCTTTCTTATTTTACAGCCAAATTAGTTGTATCGCGAAGCGCAAAATGCAAACATCAAAGAATTTTCTGCTTTTTCTGTTCCGTCAATCATCTCAGTGGGAGGCAGGGTTAACACAGAGCGAGTTTTTAGCGCGATGAGAGATTCCCGCAAGTTTGATTCGGAGAGTTCAATGGCGATAAATTTTATTCGAAGAGCTGACGAGAAAGAGAAAGGATGCTTAATCGAAGAAGATGGATACGGGAGAGGAATTCAGAAAGTTAATTTTATCCGTCGATTTTTACCTTAGAATTTGTGTCTTGGCTTGTAAATCTGATTTGCATCGGGCATATTAAATTAGTGAGCTCCGCTGGCGTTGGATGTTTTATCGGCTTCAAAAGTTTGCATCTAAAAAAATTAGACGACTAAAGATGGGGAAAACCTTCTTCAACTTCCATGGAATATTTCATTTATATGCTGACAAAATCGACTCCGCTGGCGAGCCGAGAAGTTTGAGCTTTTCCTGTTTACTGTTACGGTCAACCGGTCGTGCATCAACGGTAATAATATGCAAATGTAAACTGACAGTATGTATGTCGAAAACAAATGTGAAAAACGACGGAAAATAAAAGAAAATATACAAAAACAAGATGCGATGTGATTGAATATGAACTAAACATTTGAAAGAAATCATCTTGAAGATGATTTTGAAGATGAAATCATTGACAGAATTTTCGGCTATAAGTTTGTCTTACGGTACACTCTTTCGACTCGGGCGCAGAAATTTGATCATAATTCCGTTTTGGTCTTTTAATCACGCCGATTACAGGTATTTTACAGTTTCCAGGTATTTCTTGCATTTAGCTCGTTTAATTTTTCATTTCAGTCTTTAATTAAAACTGCCCAAGCAAATGCACAACTCTGCCTCCCACTGAGATGATTGACGGAACAGAAAAAGCAGAAAATTCTTCGAAGTTTGCATTTTGCGCATCGCGATACAACGAATTTGGCTGTATCTTCTCTTTCAGTTGCACGGGTAAATTTTAGTCAATTTTCGCACATTCAGGTTGCATAGAACTGAATTCATTAAGTGATAAAATCAAAGCCTTTTTATGTGAAGGACTTAGCATTTTTTTTCCAGATTGAAAAAGTGAATGCTTATTTTACTACTTGTTAAGTTTTAATGTTGTGCTGTCAAATGATGCATGTAAGGTATGTTTGAGAAACGTTTATCTTTAACTAGACTGCATTGACTAGTTAGAGTGCTTAAGGTCGCGGGGGATACCTGGCCATGAATAAATTCATAAGGCAAAATTGTAGCAGGGGTGCCACTTTGAAAAACGTTATATCGTGAACGTTTCGAAGCCGATTTCGCTAAAATTTAACAGAGATATTGGCGAATAATGGAGTGCATAAGTATTGTTTTTAATTGAAGAGATCGCGCTTTACGGCAATGCTGTAAGCGACCAAAGTTATATTTTTTAAATACGTAGTTTTGTGTCCAAGTTTGCTCCTCGAGAAGAACACAAAGCAAGTTGATTTCACCACTCACTGGTCTGTCAAAACGTCTATTGTGTCATATCTGACTCAGATTTTTTGATTTCAACTTCAATTAAAAGTTATTAGCTTTTAAAGGAGTAAAATTGTCCATGTTAGAATTTGAAGCCTCATATCTTCCCTTTAAAAGCCTATTTAAAAATTTTGAGTCAGATATGACAATCTACAATACACCTAGTTTACCTCCCTGCAGTTTCAACTCATGAAATTATCTATCAGCGCTGAATTCTTGGACACAAAATTGCTTGTTTTTACGCTTCCGAGAGCTTCCCGAGCAAACACGAATGCAAAATATATATATTTATGGTAATTTTGCTAATTTTAATCCACGGGCCGCTATTGTTAACACTTCATGCAGAAAGAACAATGCGTTGAAAAATAGTGTATTTTACCAGACAGCGCTTTGCACGTGCAATTATTGATGCAGAAACATTACAGAGCCTGTTCGTGAATATTTCGCGCATTTTCGGTATCAGCCGTCGCACTTCGTGCATAGTCTTTTCCTAAATGTATACTGATGAGCGGAACCTGTCCCCCGCGACCTTAAGAATTTAAATAAACTTACGACAAATATATTGTGTATAAAGCAAACAGGAAATGTAAGCTTGTTGTCTGCCGTCCTATAGTGTATAAAAGCAGGACTCGTCGCGTACAAATACGGTGGCTGCACGTTCGCGGGTAAAAATTACACAATGCTTAATCTCTGTAATGAGGTAGTTATAAACCTATTAAAAACCATCGCGTGTACTGCAAATGGGAAATGTAAACTTGCCGACTCTGCCACTTGCCGTTACAAAATATGTGAAAGCAGGTCTTCTCACGTTGAAAACGGCAGCTACCTTGACCATCTCTGCCATTCTCGTGACGTTCTCGTTCTCGTTCCGTTCTTTCTCTGTCCGCCTTGCGGACACTTCGCTATGACAGACATCCTGTTATCCCGGCAAATATAACTTCACAGTGCTAAAAATGTAACTCACTCTATAATACGAACACTAAAATCGTGTCTGTCTGCGTGCCGGATCGATATACAATTAAATAGGTAATAAAATGTTGTTCAGTTAATTTTGTTGTTGTATGAAAAATTTATTTATTCTTTTTACAAAAGCGAACTTTTGTCACAAATCAGAACAATTACGCTTTATTAGGGCGTTTATTGGAATCGAAAACGGAGATTTTAGTTTTCAATGAAAATCAATATTAATCAATAGAAATCAATGATAATCAATGAAAATCGATACTCACTCAACTCCAAGGCATTGATTTTTATTGATTTCCAATACCAATCAATTAATTGGTATTGATTATTATTGATTGTTATTGATTATATTGATTATTGCTTTTCATTGATTGGTACCGCAGGGATACGAGTCCGGATACACACTGTAACTTACATCCATGGATGTTATCGTGTTTCTTGACTGATGGTCTGCCAGACTCCCATGGAATGGCACGCAACTTCTAATTTCAGATATTAAACTTTTAAGCTCTATGTCTGCAAATAGACAAAACTACATTACGAAAATGAAAATATACAAACAAAGAAACCTCATGGCTGTGCTTCGTGTCAAAACTGCTGTAAACCCAACTTCGTAAGAGGTTGCTCCACGTATAAACGCCTACAATTCAAAGCTCATGAAACGAACCAAACAATCGGTCTTAGCTTCCATATAAATGCTTACCTTTTCCTCATACAACGTCCTTGAACTTGACTGGAAAAGAACTTCAATCAGATGGAAAAAGGTAGCCACAAGAAAAATTCATCTTCGCCCGCGTGAATCGCTCAAAAGCCCCACGTGACGTTAGAACTTACAATACGCATGTGCCAAACTCACGGCTTCCCTGGAAACTAGCTTGCTCAACAACCAACATGGCCGGCTGTTGAAAGAGGGTGGCAAAGGGGTGCAGTACGCAGCTCTTACAAGGTCTTCTCTGATTTGCTGAGAAAACAATAGAACAAACAACACAACAATGGACCCTAGCCCTGAAAACAATAGAGCTGCGTGATACAGAGGTCCAATGAAATTAGAGGTTGTTGAAAGCTGCGTGGTATCTGAAGGGGGGAGTACCGCATGACGCCGAATTTTTAAGTGAAATCACGCATCACGGAGAAAATTTTTAAGCAATCACGCGTCACTTAAATAAGGAGTAATCCGGCATTAAAATGGTAACAAAACAACGTAGAGTCAGCGTAGGCCTACCTAGACTACCTATTGAATGCATTGATATTGTATTCAATTTGTTTTTGGAAGGATTCACTGGTATGTTAATTCATGAATCTTAAAATGAAATAAAGGGTATTGACGGTCAATGTGTTTCTTATTCAGGTGTTTTCGTGTAACTGAGACCTTCCGTTTATCAAGACTCAGGGAGCACACGAGGATGAGATTCAACATATTTATTATTGTCATTCTCAAGTTCTGACATGTTTTTCACCACTGAGGACGAATTGTTTCTGTATGAGCTGGACTCTCTCTTGTACATTTACGAGTGGCTTAGTGCCTTGTTCTTAGGCTGATTGACGTATTAGCTTCGTTTGGCTTAGTAGCCTACTCGCTCTTCTTCTTTCATGTTCTTTGATTTGAACAAGAGATTATAATTGGACAATTATTTTCTCTTGATTTGAATCAATGTTACGATAGTGGAATTTGATTAGCGCTCCTCGTAATTTCTGTTTTGCTTGGCATGTTGCCTGCTTTCTTTAACATGGTTCCGATTTCCTTCTTGAATTCTTCATCGATCGGGTCTGATAAGTGCGCTTTGGCGTTGTAGCGTAACGTCTTTGGACAAGTCTCTTCTACCCTGTCAGCTTCGAGTTTTCTGATTGCGTTTTCTGATTTCTTGATTCTGTCCTTGTCGTGCCAGGAACGGATTCTCTGGACCCACCACGAAGATCAAAGGTCAAGAAAAGACAGGATAGACCTTCAATTAGACAATTTAAGTTGAGTCCTTTGAATGTAAGCTTTCTTTCTAAATGGTAGAGCGCGATGGCAAAAACATTTTCCGCAAATAGCGAGCGCGATGCGCGGGTCACTCGCTTGTTCGTTACGCTTTAATATGGCGGACGACTGAAGAGGCTCGAAGAACGAAGTTTTTTTTATCAAACTACCGCGTTTTAACAGTGTTTAGATCGTTTTAAAGTTATTTTAAGTGCGTCGAATGCCTATAAAAGACGTGATGTCTTATTCTTCTCGCTCTTTACAGAGCGTCTTGTCAACAAATTCGTGTGCGGCAAGATTTTCATTTTGACTTGTTAGATTCGCAATGGTCACAGTACGATGGCAAAAAACATTTTCCGCAGAACGTGGTTTTCAGTTAAAAGCGTTGCCAAATAGCGAGCGTGAATTACGGATCACACGCTTGTACGCTGCGCTTTGTTTCTCGTGCTCTTTACAAAGCGTTTTGCAGTCCAAACTAGACGCGCTCCTTTGCACGATCGAGTACCACCAAAGTACTTTTTTTTTTTGTTATGGAGTAAAACATACACCTTGTTTCGCCATTTTGCCCCATTTTCTTTGTAATTTGGCTCTTTTGTCAGACGGAAGCTTTTCAAATTTAGCGCTCTGGACCGTAATGGAGTCATGTCATGGAGTAGCGAGCCAACCCCCGGGACACTTCGTGACGACAGTCATGGAGTAGCTTGCCAACCCCCGGGACACTTCGTGACGACAGTCATGGAGTAGCGAGCCAACCCCCCCGGGACACTTCGTGACGACAGTCATGGAGTAGCGAGCCAACCACCCGGGACACTTCGTGACGACAGTCATGGAGTAGCGAGCCAACCCCCCGGGACACTTCGTGACGACAGTCATGGAGTAGCGAGCCACCCCCAAGGACACTTCGTGACGACAGTCATGGAGTAGCTTGTCAAACCCCGGGACACTTCGTGACGACAGTCATGGAGTAGCGAGTCAACCACCGGGACACTTCGTGACGACGGTCATGGAGTGGCTTGCCAACCCACGGTACACTTCGTGACGACAGTCATGGAGTAGCTTGCCAACCCCCGGGACACTTCGTGACGACAGTCATGGAGTAGCACCCCCGGGACATTTCGTGACGACAGTCATGGAGTAGCGAGTCACCCCCGGGACACTTCGTGACGATAGTCATGGAGTAGCGAGCCAACCCCCGGGACACTTTGTGACGACAGTCATGGAGTAGCGAGCAACCCCCGGGACACTTCGTGATGACACACATGGAGTGCCATTGTGTTTAGCGACATATACTTACAGTGCCCATTTTGTTGATGCGCAGCATAATTATTAAAGAAATAAAAAACGCGCCGAGTGCATTATTGAGTTATATAAGCACGCGGTAATTTTTAAGAACACTTCTCGAGTGTTCTTAAAAATTCCCAAGTGCTTATATAACTCAACAATGCACGAGGAACAAGTTTTTTATTTCTTTTATAAAATAAAAACGATTATAATGAACCGTACGTCACGCGCGTGCTTTATCGAGTTATAATGAATTCGGTTTAACCAATCATAGCGCGTGCATTTCCTTGGGCATTTTATAATTGCATATACAGAACCAGTCGGTTGTAATAGCTTTGGGAATGCTCTAGTCTCTTGGCAGATTCAACTGCTATCAATTATGCATTTTGACGCGTGATGTTAATACCAAGGTGTGATAAAATTAACATTTGCTGTACGCGCTCTTTTTAAAGCATTTTGTCAACAAATTCGTGTGGGGCAAGATTTTTTTTGGATCTTTAGATTCGCAATGGTTAGAGCGCGATGGCAAAAACATTTTCTGAAGAACATGGTTTTCAGTTAAAAGCATTGCCAAATAGCGAGTGCGATGCGCGGGTCACTCGCTTGTTCGTTATGCTTTTCTACTCAAACGCGTTCCAAACTAAAATGTGGCATTACGATTTAGACAAATTCAGAGTAAATGCAAAGGTACACTACAAAAATGACTTATTTTTACGGATAAATTATCAACCTACCTCGTAAATTGGTTTTTGCACGTAGTAGTTTGTACAACCTCTTCGGAAATTAGTGGAAAATTGGCCAAAATTAAAATGTGAAGTTTTTTCGGAAAAGCCATTTCACTACTTTTTTAGTTGGATAATTTTTAAATTATAAAATTTTTAAATCGTAAAATCATGCAAAACTGATAGGAGAGTTTTCTCTGTTTGCAAGGAAGCACAAAATTCTTTCAAGCGAATTTGTCATTTTCAGGAATTAAATTTAAAACCTGTTCAGAATTTCTGATCTCTCCCGAATCCTAAGAGGTTTCAGAAATTCTGATCCCCCCGTCAATTACCGAACAAAAACAGCTATATACAACTTATTGTAAAAGGATTCAGAATTCAGAAATTATGATCCCCCCATCAATTAACTGAACGAAAACAACTATATACATCTTATTCTAAAAGGATTCAGAAATTCTGATCCCCCCGTCAATTAACCGAACAAAAACCGCCATGTACATTTAATTCTTATAAATTCAGAAATTCTGATCTCCCCGTCAGTTAACTAAACAAAAACAGCCATATACATCTAATTTTTAAAAATTCAGAAATTCTGATCCCCCCGTCAGTTCACTGAACAAAAACAGCCATATACATCTAATTCTTAAAAGTTCAGAAATTCTGATCCCTCTATCAGTTAACTGAACAAAAACAGCCATATACATCTAATTCTTAAACGTTCAGAAATTCTGATCCCCCCGTCAGTTCACTGAACAAAAACAGCTACCGGTATATACATCTATTTCTTAAAAATTCAGATCCCCACCATCAGTTAACCGAACAAAAACAGCTACCGGTATATACATCTATTTCTTAAAAATTCAGAAATTCTGATCCCCACCATCAGTTAACTAAACAAAAACAGCTACAGTAAACACCCGCATATAAGAACGCACGATTTTGGAGGTTAGGCTGATCAGCTTCTTATTTATCGGGTGCTTAGTGAAAAATCAGCCTGAAGGTGTTCTTAAATTGTTCTTAAATTTTGTTGTTGGAATTCAGAACTGTAACAATGCAAAAAAATGCTTGAGATTAAATTAGCATATTTAATGACAAAGAAAATGTACCACAGTACTGTATGTCTCCCTACAAGTAACTAGATCATTTGCAGGGAAAAAAGCTCAAAACAAATGCAAAACAGCATCACAGCTGATGAGCTGTAGTTATTTGGCAACAGGCCTTCTGTATGATCTGAAATTTTTTTAATGTCTTATCCATTTTATATTTCCAGGCTGATTTTGTTCTTATAAAAATGGTGCTTTATTTGCAAAATTTCAGCCTGATGTTCTTAATCCATGTGTTCTTATATGCGGGTGTTTACTGTACTGGTATATGCATCTATTTCTTAAAAATTCAGAAATTCTGATCCCCACCATCAGTTAACTAAACAAAAACAGCTATGTACATCTAATCCTTAAAAATTCAAAGATTCTGATCCCCCCGTCAGTTAACTAAACAAAAACAGCTATGTACATCTAATTCTTAAAAATTCAGAAATTCTGATCCCCCCGTCAGTTCACTGAAGAAAAACAGCTATATACATCTAATGCTTAAAAATTCAGAAATTCTGATCTCCCCCACTGTCAGTCAACCAAACAAAAACAGCTATATACATCTATTAATATTATTCTAAAAGGATTCAGAATTTCTAATTCCCATGTCATGAGTGAGGTGCAGGATTGCAGAAAATTAATTCAGTTTTTTTAGAATGAAGCATGATACAATGGGATGTATTGTTATTCAGTGAGATAGAAATAGGACTTCCATCTCATTAAACTAGTTTTCTGCAATCCCGCACCTTAGTGCTTGTCACTTACATCATGTACATGTAACTTAAAACTGAAAGGAATCAGAATTTCTGACCTCATCACTTAACCCTTTCACTACCAGAGTCAATTATGGAGACATGTACATGTAGTGAAGTCCTAACTTTTGAGTCTGTGGAAAAAATCCTACATTGTATGTACAGCAGTACAGTGCTTTCACATGATACAGTTACCATTTGGTTTCAATATTTTACAACATGAAATTTGGGATTTTTCTTGAATTTCGATACTTGGCACTCTTGGTATTTAAAGAGTTAACTGTGACAAAAACATGAGTGAAATTTGTGGTCCTCTCAGTTTGCTATCAACTTAAGCAGTTGAAAAAACAACCTGACAAAATTCAGGCTTCTAATTAAATAAAACTAATAGAAAGATGTAGCCTGTTTCTGGATGTTTTCTTTGTATTGTGTTTTCCTCTGATAGTCACAACGAGATGCCACTGATCATCCTTCTTTGGACATGATCAACAGAGGTGGATCAACATACTGTTATACATGTACATAAATGGATGACCTCATTTGTAGTTCTGCTAGTGATTCCATTTCCTGAAAATCAGATATGGTATCGACTTTAAGTAATTACTCAAATTTAACACTTATTAATCAATTAAATTAATTCCTCGCAAAGCGAGGTTTATAAATTTGTCGGCCCTCGGGAGCTGGGCCGCGCGAATTCAAGCAAAAAATATATTTATATGTATATATGTATATATATATTTATATACTTGATGGTGTCCGGCAGTTGCCAGGAAACAAAAATCGCAACCGCTGACAATACCGCGCTCTCACGTTTATTCATGGAGGCCGCGCTGTCGGGTTTATCCTTTACTCGTCGTCAGTGAAACACAACCAATTTCTGATGCAAATGAAAATGAAAAAATGAAAAATGGAGGGAAGTGCCTGAGGATATTTTGGTACCCAGTCCCATACCAGTTACAGCAACCCACAGCTCAAAACCCATATATTTTATTTTAGGAAGACAGGGTACTTAGTACAAGTTAAATGGAAGCGACTAGGAACAACAATGTCTCAACTTTAAATTTCGGGGCCATTGCCGGCCTGCAACTCAACCTCTCCAGTCAAATCAGAAATTCCATCTCTCCCTCCCACATTGCTACACGTATTTCTAGTATTATGGTACATGTATTTCATGGCATTGAGTAACCCACCGTTTACACGAGAATCGCAAACTCATCTCCGGATAGGGGGGGGGGGGGACAACTCGGGTGGGCGAGTTGTGTCGCCTCGGCAGGTAGGGTAACCGTGGCAGGTGGGACAACTTTTTCTCATATACACTTTGGCTTGCCTACACCAGACGAGACAGATCAAATTGTTCCAGGAGCCCGTGTGTTTTAGGAGACCAAACATGCAAAAAATGGCATCGCGAGAGAGATTAGTGTGCTAGAGGGGACACCTGTTACAACTCACAACTCCATATAAATGCTTCGTAAAGTTGTCTCGGGGGGAGGGATGTCTCAGGTACCAGAGACTATATAAAGAGGGCCTAAATTTCGAGTTGCATTAAGTGTACATGTACTCTTACTCACACTGTTCTGAGCCACACTGGTCTGAGTTCATACCAGTCTCATAATCATCATCTTCGTTTTGGCTCACTGTGAAATTACTTAATTAATCTGTTTTAAAACAATATTATGTTCTTTTGGTTAAAAATACAAACCGAAAACTGCAACAAATTGTTGCATGTGAACAACTAAGTGGTAAATAAGGCTAAACTAAAGAATACCTGGCCACTTATTGTGAATAAGAATGGTTCCTTTTACATGTTTACTGTTTAGCGATATGTAAATACATGTAAGCTTACATGTAAGTTGCTGGGTATTCTGAGATCTCTCCAAGCTTTTAAATAGCAATATTGAGTGGGTCATGGGACATTCCATTTTTTATCCGCACCCCCCTCTATGGAAGGCATGATTCAGTCACCCCCTCTCTCCCCTCTCTACAGAAGGCATGATTCTGACATCCCCTGGTCAAATCCCATTATTTGAGAAAATTGATTTTTGTGACGTCATAGCTTAAGCACAGTCACTATACATGTATAGAGTGTTTTCACTGACGTCATCAAACTTCAGAAGCAGTTTTTGATTCCAAAATGTTTATGGAATTGTAGAGAGTTGACAACTACACATCTGGGCCAAATTTTGAAGCGCAAGAGCATTTCATTCAAAAGGTATAGGCGAACGAGTATAGACATTTTTAGTAAGAAATGTATGGAGCGGTCATCTTGGTGTCCCACTTTGGGACACCAACATGGCAGCCAAAAAATTAAACACTTTTGAGTCTTAATAACACCAAAACGGTCATCACAAAATATTATATTCACTATAAGAGGGATGAAATCGGTTAATAAGCATCTATAATTCGTTAATAACTTTCAACTAGTTCAATTTTGTTTATTTTCACGGCTTATCTGAAATAGCGTGACGAATTACGCGACACATTTACAACCTTTATAAATCGAAAACGAAACATCGTTAAAACCTGAAACTTTTTGTGAAAGATTATAACACTGGTATCCACATACCATGTTAGAAACAGCTTTGTAGGATGTATACTTTAGATTTTTTTATTTTTATGACCTCATGTGAAAACACTCTATATAATTTCCAACACCTCATGTAGACTAAAATAGTGATTCCGACACCTCCTATAGGCTCAACCTAGTGATTCAGACAGTCCCTCATAATGGACTAATTCAAGATTCCGACAGGGTCGTTTCAGACCTTACTAATTATGCCTTCCATAGGGGGTGGGGAGGGGGTGCGGATAAAAAATGAAATGTCCCATTCTTATGCAACGGTTTAATTTGAAAAATTAATAACACGTTTCCAAAAAACAAAAACAAAATATATTAACCTGGAAGAAGGGTGATCAAAAGTGGTCAACCTAACATAAAAGCTTTAACCATCGCATACACACCCGGCGGTACCAATCAATGAAAATCAATCATTGATTATCAATCAATACAATCAATAATCAATAATAATCCATTGATTGATATTGACTGGTTCAACCAATCAATAAAAATCGATACTCACTCGCCCAGACTCCTTAATTGCTATTGATTATTATTGATTTTAAAGATAATCAATAACTGATCGTGCAATGTAAAAACCCGCGTTTCAAGGCATTTGAGATCAGATTTGCCCACTGTTACCTTGATTCCCCGGCGGCCTCAACGGAAGATGTCAAAGCAATTAGAGGTCGCAATAGCCATATTCTGTGTCGTAAAAGGATACCACCTGTGTCCTTTTCACGTGAACGAAGGAGAAATGTTTTCCGTTAGTAAGAAGAGGGGAGAATGCGGAAACGCGTTCAAAGTTCTGAATGATCGGGGGCAGCTTGGCCACCTCTTTCTTATTTTACAGCCAAATTAGTTGTATCGCGTTGCGCAAAATGCAAACATCGAAGAATTTTCTGCTTTTTCTGTTCCGTCAATCATCTCAGTGGGAGGTGGGGTTAACACAGAGCGAGTTTTTAGCGCGATGAGAGATTCCCGCAAGTTTGATTCGGAGAGTTCAGTGGCGATAAATTTTATTCGAAGAGCTGGCGAGAAAGAGAAAGGATGCTTAATCGAAGAAGATGGATACGGGAGAGGAATTCAGAAAGTTAATTTTATCCGTTGATTTTTACCTTAGAATTTGTGTCTTGGCTTGTAAATCTGATCTGCATCGGGCATATTAAATTAGTGAGCTCCGCTGGCGTTGGACGTTTCATCGGCTTCAAAAGTTTGCATCTAAAAAAATTTGACGACTAGAGGTGGGGAAAACCTTCTTCAACTTCCATGGAATATTTCATTTATATGCTGACAAAATCGACTCCGCTGGCGAGCCGAGAAGTTTGAGCTTTTCCTGTTGTTTACTGTTACGGTCGACCGGTCGTGCATCAACGGTAATAATATGCAAATGTAAACTGACAGTATGTATGTCGAAAACAAATGTGAAAAACGACGGAAAATAAAAGAAAATATACAAAAACAAGATGCGATGTGATTGAATAATGATGAACTAAATATTTGAAAGAAATCATCTTGGAGATGATTTTGAAGATGAAATCATTGACAGAATTTTCGGCTATAAGTTTGTCTTACGGTACACTCTTTCGACTCGGGTGCAGAAATTTGATCATAATTCCGTTTTGGTCTTTTAATCACGCCGATTACAGGTATTTTACAGTTTCCAGGTATTTCTTGCACTTAGCTAGTTTAATTTTTCATTTCAGTCTTTAATTAAAACTGCCCAAGCAAATGCATAACTCCGCCTCCCACTGAGATGATTGACGGAACAGAAAAAGCAGAAAATTCTTCGAAGTTTGCATTTTGCGCATCGCGATACAACGAATTTGGCTGTATCTTCTCTTTCAGTTGCACGGGTAAATTTTGGTCAATTTTCGCACATTCAGGTTGCATAGAACTGAATTCATTAAGTGATAAAATCAAAGCCTTTCTATGTGAAGGACTTAGCATTTTTTTCCAGATTGAAAAAGTAAATGCTTATTTTACTACTTGTTAAGTTTTAATGTTGTGCTGTCAAATGATGCATGTAAGGTATGTTTGAGAAACGTTTATCTTTAACTAGACTGCATTGACTAGTTAGAGTGCTTAAGAATTTAAATAAACTTACGACAAATATATTGTGTATAACGCAAACAGGAAATGTAAGCTTGTTGTCTGCCGTTTGCCGTCCTATAGTGTATAAAAGCAGGACTCGTCGCGTACAAATACGGGGGTTGCACGTTCGCGGGTAAAAATTACGCAATGCTTAATCTCTGTAATGAGGTAGTTATAAACCTATTAAAAACCATTGCGTGTACCGCAAATGGGAAATGTAAACTTGCCGACTCTGCCACTTGCCGTTACAAAATATGTGAAAGCAGGTCTTCTCACGTTGAAAACGGCAGCTACCTTGACCATCTCTGCCATTCTCGTGACGTTCTCGTTCTCGTTCCGTTCTTTCTCTGTCCGCCTTGCGGACACTTCGCTATGACAGACATCCTGTTATACCGGCAAATATAACTTCACAGTGCTAAAAATGTAACTCACTCTATAATACGAACACTAAAATCGTGTCTGTCTGCGTGCCGGATCGATATACAATTAAATAGGTAATAAAATGTTGTTCAGTTAATTTTGTTGTTGTATGAAAAATTTATTTATTCTTTTTACAAAAGCGAACTTTTGTCACAAATCAGAACAATTACGCTTTATTAGGGCGTTTATTGGAATCGAAAACGGAGATTTTAGTTTTCAATGAAAATCAATATTAATCAATAGAGATCAATGATAATCAATGAAAATCGATACTCACTCAACTCCAAGGCATTGATTTTTATTGATTTCCAATACCAATCAATTAATTGGTATTGATTATTATTGATTGTTATTGATTATATTGATTATTGCTTTTCATTGATTGGTACCGCCGGGATACACACTGTAACTTACATCCATGGATGTTATCGTGTTTCTTGACTGATGGCCTGCCAGAATCCCATGGAATGGCACGCAACTTCTAATTTCAGATATTAAACTTTGAAGCTCTATCTCTGCAAATAGACAAAACTACATTACGAAAATGAAAATATACAAACAAAGAAACCTCATGGCTGTGCTTCGTGTCAAAACTGCTGTAAACCCAACTTCGTAAGAGGTTGCTCCACGTATAAACGCCTACAAATATTCAAAGCTCATGAAAGGAACCAAACAATCGGTCTTAGCTTCCATATAAATGCTTACCTTTTTCTCATACAAAGTCCTTGAACTTGACTGGAAAAGAACTTCAATCAGATGGAAAAAGGTAGCCACAAGAAAAATTCATCTTCGCCCGCGTGAAAGTCAAACTGAAATTCTCACACTTTCCCATTGGCTCAAAAGCCCCACGTGACGTTAGAACTCACG
Source organism: Cladopsammia gracilis (assembly GCA_022457155.1). Classification (NCBI taxonomy): domain Eukaryota; kingdom Metazoa; phylum Cnidaria; class Anthozoa; order Scleractinia; family Dendrophylliidae; genus Cladopsammia; species Cladopsammia gracilis. The sequence continues at coordinate 52,882 of JAJGOT010001130.1, forward strand.
ATACGCATGTGCCAAACTCACGGCTTCCCTGGAAACTAGCTTGCTCAACAACCAACATGGCCGGCTGTTGAAAGAGGGTGGCAAAGGGGTGCAGTACGCAGCTCTTACAAGGTCTTCTCTGATTTGCTGAGAAAACAACTTGAGAACAAACAACACAACAATGGACCCTAGCCCTGAAAACAATAGAGCTGCGTGATACAGAGGTCCAATGAAATTAGAGGTTGTTGAAAGCTGCGTGGTATCTGAAGGGGGGAGTACCGCATGACGCCGAATTTTTAAGTGAAATAACGCATCACGGAGAAAATTTTTAAGCAATCACGCGTCACGTAAATAAGGAGTAATCCGGCATTAAAATGGTAACAAAACAACGTAGAGTCAGCGTAGGCCTACCTAGAGGGCCTAACATAGGGTTGGCGGGATGCGGGATAAGCCTTTTTTCGATGCCGGGATGCGGGATGAAAGAAAATTTGAAGGCGGGATGCGGGATGGTTAGGGGTGGGCGGGAAGCGGGAAGTTCGTTATTTTCATGGCGGGACGCGGGAATTCTTGGTTTTTCCGGGCGGTAAACGGGATGGATGACGACAGTGCACTCGCCGGATATTTCACGATTCGTGAAGGAAGACAAGTCTGGATGTTTACATAGGTGATTTTTAAACCGACGTTTTTCTATCCTGTCTTTCCTTTGAAATCATTTCAGACGTCCTGATATTTATCAGTCCGAATAAGCACCTATCACGGTGTCGCAATTTTGTCTAAAGAAACTATTAAAATGCTAAAACAGGAAATAGAAAGGGGCGACAGGCCGCACAAACAATTCCGTTGTGAAACTTATTTGACTCCTTTTATATATTTCCTCTAAGGAGTGTATCTTTAAAGGATTTGCCTTTTTTTAAAAGATATCATGGGTGGTTCTCCGGGAATCATTATAGTAATCAGTATAGTGTTAGTGGCTATCTCGAGGTCCATTTTATATATTCCGACCTCAAGGTTCCGTGAAGTCATTGCTTAGTGGCTACCTTGAGGTCCATGTCATATGTTCAGACCCCAAGGTAGCCGTTAAGTCATTGAGTTAGTGGCTACCTTGAGGTCGGTAATATATATTCCGACCCCAAGGTAGCCGTTAAGTCATTGGTTAGTGGCTACCTCGAGATCCATTCTATATGTTCCGACTCCAAGGTAGCCGTTAAGTCATTGAGTTAGTGGCTACCTCGAGGTCGGTAATATATATTCCTACCTGGAGGTAGCTGTTAGGTCATTCGGTTAGTGGTACCTCGAGGTCGGTAATAATGTAAAATACTCTGACCAACTGTTTGGCTTCATGAAGAGCTCGTATATAGTGACTAAAGTAAGTACGAAAAAAGCCGTTATCTAAGTGCCGCATACAGAGAACAGCCTGATCCTCTTAACTGCACATATTTATATTCAAATCATATTGTAATAGCATTTCGGATTGGTGAAAATCCAGCACTTTGTAAATGGACTGCTCAATAAAAACAAGTCCGTTTAACATTGGGTTTTTGCTCTGAATATGCAAGAAGTTAGGATGATAATAGGTGTTCGTGAAGTCAGCGCTGTAAACCAATGCCCCGGTCCTTTGATCTCCCGTTATAACAGTCACCTTGGAGATCACTATTTGATTTGTGATCGGAAACAGTTCCCTAATAGCGAAAGTCACCTTCAGTAATTCTCCCAAACACACACATTTTGCATATTCTACTTTCAAGTATTATATAAAATTGCCATGAAATTACAAATTCTCCCTAGTTACATTTTCCAGACAGCCCTCAAATTGAAGCAGTGGTAATTGAGCAATGCACATTGCCCAGACGCTATGCAAATCGCAGATTTCGTAACGAAAGAATGCCGGCGCGGCTTCAAAACGTGCTCTATCTGCTCAAAATGCTACAGAATTATTGAAGTTCGAAAAGTTGTAATGGTATGAAATGTAGGCATATATGAAAATACCAACTCTTTTGAGATAACAACACTGCAATTCCACCTCGTGGATTCCACTGAAACTCCTATTTTTTATATAGAGATTGTGAATTTCAAAACTTGCAAAAGTTGCCTTGTAGAAAACAAATGAGTTAGTTTTACCTTATATTTTATGCTTTTCCACAAAAATACGTATTCCACATTTTCCCCACTCATTTGCCACACTCCTCATTTTTCATACTCCGCGTTTTCTACACTTCGCACCCCGCACCCCGCATATTCCATACAACCTTCTCTATCAGATTTCGTGGGTAACCACTATGTAGTTGGCGTGTTTTGAAATTTGTTTTTTAAATTTGAAATTTTGAAGTTTGGAGTGATGAAGGGCCTTCGTCATCGTCCACGCGCTGTTCTCCGATAAAGTAAACTTTTATTTGGCTCCTCAACACTTACTCAAAAGGGGATAAATTTACCAAACTAAACTGACTGCTGCTGTTTACCGCAAACAAACACTGAGGTCGTAATGCATTAGCCCGCGGAAATCGCGTCTCGTTCGGAAAAAAAACGGCGACTTGTCTTGCAAAACATGTATTTTGGAAGCGGTATCGGGATGACATGTCCGAAGCAAGCGGGATGGCGGGATGAAAGAAAAAACAGTGGCGGGAAGCGGGATTGGGAAACCCTATTTTAGACCCTCTATTTTCTTGTATCTACAAAACAATGTAGTGTTTAACTTTTCGGTGGTATCAGTGATTTATTTATATCAGAAACTCATAAATGGGTTGAAACGTGTAAGGCGCATCCACAGCTTCCGAATATTCATTTGTTTGCTTAGTATCATATTTAGAAACCCCTCGGTCCCTCGAGATTGGAAGCAAGTTGTTCTAGCGAATTTATTGGTTAATATTTTTATCTTGATTTTCCGGCAAATATGGCTGTAACAACTTCTTAGCAAATTGAATAATCGGAAGCTTGTTTTGAAGCGTACAAGAGACAGTTGCACGTTTCAACCCACTTATGGGTTTCTGTTTATATTGAAAGCAACACCATCAATCTTACATAGGGAAATGGCACGCACGAAGATCACACAATTTCCTCTTGCATCTACGACTTCTGTTAAATGTTCAGAGGACATTGAAAGCACTATCATTGAATATCATTGAAAATATCACCTTTGTATTACAAACAAAGACAAATCATTGACGAATCTTGTTAGATATTTATATTTTTAGTTTTTGTTGTTGTAGCTGCTTCTCGGATACATCTGGTAAAGCCTAGAGTGATAAATTTAATGTTAAGCCGAAATCATTATAATTATATAAAATAGCGGATCTTCTTGTAATTGTAGTTTCAATTAGATAGATTGCACTTCTTTGAAAGACGTTAACGGGGGCGGATTCAGGGGTGGTACACTTGGTGCATCGAACAACCCCCCCCCCCCCCCCCCCCCCCACTACGCACAAGGTGTTAATAAAAAATAAACCGCCCGTTCCCGTGTTCTGGAATTCAATCTAAACATAATTTCTGACTCGAACTCCTGATTGTAGATTAGAAATCTTCGCCTCGTAGCCCTGAAGCTTCTTCGTAGTGTTTCTCCGTACGTTTACGTTCGCCAGGGGAACCGTATTAGTATAACAAACTGCAGGTGTTTGGTCAAAGTCAACCGGCACCCACAACTGTTGGATAAAATGGGTAGTTTAAAGTCAAAAGAACTAAGCTCGATTCATCATTTTATGATTTCCTGTTAATTATAAGCTTGCCTTAAGGGTGGATTCAATTGGTGCATAAAACAAACAGAAAAGATCAATTCTGGTAACGTTTAAAATGATGTATTTTTAGATCTATTTACTTAGTTACATGTATTTCAAGAATTTTATGAAGTTTGAAATATAGAATCGGTTGATTGACAGAATTAAACCAAACGCTTATAAAATTCAAACCATTCAACAGTTATTGTATAAGGAACACATGTACCATCTTTCATGCTACTCAGGCAGTAATTAAGAAGGAAAACATTAGTAGATATTTCTGGCTTTAGCAGATCTCAAGTAGTTTAAGGCCTGGGTCAAGGGCTTTGACCAGGAAAAACGGTTTATTCGTAATAACTTTTACAAACGGAATGGAACCGAACCGAAATTTTGCATATAGAAAGATATTATCGTCCTTAACATTTTTAAGTATAATAAGCTTTGGCATAAGTCACGTGACATGTCACGTGGCCATTTTTCTTAAAATAGCAAATATTTGACGAATTGGTGACGGGTTTAAGAGAAAACATCAAATAAAAATGCTTTTCTGATGCAGATTAAATATCTCCAGCCCATCACGTTTGGAATGAGTGTCCATTAATCTCTAAAAATAAATTATGAGGACAAAGGTCATTTTTCAGTCCAAAATTCAACCTATAATTATTTATAACTGTAATTTAAAGACTTGAGGACAACCATTCCAAACGTAGAAGGTTAAATATGTTAAACCTTTATCGGAAAAGCTAATTTATTTAACTATACAAAGAAAATCCGCTACCAAATCGCCGATTTACGTAATTTTAAAATTTTGATCACGTGACATGTCACGTGACCAAACTTTTGCTTTAAGGCAAAAGAAAACATCGAGATTAACATTCAGGGAAAATTTCATTTTGATCTAAGGTTTCTCGGTCAAGATATTAAGTGTCAACCATATTTTCCGAACACACTTTAAACCCAGGCCTTAAACTGCTTGAGTACTTGGAAAATCAACGTTCTGGGGGAGTTTCTTCCCTGTGTTGCATCGAATACACAACCGTTTTTAATCAAGCAAATCATGATACTGGAATTTCTGTTGGTAATTAATGATATGAAAATACTACAAATTATGTCAAAAATGATGTAGTCTCCTCAGATTATTTTGAGCCGGCCACATGCCAAATAAATCTTCATAGTGAGTTTTCAATACAGCAGTACAATAATTGGAGAATCTACGTAACTAGCCCACATCCGTTCTGTCATTAGGGCCATTTATACGGGAGAAAATAAGACGCGTCTTATCTAAGACGCGACTTAAATAAGATGCGAGTAGTGTACCATTTATACGTTTGCGTCCAACATAAGACGCGAAGATCACGTATAAATGGTTCGCGTCTTATTTTTGATACGGCGCACTTGTTGTTCACGTCTTATTTAGGACGCGAAAGCATTTATACGAGGAAGTTCACGTCTTATTTAAGACGCGGACAAAATAAGAACAGCTGAAAACCCTGTTCTAAGATAAGACGCGTCTTATTGAAGTCGCGTCTAAAATAAGACACGAATGCTTATTTTGTACTGTTTATACGATCGGTTCGCGTCTTATTTAAGTCGCGTCTTAGATAAGACGCGTCTTATTTTCTGTCGTATAAATGGCCCTATTATGTATGATTGATGGAACTGGACTGGGAGTTTCTTCGATAAGACTAACAAGGCTTCCGAAACTTCCTGCTCAATATTAAAAATATTCTTAATTAAATGTAAAATCCTATGAACTAGTTGATATCGGCCGGGCAATGAAAAATAACAACAAAACAACACGTGTATCTAAAGGATATCAGACTTATTTTTAATGTTCCCACATTTGAGTCAAGTTATACTGCTATCTATACTTAATACCTTGTCTAAGAAATGACAAACTACTGCTTTTGTTTTGCTCTGTAGAATCTTTTGATCCAACGAAGTTGTATATTTGTTGCAATTTGGCTTATAACGGGGAAATAAACTAAGCGAAATTTTGCTATTTCGGCGGGAGTGTCCCTTTAATATACGTATTAAAACAATTCATGTGTTTGATTTTAAGGTGTCTTATTTAGACGAGATCGTCTCTCTTAAAATAGCTCTTTGCTTTCTAAACGTACAGTACAGTATAACCTCTTAATTAACTTCATTTCCGCAAGTTAAAGCTAAAGACATGGCCACAGTCTTCGCGCCACCTTCCAAAGTCAGCTGTTCTACAATTGCTCCACCCTCCACCGCCAGCGGTTCTATAATCCTTTGCGAGCGGCAGTACCTGCAGCGAAGAATCTTCAGGTACTCCTTTCGAAAGTTCTTGTTCAACACACCGTATATCATAGGATTCAAAGCGCTACTTATTGTGGCCAAGAAGCTATATGCTAAGTAAGCCTCGCGAGGGAAGGTCCAGCTGCCGCGAATTGTGTCAACGATGTCTATCGACAAAATTGGTGCCCAACACAGACTGAAAAACACCACTATAACGAATAATGTGCGAGCAATCTTTATTTCTTCCACATTTACCCTGTTTGTCCCATATCCAGTGATGTGAAAGTTATTGTTGTGGCGGCGAGTAAATTTAAAGATTGTTAGGTAGCAGTAAAAGATCAGGCAGGCTGGAAGCACAACATTAACTGTCAAGATAAACGCTATGAATGGACCGCCATCGATCTGAAAATAGCAGAAGAACTTGGAAGGATGAAACACCATTTTATGACCACTTAGCAGGTAAGGTAATGGAGCACACAAGGAACAGAACCACGATGCAAGAATCATGATCATGGTTTTCTTCTTGGTGAAGTAGCGTCGGTACTTTGATGGTCTGACGATTCGAAAATACCTGTTCACCGCCATCAAGGCCAACGTTTGCGTAGAAGCCATGGCCAGGGTTATAGCTATGTATCTTTGGTATTGACAAGTTGCATCGTTGAAAGGCCACTGGGATATAGCTAATGTTGGAAAGGCTAAAGGGCACGAAGTAAAAACTCCCAAGAAGATGTCCGAAATAGCGAGTGATGCCACGAACATATTAGAGATTGTTCGCATCCGACGATTTAAAGCCATAATCAAAAGAATTATGAAGTTTCCAACAAATAGAATTAATAAAATGAGCGCGAGAACGCCTGATTCCAGGATGACTTTAGCTTTGCTTCTTGACTTCAACTCTTTTAACATTTCTGCCAGTTGCATTTTTGGGGAGTCCATGTCACTGATTTTTCTACCCTACTACTTTAAAGCAGTATTGCTGATGAAACTCACGGCAGCTGTGACGTAGGGCCGGACATCATGTTAACCTCAAAATCAAAATCACATAATTTAAATATCAATATCAATCAATTTTATTTCAGATTTGACATGTTTGGTAGCGTTTTAATTAATTTATTCATCTTGATATAATTTACCAATCGAACGATCTACTAATAAATCTAAAAGTCTTCTTAATTTTTTACGGCTCACTGGAAGACCACTTATAGGGAATGTGACACCGTCGTGATGAAATAAAGATTGTAGTAGTAGTAGTAGTAGTAGTAGTAGTAGTAGTAGTAGTAGTAGTAGTAGTAGTAGTAGTAGTAGTAGTAGTAGAAGTAGTAGTAGTAGTAGTAGTAGTAGTAGTAGTAGTAGTAGTAAATTCATCTGATGTTAAATTAAAGACAAAGTATAATATGATTTCACCTGGCTGACAGCTGTAAATGTCAATAATGCTATAATGACGAAGTACCAATGTAAGATGTATTATTTGTCAATTTTGATGCCAAAACGTGAAATAAGAAGTCCTCTTTCCTTGGTTCCGTTGAGATGCCCCCCAAAAATTATCAATATCATTTAATGACGATCATCTTCGTCAGATTTAAGAATAAAGTTTTGGAAGTTAATTTAATGACACCACGAACAATCATAGTAACATGGGGAAAAAAAGCCCTTTCTTTTCGAAAATTAAAAATTTTGTTTTGGTTCTAAAGAAAAGCCAACCAGGTTTTTCGATAAAAGGCAGCTCGCATAATAAATTCGGGATTTATTAATTTAAAAGTTTACATTCCCATAACATATTCTCTTAACCTCACTGATTGAGAAAATGTTACTGAAACAGAGAAGTCTGAGAGTGTTTATAGTCGACACAAAAAATTCTTTAAAAGGGCATGTAAGAATCGTTGACTAATCCATTGTTGTTTCTCATGGAAGAAGTGTTCGGCGGTTAGTCATCCTATAGAAGCAGCTTTAAAAACGTTCAGAAATGATTCTGTATGAAATGTCCCTAAGGCCATTTTAATAGGCTGTCTCTGTAAGGAACGACCAATGTTTTTGGTGAGAAAAATAAATTTCTGTGATATGCGGTTATATAAAAACCTATACCTTAGCCGTCATAAAAATGCGATTCGTTTGACCAAAAATAATAATTTTTAAATAGTCGGTAATAGCTTTACGCCGCTGAGACCCAAATAAATCACAAACATTGCCGTCGCTGTTAAAAAATAACAATTCACTCTCGAGCTAGCCGAATTATTTTTTCAAACTACAGATACATCATTGTAGTTTGCTCAGCTATATTTCAGATCTAGATTTATTTCTTATTTTAACTGTAATTAAAGAGAAATACTTGTCTCGAGTAATTTACCTGCCGTCTTGTCTATCCCATTCGGGGAAAAAATACCAAAAAGGAAACCTTCCCTAGCTAGTTAAAGGAATGGTGCTGATCAAATATCGTTGCAGCTGACTGTCGTAGGACGGAATAGGAAAATCTACATCAGCGCTCCACAAATAGACAATATTCGTATTCTCGGTATTGAACTGGAACTAGCTTGCAATGGAGGCTCATGCGGGGGAATATCATTAAAAATATTTGCATGTGAAAAGAATGCCCCGCATGAGCCTCGTCGCTAGCTAGTTCCAGTTCAATACCGAAAATACGAATATCGTCAATTGCCGCTGTTCTCATTGAAAGTTTACTACCATCTTTAGAGAGATGGTAATTAAAGGCAAAGTATAATCGAGAGACTTAATAACAAAGTAAAAGCCAGGGATTCTAATTTGTCAAGAGAACTCTTGAATGTTATGAAGAAACAATAAAATATTAGTTATTAATTTTTAATTTTTAATAACACAACTTGAAATAAGATCTTCATTGTACATGGATGAGGTGCTTTAATTATACTTTATTTATACTACAATGTATACTGTTATCGTTCAGATGTCTTTGTTTTTATTTTTCCTTATAGAAATAATGTAAGATGAAAACTTCACTAGTCAAATTCTGCTGCCAGATTTCGAATTCAAATTGTTAAAAACAATTTTAAAATAGTTAAGGGAAACTCCTGAAGAAAAACTAAGGCTGTTTGTAAAATGATTTGATGAAATACTCATTACAACCTTTTAATTGGAAGTAGTTTAAAGTGAAATGCAATCTATAATCTAAATTTGCGTTCATATAGTTGGAGTGTTATCCTGCTTGCTGACCTCCTTCTGCTTTCCCATTGATCCATACATGGAGATTTTTACGGCACAACTCAACATTGTGCTGTGGTTTCGAGTTTTTGATACTGAACCAATAAAACCATTTGTTGAACTAGTTGATGGTTTTGGTGAACGTGCGGATGAAGAAGCTTGCAAACTGAGAAAAATGTAATGTTCATGGTGTCACGAGCGTGGGACAAAGAAAAAATCTGAGTCCCCGACAGGAATTGAACCTATAAACAAACAAACAAAACAAACAAACAAACAAACAAACAAAACAAACAAACAAACCTGGTGCCACTTCCTCCATTGCAGCAAGCAGCTTAATTACGAAGGACCAGAGAGGTGACTGAGATCGGACGTCAGCATACAAGGAGCAAGTTGCAGCCGCTTCAGTCCATGTATGATCTCACCCCACTTACCCAGACCAATGACGGCACAGTGAGATAGACCATGACATCGTAGTCCAGTAAGTCTGTGGCTCAACATCAAACTAATTGCAACAAAACGTTTCTCAATGCAATATGAAGGGGATGGATAGCCCAACCAACATACTGAAAGTTCACCAAAATTCCATCAGAGGAACATCACGAAATTTGAAACTGAATTTTAGAGCGTTTTACCACAGGGAACCCAAGTCTTGAAATATTCAGAAATGCCCAAAAGTCAACGGTCGCTTCATTTTGTGACGAGATAAGTGTATATATGTCTAAATAGGAGTAATTACTCGTTGCTTTTTACAAATTATCACACCAACGCTTATTTTAAAGGATTTTATTTACCACGGGGTACCCAAGTACAAGGAATGTTATAAAATGCATTTAGGAGAAAAACGTAGATAGATGATGGTAGAAAAGTCTTTATCAAAAAAGCATATATATTATAATATTATATATAAACAACAACAACATCATGTCTGATAAATGTCAATTGTCAGAAAAATTACAGTTTTTCATATCATGATTAACTGTCAATAAATAGAAAGTTTAGGTGCCCCCTTTTAAAGCACGTTCTCCTGAACCAGAATCTATTTTTCCAGTGGCAGATCCAGAGGGTGAATACGGTGGTTAACAAACCTTCTTTCTTAATTTTCTCAGTATATTGTTACTTCAAGTCATCCCCCCCCTTCCCCCCAATTTCTTTGTACTGGGCCCTGCCTTTTTAACTTGCTGGATCTACTACTGTCCTAAGTTCTCTAGGAGTTTCTTAGATCTCCCATCAGCCGTCTCCTTCATTGACGTCTGGTACTAGGTGAGTTGGTGCAACTCACACCGCGGCGAACTCCACAAGCTGCAGAGCATTCCAGATCGTTTTTGCGGCATGAGCACCTCCGAGTGCTACAGTTACTCTTACTGATACAGCGGATCATCTCTGTAGAGATGCGTGTGCTGCCGGTAGTGTGAATTGGTAGAAGCCTACCATCCTTTGACTCCCATATACACACCAATGCCTTCTCGCCAGCTGCTACAATATCATCTTTGGTCACGGAGCTTACGTCGCTGTTAAATACGGTTGCCTGTTCTTGGAAAGTATGGCTGTTCTTTATCTTCTTCAGAGCCATCGCCTTACCGATACCATGAATTCACGAAGTTGTATCGCAGCCGAGTAGAGCATGCACGAAGAGTATGTTTGAAAAAGACACATGGCTCCAAAGCTGCCATAGTATTCCATATTCTCCGTGTTTTGCTTCTTTGCTTCGGCTGAGGCTTGAAGAAGAGATCCCGTGCGTCCATTTCACCATAATAGAGTAACAAGACAAGAAGGTCGGTGTCATCTCCGACGAGAATGGTGCTTTAAGATCGGGCGGCTTCTACTGCGGTCTTAACAATAAGCTGATCTGCATCGCTGCGCGCGTTGAGGACAGTACAACCAGCGCTTTCTAACTTCTCTCCAAGAAGAGTAATGAACCTCTGCTTGTTCTCCTTATTTGACAAAAAGTCGTTCTTCTTCAATGTGATAGGCATACCAGGGTCGAACAACACTGGCGGAGCGTTGAAACTTGCTCGTCTCTGGTGAGTGCAATCCTTTGTGGTAGGTCCATCCTCGTAACCATCGAACACGACTGTGGCGTTTCCGTATCTTCTTTGTACATACTGAACGTACAAAAGGCAGACTTCTTCATAAGAGGCACCGTTTGACCAAGGGATACGATGGATAAGGGCTCCTCCATCAAGGACATAGTGAGCATCTTGGGGACTGGCCGTTTGTTTGTGTTGCGTCTCTATCCCAGATGAAATCGGCTAACGCGGGTTTATTGGCTTCTCTGAGCAACAGTGAACCATCAAATAGGGAGGTAGGGTAGCTTGACATCTCATACCGGAACATGGTTTCAGGGTTGTCAAACTGCCCGCTGTTGGCCAAAACGCTGAGCCATTGAAAGAGCAACTGTGGATCTATTTGGACTTGTCCGTCGCCAATCTGGACGGCAGTTTTGGAGGCGAGTGTTGTTACTTGATCTTTTTCTTAAAAGAATGTTCCTGAACGTTTTTGCTGACCATTTTCTTGAGTAACGCATCTCCCATTTCTTTCGCTTTGTCACAGTTGACTCCCTCGTCGGCTACCACACCAGTTGCGATGTTCCGTAGACATGGATCGGGGTCGAATGGGTTTCTCTGGGACTAATATTCTAGAATCTTCTTGGTGTCACTGGGATCACGTTCCATCCTTGCCTTCGTAGATTCCTTGTGTTGGTCGCTGGCAATGTGTTGGTCGCTGGTGTTGTAATTAGTACCTGTGAGAATTTGCATTGCGTTATTTATATCTGCACATGCAGGCATCGACATTATCCACACCAGACGTTGTGTTTCCGACATGCCTCTCTCTTGTGAGACCGACACTCGTCTTGACGCTCCGCATCAGCGCCTACGAATTAAAGGGTCAAAGCGGTCAACGCACAGTAGTTTCATGCATGACCTCAAAATGTATTCATTGTACCAGATGAATTTGCTTCCTTTTTTACGATATCAATGTGCGCGCATTTTTCCAAACACTATCTTGGAAGATTATTATCAGGGCGAAGTTTATATGATGTTATATACGATATTCTCTTATTTCAGTGGATGCCAAACTGTATTTTGAAATTCACCAAATGTGAGAGGAGTTCATTAAAAGTGATTTTACCATGCTGTAGTTCTTACCTGCTCGATGACCAAGTCGGTGGATAATCCCCCCCAAAGGCGGTCACTTCGACGCACAACATGTAGACCATCAACGAAACTATTGTACACAGCCGGGTGAGAATTCTGCAGGTCTTGCATCAGCTGAAGGTATACTGCATAGGCCGATTTCGCATATTGGTTGTGACCAGACGAAGCAAAGTAAGGCAACATGTTATAAACGGCCTGGAGGTATAACTTCCAGTCCTCCCGTTCTTTCCGCTTTTATAAATCTCCTCAAATTGTCAATCATCTTAGAGCCGCTGTCATCAGGAGTACTGTACTGCATCGATATGTTTCTCCCTGTTCTGAAGTTGCTGCTGCATACTTTGTGGTATACAGCATCTGCTGCATGAAGATCCTGGAGATATTGTAAACGGCCAAACACAGTCTGGGCCCAGTCATCATTTCTTTCTTTGTACAGCTTTGAAATACTTTCCTGGAATTCTGTTGTCCTTACAGGGATCACATCCAGCACCTTTGCCTTTCCGTCATACTTTGGACGCTCTCCGCAGAAAAAGCAATGCTCCCTAGTATTATATTGCTGCTGCATCGAGCGGCGTCTAACAACGCCCCTGCTGCTGGACTCCTCGCCCTGCAGGTCATTTGACGACTTCTTGGGAGGTCTTATGAGGTCAAGACGGCATTTTCGATGAATACTCAGCCCAGGTCTGACGTCAAGACGATTGCTTATTCGATTTACTGTTTCACATCCCTTGAGAGTTAATACTGAGGTTTTGTCATCCGTTTTATTCAGATCATTTCCACATAAGCAACATGTTTCCATGGCCGTTTCCATGCCACTCACAATGCATAAACTAAAAATGATTGGTGAATAGGTGATCTTTCAAACATCAAATGCAAGAAAAAACACGAAAATAATGAATGAAACCCACAATAAAGTCATACTTTGCTCACCTTTCAGGCCCATGGCTTTCTTGAATAACAATTAAATGAATAAAACACAAAAATAACGAGAGAAACGAGCGTAAAACTTCCATACAATCTAGTTGTGCTTCGATACTTGCGCAACCTAGAGGTACTGGTGCCGATCATTGCTTGTTCTTTTTTTGTAACACTTATCTGGGTTTTCTTGAATGTTTCTCTCTTCTTTTATCTAATATTAAAGTACATTTTTTTCTGTACCGTGAACAAAATAATAAGCCCTTGACAAAATAAATAAATAAATAAATAAATAAATTACATGCTTGAGCGGGATACCTGTGGACAATAATTCCGTTTTTTCGTTGAGAATGCAGAAATTAGATTTAAAAGCGTGGTGAAATATTTTAAAAACGTTCCACAGCAATGATATGAGTAATAAAACTGACACTCCTAATGCCAAAAAGTGAAAATTGAATAAAAATAAATTAAAATATATTTACATGACTTGGGTCCCCTGTGGTGAACTGTCACTTTTTTCAAAGGCCAATTTAACCATGTTCCTCCATCCGAATTTTGGGGAACTTTTAGTATGTTGTTTAACACGTTGTCCTGAGCCTAAAAACAGTTAAAAAGCTTTTGTTGCAATTAGTTTGATCTTCGCCTATAAAATTTTATAGCCTTACTGGACTATCGGGAGCGCCGTGCCCTACTCTTATCGAGCAATGTTAT
>JAJGOT010001134.1:0-65960 GCA_022457155.1 Cladopsammia gracilis
GGCGCTAATTTCAAAATAAAAACAATGAAAATTAGCTAGGGGAGGAGCTATTCCTTTTACAGCGCGTCTTCGTGTTTAAACTTAGTTGTCATATAGCTGGAGTTTTTCTCAATACAACGCCTGTGTTCACTGGTTGATTCATGGTCACATGACATCTAACAAACAAACAGTTTCCCGCCAAATGTCCATGAGCGGGCAACATTTGCGAAAGCGGGGAACATTTTTTACGTAATAGGTAGCAGTGCACTGTTTAGACCTAGCTACAAATATCCTGATATTTTTTTTTAGATATGTAAAAACTCCTGGCATATTTAGAAAATTCCGAGATATTTAGAAAAAAAAAGATTAAATTTGGGATTTTGCTATGGTTTTATTACTTTTATGAGTTCACGCACGTTTTTTCTTTGAAACTTGAGATGGAATCTAGTTTGAGGCTCAATTATGTGTCAGCAGTGGTCCTGTTCAGCGGTTTTCCTCAGTAAGTAGTTTAACCTAAACAAAATGGCAGATGCTGAAAGTTCAGAGCCTTCGATTTCTGCTGAACCTGAAGCGGTAGTTTGTATAGACTGTAACGCATTCCCTTCTTGCCAATAAATGATGTTTTTGATTTTATAAAGTCGTTATTGTGATATTTATAGAAAAATGTTAAGAAGATATTTGGGATATTTAGAATTTTCTCAAGATATATGGGGGACAAAGCGAGATATTTAGGAAAAATATCGGAAAAGTTCCGGAAAGATATTTAGGCGATTTTACGTGATATTTGTAGCTACAAGCAGTTGCAAAAAGGTTGAGACACTTTCCAAAAAAATGTTCATTCCGTATAAAAGCGACCGCGTAACACAAATCAAATCAATGCCATGTGCTACTGACCCCCCTCCCCCTTTCAATGTTGATGACTGTCAGTTTGAATGGCATTTTTGATCTGGTACAACATTGATAAGGGGGGAGGGGGTGGGGACTTGCTGAAAACCATGTCGGCCTCGAAATATGCACTACAGTACACAATGTCTCAACTCTTTTTGCAATTGCTTGTCTGAATAGTGGTTCAATTAAAACCCTAATCGCAAGAGGAACCGGCACGTAATATACGATTAAAATGTATCAATAGAAAGAGGAAAGATTAAATTTTGTGCTGATAAATACTGTAACGGTCAGTGCGTTGTAATTAGTGGCAATAATGGTTCCAATTATTACAGTAATTTCGCGCTTTTACATGTCACGCTTTCGTGACATCTTTACATGTCACGCTTTCGTGACAGTATAAGGGAATGAAAACATTCTTCCGAAAAGAAACCTTGTTTTCGCCTTTTATTATATATTTATAGAAAAATGGAAACAATATATTCTCATAATACATTTCTACTAAGAAAAGGCGCTCATTTTCGTTTCATAAAAATTTCCCCACGGTCTACATGTTTTCGACGGTCTACACTTAACAACAAATAAAGATTACATAAGTTCTTATTTCTCTCTGTAGACCGTAGACCGTTGACCGTTCACGCGAGTATTAAATTACAGTAAGTGAATTCTGCATGTACGCATTTCACTAATTGTTGCCTTCCAAAATAAATCTTGCGAAATATTTGGCACATTTTGGAATCTACTTTTGGTTTTGCTCGTCGATTCTCACATTAAAGTGGAAGATTTTCCAGCGCACGGACATCATATCTGTCCCAGTAATTGTGCCTCGCTCTTCGTTTCTCTCGCTCTTCGTTTCCACCGGATGTAGAACGCCCATATACTCGGCATTTATATCGTAGTTCTAAAACAACTCCATTTGGCGAATGTCTGGTTAACGGTTGAAAAAATCTAGCGCAAAACCCTGCTATGGAAGAATTTCACGAAATCTAAGTAAATATACGAAACTTGACAACAAGGATACACGGTGCAAAACACACGGCCAGATTTAAGCTAGCTAGCAAAACGACGAAGAAATGATAATATTTTCACAACTAGAGTGTAATGCGAAATTGACTGGACAAATTGGACCAGCAAAAAGTTGCTCACCGTTTTATTTCAGCGCGAACATGCGATCACAGTATCACATGACGTATTATTTACACAGACTAATGCTTATCATTTCAATCTACGCACGTTTCTTGCGTCAATAGCAAGCGCAAACAGACCTTCGAGAAAGAACAACAGGTTGAAAATAACACAATTTGCGTCATTGTAACAAGATAGCAACGTTCTTTGAAAAATACATAACGATATTCAGAAACTACGGCAACTTTTAGAAGAAACGCTCCTTTTTTGCTGAAATTCGCGCTAATTAAGGCCGTAAAGAAATGTCGAAAAGGCACGTTTTTGACTTTCTATTCTTAAACGCCTAATCGCAGTGGAATAAAAAACTGTTTTTTCAAATCAAGTCATTACATTGATAACGTACATCAACTATGACTCATTTCCGAAAAGCAAATCCAGTGCTATATCGCGAAATGTGACTCAGACAAGCAGTTGCAAAAAGGTTGAGACACTTTCCAAAAAAATGTTCATTCCGTATAAAAGCGACCGCGTAACACAAATCAAATCAATGCCATGTGCTACTGACCCCCCTCCCCCTTTCAATGTTGATGACTGTCAGTTTGAATGGCATTTTTGATCTGGTACAACATTGATAAGGGGGGAGGGGGTGGGGACTTGCTGAAAACCATGTCGGCCTCGAAATATGCACTACAGTACACAATGTCTCAACTCTTTTTGCAATTGCTTGTCTGAATAGTGGTTCAATTAAAACCCTAATCGCAAGAGGAACCGGCACGTAATATACGATTAAAATGTATCAATAGAAAGAGGAAAGATTAAATTTTGTGCTGATAAATACTGTAACGGTCAGTGCGTTGTAATTAGTGGCAATAATGGTTCCAATTATTACAGTAATTTCGCGCTTTTACATGTCACGCTTTCGTGACATCTTTACATGTCACGCTTTCGTGACAGTATAAGGGAATGAAAACATTCTTCCGAAAAGAAACCTTGTTTTCGCCTTTTATTATATATTTATAGAAAAATGGAAACAATATATTCTCATAATACATTTCTACTAAGAAAAGGCGCTCATTTTCGTTTCATAAAAATTTCCCCACGGTCTACATGTTTTCGACGGTCTACACTTAACAACAAATAAAGATTACATAAGTTCTTATTTCTCTCTGTAGACCGTAGACCGTTGACCGTTCACGC
Organism: Cladopsammia gracilis; assembly: GCA_022457155.1. NCBI lineage: Eukaryota > Metazoa > Cnidaria > Anthozoa > Scleractinia > Dendrophylliidae > Cladopsammia > Cladopsammia gracilis. The sequence goes on from JAJGOT010001134.1 coordinate 3,187, forward strand.
GAGTATTAAATTACAGTAAGTGAATTCTGCATGTACGCATTTCACTAATTGTTGCCTTCCAAAATAAATCTTGCGAAATATTTGGCACATTTTGGAATCTACTTTTGGTTTTGCTCGTCGATTCTCACATTAAAGTGGAAGATTTTCCAGCGCACGGACATCATATCTGTCCCAGTAATTGTGCCTCGCTCTTCGTTTCTCTCGCTCTTCGTTTCCACCGGATGTAGAACGCCCATATACTCGGCATTTATATCGTAGTTCTAAAACAACTCCATTTGGCGAATGTCTGGTTAACGGTTGAAAAAATCTAGCGCAAAACCCTGCTATGGAAGAATTTCACGAAATCTAAGTAAATATACGAAACTTGACAACAAGGATACACGGTGCAAAACACACGGCCAGATTTAAGCTAGCTAGCAAAACGACGAAGAAATGATAATATTTTCACAACTAGAGTGTAATGCGAAATTGACTGGACAAATTGGACCAGCAAAAAGTTGCTCACCGTTTTATTTCAGCGCGAACATGCGATCACAGTATCACATGACGTATTATTTACACAGACTAATGCTTATCATTTCAATCTACGCACGTTTCTTGCGTCAATAGCAAGCGCAAACAGACCTTCGAGAAAGAACAACAGGTTGAAAATAACACAATTTGCGTCATTGTAACAAGATAGCAACGTTCTTTGAAAAATACATAACGATATTCAGAAACTACGGCAACTTTTAGAAGAAACGCTCCTTTTTTGCTGAAATTCGCGCTAATTAAGGCCGTAAAGAAATGTCGAAAAGGCACGTTTTTGACTTTCTATTCTTAAACGCCTAATCGCAGTGGAATAAAAAACTGTTTTTTCAAATCAAGTCATTACATTGATAACGTACATCAACTATGACTCATTTCCGAAAAGCAAATCCAGTGCTATATCGCGAAATGTGACTCAGACAAGCAGTTGCAAAAAGGTTGAGACACTTTCCAAAAAAATGTTCATTCCGTATAAAAGCGACCGCGTAACACAAATCAAATCAATGCCATGTGCTACTGACCCCCCTCCCCCTTTCAATGTTGATGACTGTCAGTTTGAATGGCATTTTTGATCTGGTACAACATTGATAAGGGGGGAGGGGGTGGGGACTTGCTGAAAACCATGTCGGCCTCGAAATATGCACTACAGTACACAATGTCTCAACTCTTTTTGCAATTGCTTGTCTGAATAGTGGTTCAATTAAAACCCTAATCGCAAGAGGAACCGGCACGTAATATACGATTAAAATGTATCAATAGAAAGAGGAAAGATTAAATTTTGTGCTGATAAATACTGTAACGGTCAGTGCGTTGTAATTAGTGGCAATAATGGTTCCAATTATTACAGTAATTTCGCGCTTTTACATGTCACGCTTTCGTGACATCTTTACATGTCACGCTTTCGTGACAGTATAAGGGAATGAAAACATTCTTCCGAAAAGAAACCTTGTTTTCGCCTTTTATTATATATTTATAGAAAAATGGAAACAATATATTCTCATAATACATTTCTACTAAGAAAAGGCGCTCATTTTCGTTTCATAAAAATTTCCCCACGGTCTACATGTTTTCGACGGTCTACACTTAACAACAAATAAAGATTACATAAGTTCTTATTTCTCTCTGTAGACCGTAGACCGTTGACCGTTCACGCGAGTATTAAATTACAGTAAGTGAATTCTGCATGTACGCATTTCACTAATTGTTGCCTTCCAAAATAAATCTTGCGAAATATTTGGCACATTTTGGAATCTACTTTTGGTTTTGCTCGTCGATTCTCACATTAAAGTGGAAGATTTTCCAGCGCACGGACATCATATCTGTCCCAGTAATTGTGCCTCGCTCTTCGTTTCTCTCGCTCTTCGTTTCCACCGGATGTAGAACGCCCATATACTCGGCATTTATATCGTAGTTCTAAAACAACTCCATTTGGCGAATGTCTGGTTAACGGTTGAAAAAATCTAGCGCAAAACCCTGCTATGGAAGAATTTCACGAAATCTAAGTAAATATACGAAACTTGACAACAAGGATACACGGTGCAAAACACACGGCCAGATTTAAGCTAGCTAGCAAAACGACGAAGAAATGATAATATTTTCACAACTAGAGTGTAATGCGAAATTGACTGGACAAATTGGACCAGCAAAAAGTTGCTCACCGTTTTATTTCAGCGCGAACATGCGATCACAGTATCACATGACGTATTATTTACACAGACTAATGCTTATCATTTCAATCTACGCACGTTTCTTGCGTCAATAGCAAGCGCAAACAGACCTTCGAGAAAGAACAACAGGTTGAAAATAACACAATTTGCGTCATTGTAACAAGATAGCAACGTTCTTTGAAAAATACATAACGATATTCAGAAACTACGGCAACTTTTAGAAGAAACGCTCCTTTTTTGCTGAAATTCGCGCTAATTAAGGCCGTAAAGAAATGTCGAAAAGGCACGTTTTTGACTTTCTATTCTTAAACGCCTAATCGCAGTGGAATAAAAAACTGTTTTTTCAAATCAAGTCATTACATTGATAACGTACATCAACTATGACTCATTTCCGAAAAGCAAATCCAGTGCTATATCGCGAAATGTGACTCAGACAAGCAGTTGCAAAAAGGTTGAGACACTTTCCAAAAAAATGTTCATTCCGTATAAAAGCGACCGCGTAACACAAATCAAATCAATGCCATGTGCTACTGACCCCCCTCCCCCTTTCAATGTTGATGACTGTCAGTTTGAATGGCATTTTTGATCTGGTACAACATTGATAAGGGGGGAGGGGGTGGGGACTTGCTGAAAACCATGTCGGCCTCGAAATATGCACTACAGTACACAATGTCTCAACTCTTTTTGCAATTGCTTGTAGGCCTAGCACTGTTGCCCGCTAGCCCACGTGATCAGACTCTGACAAAAGACGGCATGATTATGATGTGATTGATGTTTAGCGCAAGTGCTCGGTATCTTTTCAAACCGCGTTGTGTTGTGTTTTTTTTTTTGTGTGTTGCTATAATATATATAGACAGGCTGAGCCTAACAGCGTCGCCCTCTGAATAGAAAGCCGATGATAAACTTAACTGAGGTGAAAATTCAATTTTAGCAATTCTCAAAACAGAATTACGCGACCGTCTGCACAGTACATTTAGACCGTGCAAAAGTTCACGAAAACAACTTTTTCTCTGTCTAGAATAACTAGAACTACTCTTCGAATAAAATACACCTGTTGCTTATCAAAAATTGCCCGAGAAACTAATTTGGAAATCAAAATTGCAAAAAATACACAAACATATTTGCGTGAGGCCAGGTGAGTGAAGTTAGAACGGTTACTAGAAAATCCAAGTCTTGTTTGGTTTACATAAAATCGCTTTTCAACCTATGTAATGAATGAACAAACAAATAAAAATGGTCAACGCAATCTTCTTTCGAAAAATTGTATTCAAATCTCGATAAGTTTCTGTTAAAAGCAAAACGCGAACCATTTATATATAGCGCATAGAGGCCGAGCTGTCTTCGATTAGATGAGAGAAATCATGAAACGACTGAATTTGAGCACGTTTTATAAACAATTCTCCAAAACTAACACGACACAAAGAAAAAGTCAATCACAGATTGATATCAACATAATTTCCCATCGAAAAATGTAATTTGTTTTACCTTTAAGAAATTCTTTACATCTCCGCTTCTTCAGTGAGAAGATGCTCTCGCATTGATTAAAACGTTTGAAGTTCCTCGAAGCAAGATTTTATCCTGAAAGCTCTAATTTTTCCACTATAGTGGCTTCTAAGTATCCCTTAATTAGTATCCCTGTCTTGAGTAGCTACTACTAGTACTACTACTACTACTCAGCCGGCTGCAAGGCAGTCGGCCACGATCCTTCTCCACTGTTTTCTATCCTGCGCCATCCGTCTGATTTCCTCTGGTAGTGGTGGGTGCTCGCTGTTTATGACCTTGGCAATATACTGGTGGAACATTGTCTTTGGCCTGCCAGATTTTCGCTTTCCATGCGGAGGTTGGTAGAAGGCATATTTGTTAATAGGCTCGTCGGTTGGTTTTCTCAAGATGTGACCCAGAAATTTCAACTGACGGCGATGGATTTCTAGGATCAGAGGCTTCTGCTTGACCTGTTTTAGTATGTCTTCATTCCGGATGAAATCTAACCTCTTAACGCCAAGCGTTATTTGGTAGCAGCTTGTTGCGAAGCTGTTCAATCTATCTTCGAGCCTCTGGGTCAGTGTCCAACTCTCACAACCATATAGCAGGATGGAAAGGCAGGTTGTTTTGAACAGGTTAACTTTAAGCTCTATTGGAGTGGACTTGGATCTCCATAGTTTCTCAAACTTCCAGAAAGTGGCCCATCCTAACCCGAGACGCTTTTTTACGTCACTCTCGGTGGATGCCATCTTCGAGCCGAGGTAAGTGAAGTCCTTCACTTGCTTAATTTCCTCGTTATTCAGGGTCAGGTTGTCTGGACAGTTGGTGTTTGTCACGAACTCTGTCTTCTTAATATTTATCTCTAGGCCGATCTTTTTAGCTTCCTCAGCAGTGGTGTCAAGCTGGGCTTGTGCATGCTGCAAGGAGTTTTCCAACAGGGCAATGTCATCCGCAAAGTCAAGGTCATTAATTACCTCCTCTGGATGTCTTGTGGATCTCCTTGGTATGATTGTGAATCCATGTTTCCCCTCAGCCATTCTCATCGTGTAATCAATCATGATGATAAATAGGAAGGGTGCCAAGACATCTCCTTGTAGCACTCCCGTGGTGACATTGAACTCTTCGGTGAGATGACCGTCAACGTACACCGCACTCTTCGAGTTGTCGTAGAGTGCTTTTATGGCTTGTACTGTCTCTACGGGGATCCCATAGTGCCTCAGTACCTTGAACATCACTTTGCGGTCAATTGAGTCAAAGGTCTTCATGAAGTCGATGAAGGTGGTATATAGTGGCAGCTGCTGGTCGTCTGCACCCTCCATCAGTCTCCTGAGAATGAAGATCTGTTGGGCACAGCTCCGGCCTCTGCAGAAACCGGCCTGGTTGCATCTCAGCACTGGATCAACATGCGGTCTAATTCTGTTGAGGAGGACTCGGTTGTAAACTTTAGCTGCAATGGACATTAGGGTTATACCTCTGTAATTGGTCATCTCGTACAGGTTACCCTTCTTAGGCAGAGGAAGTATGATGTTGGGTTGTTAGCAAACCGCGAAAAATGCAGGGAAATAACGACTTTAATTTGAATCGGTTTTCTCCGCTTACAGCAAAACATCAAAAGTGTTTTCCCAGCTGACGTGACATATGGCCGTGTAGCCACGCGAAAAACAAAGTCTTGCTTTGGTTTCAAAATTGCTAAGATCCCGGATGTTACGCGGCGTCCGCGAGATAGTCTTGCCCAACACTCGCTCGCTCGGACACACGTTACAGACGCCGCCCGTGATACATTCCGCTAGCCATGACCATGAAAAAATGACGGGCATAGCTTCTATGAGTATGGGGCTCCGCAGCGGGCCTTTTGAGAGCTTTGCTATTAATACAACAACACAAGATTCGAGATTCTTGGGAGATTCTTGGGAAACAAAATTCACTCAAAAAATATAATAAATCAGTTTCCCTCGGTACCAGTTATTAAGTGTTTATTATTGACTCTTAATTACCGTGTGATGTTAGCTATAAACACTGAGTCAAGAGTGTAAATAAAAATATTGCATACAGCAGAGTTCTTTTGGATGGATAGCCAATCAGAACCAGTGTTCTTACCAGGATTTTGTCTTGGGGGGTCCCAGGGCCCTCCTGCCTGATAGATAGGGCTGGCCCTGCAGGAACTAATAAGCGATCCACCATGTTGTTTTCGAAAATGAAGCAAAAACAACGCAGAACAAATACATGAGCCCACAATCCACATGGTCAGTTATATGATCAAAGATGGCAGCCGAAATCATACTGAAGGAGCTAGCAAGGTTTGACATATGTGGAACCAACGAAGATTAAACTGGTTGAAGGCTTTATAATAGTACTTTTGATGCATTTTTTTTTTTTCATTTAATGATAAAACTAAAGATAAAACTAAAGTATTTGAATGTCAATCGATAAATTGCACACTGACTTCTATAAGTCCATTTTGCTCTTAGCATCTGATCTGAACTTGTGCACCATCAAGGGTGCATTTACTTGGCTTTTAATGTGTCATTTTAATTTTTTTTTTTTTGTAGGAATCCTGCAAGGCTGCGGCCTGGTTAGAACACTGCAGAAGGCTGGAAGGTTATTGCATATTCTGCACAAAATCTCACGGGTTGTATTCCAAAGTAGTTTGTCCTCTTCATAAAATGAACTAGCTAATTGTAGTGGCCTGAACTAGAAATGCAAGTGCAGGGCTATATTGGAAATATTTTCATATTTCCTTGGTAATTAATCTTCACATTATTCTTTGGCAATTATCACAAAATTTTGAAAAATGACCCAAAAACCTTAAGACAATCATTGGAAATATTGAAACATCTTCAGTAATTATTTGTTTGGAGTCGTTGTCAAACTTTGGGAAATTATTCATGACAAACTTTCAAATCTGGTGGAATCTCGATTTTTCGAACCTCCTAGGAAAACGGAAATTGGTTCGAAAAATCGGGAGTTCGAGAAATTGAAGGTGACATCGACTGAAATCAAATTATCTAGTTTTGGTTGAAATAATAGAAAGTAGTATTGTTAAAATGAAATCTTTGGAATATTTTCAAAGTTATAAGGGTATGCAATAAATAAGTAAATGTTATGCAATGCTTGTGAGATACCATGAATATTCCACTTGTGACTGTATTTTTCTTTGTATATGTTGGAGTTTAATTTTGTCCTTGGCTCAGTTTTCATTTTCGCTACGCTCGCAGCAGTCCTATTTTACTCAGATACCGGTTTGATTCTCGACATGTGTTAGTTGGTCATTTTGCCTCGCTTTCGTGTGGTTCAACAGCACAGCTGACCATTGCAACGCTGGCTCAAACATGTGCTTTCCCTTCGCGAGCACTTCCATAGGCCTGATGTGTTCGTGTAGAACATGTTTTTAACTTTCTGTTATTTTCATCGGTGAGTATAATTTGCACTGCTTTGCTACCTTATCACTTATGGAGTTCTTCGGTCTTGTCTTTCAAAGCATCGTTCATTGCAAATCATGCGAAAGGAGCGACATAAAACGACCTACAAACCGAATCATGAGTTGAGCCGATTTGCTCTGATCTGTGACAAACAAACTGAACTGAGCGAATGCGCTTGGTGGCCAATGTCCCAACGACCCATTATGGTGGTCGCAAACAAACCGAACTGAGCGAATGCGCTCGGTGGCCAATGTGCCAAACAATCCATTGTGGTCGTAAAGATATACATTAAAAGACAATTTTATTTATCCACGCTTTGCTTTGTTGTCATTGTTTGTTCTTCTTCTTGGACGCGTTAGTTTATTTGGCCTACATATTTCGACTCCTAATACCTAAATCAAAAGACGCCAAAGACTTCAGTACTGCATTTGCTAATGAACACATTCCTTCCTCATTACTACAATCAATTTTGGACATTACTACCGAATACCTCCCAATATTTCGGGCAATAGGCCATTTGCACGATGACGTCATTTGACTACAACTACCAGAATTCAATGCGTTTTTCCTTTCTTATTTAAATTTTGTATTCCCAGTGCGGTTTAAATAACAATAGCCCTAACTTGCACCACAAAACAAAAACTGAAGGATTCTGGTAGTTGTAGTCATTTGACGTCATCGTGCAAATGGCCTATTAAGAAATATGATGCTGTATAACCAGACCATCTGCTTGCAGCACTTTATCTTCCATTAGGAACCACTAGTTCAATATCATATGTAAACATAGAAAAGAACAATGGAAAATAGAAATTGAATGAAGGATAAAATTGAACTAAAACAAATACACACTGACCTAAGGTTTGTGCATGTGTCTAGTAAGAATGATCAAGTCGCTTATAGGATATTTCATGGTATACAATGTACCAGTAAATAACATTGCATAACTGGTATAACTGCAAAAACATGCCTTTCAGCACCACATTTTTCAAAAAAAATATTCACTCAAATTGCACGAACAAAAGGGGTATGTTTAGCAGATAATGGGCTTTGAATAAAGCCAGCTCAGAAGGCAGGCTCTCCTGGTTGTCCATATAGGCCCGTCTCGTTAAATGGCTGTGCAATAGAGCGTGTGTACTGGAGAGCATTCATGTAAGAGAAAGGGCCGCATCAGTCTTGGACCTTGACTTAAATAAAGAAAGACTTCCCGTTGGGCGAACCTTGGGCTTGAAATGGGTCATGCAGAAGAATCAGTTTATGTTCAGCCCCCACCTAAAGGATAAGCCGAAAACCCGCAGAGGAATAATATCTCTAACAAGTTCCATTTATAATCCACTCAGTTTTCTGGTACCAATTATCCTTCCCGCCAAAAAGTTACTTCAAGACTTATGTAGACAAAGGATGGATTGGGATGAGCCTGCTGGAGTGAATGAAAGTCAAATATGGGAAAAATGGAAGGAACAGTTGCCTAAACTCTTACATGTGGTAGTGTCAAGGTGCGTTAAAACTGCCGACCTTGGAGACGTAAAGTTTGCTGAGTTACACAACTTTGCTGATGCCTCTCAGTTTGCATTTAGAGCCGTCTCGTACTTAAGATTTGTGGATGTGAAAGACAATGTTTACTGCTCTTTTCTCATGGGGAAGTCCCGACTAGCGCACATCAGGCCAATGACAGTCCCAAGATTGGAACTCTCAGCTGCAGTTCTGGCGGTTCAGTTAGACAAAACGCTCAGGTCCGAGCTTGAAATACCAGTTCAACAATCTGTCTTTTGGTCAGATTCCACCTCAGTTCTCCAATATAACAGAAATGAATCCATTAGATTCCACACCTTTGTGGCCAACCGCCTGACAGTGATTCACGAGAATTCTGAGACTGACCAATGGAAGTACGTCAACTATGAACTCAATTCTGCAGATGATGCTAGCAGGGGCCTCACAGAAGATACGATGATCCAGAGTAACAGAAGGCTGAATGGCCCGAATTCCTGACGAAGGAGAAAGACCTTTGGCCTTGCGAGCCTTCACAAAGTCATTCAGTTAATAGCATTGCCTTCATCAGCCAAACAGCTCGAGGTGAATTATCTGTGCATGAAGTTCAGCTCGCTGAGAAGGAGATAGTTGTCATCGTTCACGGCCGTAGTTGAAGCTCTTAAAGAGGTTAACAAGAATCCTCTCATCAAGTCAAGACAAAATTGAAGAAATTGAAGACAAACACGTCCTTACACAAGTCCAATGCTGGATGACGAAAGAAATTCTCCGAGTTGGGGGAAGGCTGCAGAATGCTACAATCGATTATGAAGCGAAGCATCGGATAATTTTGCCTTATCGTCGTTATGTCACAAGTTTGATCATTCAGAAGCACCACAAAGAAGCAGGTCACCTTGGTCAAGACTACGTTTTGTCCAGCCTACGACAGTTTTATTGGATCATCAAGGGGAGATCAGCCGTGAGTCGAATCGAGTGCTGTAGAAGATATGGGGCAGCTCGCGGAGAACAGTTAATGGCTAACTTGCCCAAAGAAATATTGACGCCTGAAGCTCCACCATTGTATGTGAAACAAGGTCGATCCCAAGTGAAGCGTTTTGGCTGTGTGTTTACATGTTTGGCCACCAGAGCCACTCATATCGAGATCGCGCATTCTCTTGAAACGGATGCCTTTGTCAACGCTTTGCGCAGATTTGTCAGTCTTAGAGGAAATCCAACAACGATTTACCAATTTCTGTGAGGGTGAAAAGGAGATCCGGACTGGAATTAAAGAGCCATCAACGAATTCTTACGTCAGAGAAACATTACCTGGATGTTTAACCCACCATCTGCCTTTCATATGGGTGGCGTTTGCGAACGCTTGATCAGGTCGATCCGAAAGATTCTAAAGGTGTCGCTAGGACAACAGCTTGTGGATGATGGGATGTTACGTACAGTGATGGCAGAGGTACAGAAAATCCTAAACAGCACACCTTTGACATCAATCAGAAGCGATCCAAAGAACCTAGAGCCGCTTATACCAGATCACCTGTTACTGCTTAGGGAAAATCCCAATCTGCCACCTGGGATCTTCATAAAGGAAGACTCGTATTAATAACTTTGTTTATATGGCGCAAAATACATTTATATATGATCTAATGCGCTTTACATGATCATAAAAAAAATAGATTCTATTCTAACTAATATATACTATAAGTTATTGAATATTATAATAAATGACATTTCTTGTGTGAGTATATAAATTATATCATTGGTAAGCTATTTTAAAAAGATACGTTTTCAGTAATTGTTTAAATTTATTTATAGATGATTCATCCCTTATATTCCGTGGAAGTGTGTTCCACAAGGAAGGAGCTGCTACCTCAAAAGCTCTGTCTCCAGAATTTCTTTTCGTTACATTATGTACAATTTCAAGGAGACGACCGTTGTTATTGGAACGTAAATTACAACTAGACTGCTATAATAAGCGACGTTAGCGTCAGGTTCAGTACACGTCTGATCTATTTTGGAAGCGCTGGCTGGCGGAATATCTTCCAACTATTCAACAGCGACAGAAATGGTTCAGACCTCGACGTTGGTTTGCGGTTAATGATTTGGTCTTGGTCGAGGATGAAGGCGTTCGTCGAGGCAAATTGCCTTTAGCCAGAATTATTGAACTTCATCGCGGAAAGGATAGTTACGTGAGATCAGCGAAGATTCATACAAGCACCTCGACCCTCATTCAACCAATTATAAAACTGTGCTTTCTAGAGCACGGTGTGCAGAAAGTCATCGCAGAAGAACAGGATTAGTTCAAGGAACTTTCAAAGGATTAGCAAATTAGCCTGTCAGTAGCTCGTGTCTGCCGGGCTGTACTAGTTAATGAACCATTGCAATTTAATTGGTCCATTAGGGCCGGTATGTAGCCACGGTACTACGTCAGTTATTTTTCTTTCGTATAATGTAATTAGTTTAGTCATTAAGTATCCGTCATTTTTTGGTGCGCATTTCTTCATCCTTTGTTTAGCGTAGCGTCGTTTTCAGTGAATATTTTATTTTTTTAGTCAGTGAATCATTGTCGTGGAGGCCGCACAGATCTTCAAATCGCTAGAATAATCAAAGTTGTAATAGTGGTTATAAAGGTCGCACTGGAAAATCTGTGTGGACTGCGTTTACAACATGTAAACGGCCGATGCAAAATCCTTTAAATCGCTAAAATTTGCCACTTTTAGCTGCAAGGTATATAGACAGACAATACACAACATTTAACCCAGAGAAAATTATGGAGACATGTCATGGAGACATGTCATGTAGTTCTAACTTGTGAGTCTGTGGACGAAATCCTATGGTGTGACCATTCAAATGAAACCTCTTTGGTAGTACTTTTGCATGGTACCATTTGTTTTTCAATATTTCACAAAATGAAATTTGGGAATTTTCTTGAACTTTGATGTTTGGCACTCTTCGGAGTGAAAGGGTTAAGGTGAAAATATATTTATTTTGAATTTATATGTAAATATTCATTGCAGTATTTTACGATAATATGAACCTTTCCATATTCCCATGCATTTCCTCTAAATTTAAAAATATGGTCACACAGTTTGTGTGGGTTCCCTGTGATGTCACTAATTACCAAACTCCTGACCCTTCCCAAACTGCCAGGCATTTGAGTTGCTAGTCAAATGCAACAGGGAGCCCAAGCTCAGATCTGTACACACAGAGCTGCCTCTTGTTGTAAGTAATTATTACTAACAGCAAGCTGTGAATTATCCCATGGCTGCATATATTTAACACGGTGATCATGACTTTTAAAATCACAATGACACCTCTATGTCTTGTAAGCAATAAATAATAACAAATTAAAAAACACGAGAATGCTTTTAAAGATTATGTTTCAGCCATCTTTAGTTTACTGAGAATATTGAAAATATGTGCTATATATATAGGCAAATGCAAGGTAACTACATCATATACATGTACTAAAATAAAGATAAAAGATAATATACATTGTAAAACTGTTACAAAGCGTCTGGTACTGTCTGATATTAATACTGTTACACAATGTCTGGTACTCAACCTGGGTGTCAAATTGAATATTCGGTAATCAAACACAATCAAACTTCATCCAACAGCTGCTGAACACAATGTGCAGTTCAAGAAAACATCTATACTTCCCCCACGGAAGGTTTTTGGTTTAGCACCGGCCCAAGAAATTCCAGTTTAGTTTCATACTTTGCTTCTCAAATGTTGGCTTTTAAGACCCCCCGCCCCCTAGGAATTTCCAATGACCTTCCATGGGGTGCAGTTATGTCCAGGATTGCAGATAATTAGATGTATGACAAATTTAATAAGCGTCACAAAGTGTCCTCTTTCTCTTCTACTCAACTTCAACATCACTTGTTTTCAAAAATTCAGACAATAAACATCATGAAGTGTCCCCTAAATTCTGCTCTTTAAGTAAAGATAAACAGGTGCGTTTACCCTAACCTAAAATGCTTACCTTACATTTCAAAAAAGTTTGTTAACACTTAGACTTAATGGGACACTTCGTGTTGGATATCAAAATTTGTCATACATCTAATTATCTGCAATCCTGGACATAAGTGATGGGGTGGGTATGGATTTTTTCTGGAACTACACAATCAAACAAAGTCAAACTCACCAAAAAATTTGGCCAATGAAACACAATCAAACATTCGATTTCCAAACTAATATTATTGTTTACCTGATGTTTCAACCATCTCACCACAGACAATTTTTGCATAACTAATTGCATAACAGTAATTTGAGCTTTGATCAAGCTGGAAATTATAGCAAGCAGTACATGTACTTCAATATGCATAGTTGTGACATTTAGTTAAACCTGAGTTAAATGTAGTTTTGTTACAAACAGCTTTGAATGGATATAAAATATACATTATTCTCACTAATATTTGTGGCAATGCATTTTGGTGAGGAATAAATGACATACACTTTTTAAGTCATCAATGAAAGGTTGATGTACAATTGTACTTTTCCCAACGTAAGGGATTTGATCCATATTTGGCTGGAGGAAATATATCCCTCCTCACCCAGGTACAACTACATCTTAACATTGGTAAGTGCATAATTGCTAGAATAGAAGAATAGAACCTTTCATTGCAAAAGTCCACACGATGCATAGATGAAATGCACTAGTTCTGTTTTTTCTGGATCTCTAATGTAAACAATTTTTAAATTTCAAGCATTAAAATGTTTGAATGAGATTTCACTGGAAATTTAAAAAAAAAGACCTGAATGCATGGTTGACAGAGACAGCAAATGAGCTAATTTAATTATTGGCCAATATTATTTTTGGCTAACCAAATCAGCCTTTCTCAGAGCCAGGGGGGCAGTTTGCAGCTATTACAAGGTCTTCTCTGCATGGCTGAGAAAACAATAGAACAAAAAACAAAACAATAGGCCCTAGCGTGATATCCAGGTCCAATGAAATTAGAGGTTCTAAAGAACTGCGTGGTATCTGAGAGCCAGGGCTATACCAAAGGAAACTACAATAGGCGACAAAAATAGTTGACACACTCTATAACAAAAACAGTTTTTGTGACATATTTATCACTTTATCTTTCCTTTTACTACACTCTGCGGCATTAACCCCCGTCCCCCCATCCAATGTTGTAGGATTGTAGCGACAGACCTGACGAAACGATACACAACATTGTCTGGGGGGGTGGGGCTGAAATGCCTCTCGTCCCAAACAAAATGGGGTTCAAAATGACAATGTGTCAACAATATTGTCGCCTATTGTCTGAAGTAAGAAATGTGCTATTTCTTCCCAAAAGTGCGAGGAAATTAATTGGTTATTACAAATATTAATCTGCACTGTCCGATGTTTTGATTCATGCGAACGGCGTTAATAGCTGATTAATTACATTCTAATTGCAGCCGTTTATCGAATTTTATGGTGATGTTATAATAGTCTTAAGCACGTGAATAAAGCGAGGCAAAATGGTCTTCGCTGGTAAAATTGACGAAGAAACTCGTGCCTTTGGGTGCATTGCACGAAAATACAAAGGGTTAAGACTGAAGTAAATGATCGACGAATGATACATTTGAAGGTCTTCAGAAAATCAGATTTTTAAAAGTCTGAAAAAGGGCCAATGTAACAAAGTCCACCACAAGAATGAGCGACCAGGCCGGCCAAGAAAGTTGAGTCCCCATGTAGAGCGGCCATTCCTTCGACAGATTTTCTCTTTAAGGAAAGAAGAGGGGAATTTTACCGTAAAGCGAACAATGGAAGAGGCCGCCTTAAAAATTTACCAAAGTTTCTTGCAGACTGAGTACAACGCTGTAACACAGCGTGACACGCGCGCGTGACATATCAAATTACTGTCACTTGATGTGGCATTTACAACAAATTCTTATTCATTTCTCGCAAAATTCATGTATCAAACCCGAATTTAGAACATGAAACATGTTCAATCTTTCATTCTGTTATAAAATCAGCCTTTAAAAGGGGAAATATGTGTCTATCTTTTGAAATTCCACGCTTTACCACAATTAACCACGATTTACCATGGTAAACAATAGAACATTACTAAAGCAGTTTTTTATTTCAACATGGTAAAGCGTGGTAAAGCGTGGTAAATTGTGGTAAATCGTGGTTATTCGAGACATCTTCTTTACTGCTTTCTTGTTTAAGGAAATTTTGCACAAGAAGACATTTATTTTGCTGTTATTGCGAAAGTTCAACATGAAGCCGAAAGACCTTCAAAAGAACCGTCATCATTTCAGTTTCCCTTCCGTAATAAACACAATGGTGTTCTTGCCACTTGCAAAAAGAGAAGGAATTCGCAAGTCCATGTTATCTTTTATCTTGTTTGAAAAATGCTAATAAATTCAGTTACATGCAACTGGCAACTAAGCAACACATCTGCTACGCATATACCATATAGTCACGTATCTGTTTCTCGCTTTGACATTAGTGAGGCTCTTGACGCATTTGCGTGTTTTACTTATAACACAGCGAATTTCATTTCTACAAATAATCGTCAAATTTGGTCATCTATGAAAGTCTGTTGTGTGATATAGCAGAAAGTCCCCAAAATAATAATTTAAGCAAGAGACAGCGCCCTTGCCTTACCATGAATGTCTAAATAACAATGTTTGTATATCGGACAATAGGCGACAAAAATAGTTGACACACACTATAACAAAAACAGTTTTCGTGACATATTTATCACTGTATCTTTCCTTTTACTACACTCTGCGGCATTAACCCCCGTCCCCCCATCCAATGTTGTAGGATTGTAGCGACAGACCTGACGAAACGATACACAACATTGTCTGGGGGGGTGGGGGTGGAGAATTAGGGGGGTGGGCTGAAATGCCTCTCGTCCCGAACAAAATGGGGTTCAAAATGACAATGTGTCAACAATAAATTATTGTCGCCTATTGGTCTGTACTGTACTGTCTGTACTATTTTTCTTCAGTATATTAAGCCCTGACCCTGAGGGAGGCTAATTTGGTTGGCTGAGGTATTGGCCATTAAATAAATCAGCCCATTTTATTTCATATAATTGTCACAATGTACAGATGGATGGGGGAGGGGGGTGGGGCAGAGTCGTATTGGGACATTGGTGTGCAATCTTAGAACTTCAAGGTGAAATCTAGCCTTACCAGCAGTTAAAACAGATTACCACCGGAAAAGCTTTGCTTACACTGGGGTGAAAGTTTGGAATGTGTCACCAGATGATATGAAATGTAAAATTCTATGGAAGCTTTTAAGAACAAAATTAATTAGAATCTTTCAATCTTACTATGGACTTTTTAACACTTTTTTTTTGAAATGATCATTTCCATTTTGTTCATAGATATTTAATACATTGATACAAATTATTCTAAACATTCATTTCTATATATTTAAAAAACTTTGCTGTTATATTATAGCTTACAGCTTTTGGGTAGAACAAAAGTGCAATGTATTGTAATTTTTTATCAAAGTTTCTGTGGTTAAATGAAGCTTTCTATTTATTTCTATCTATCCAGATATGATGCAGGTCCAAATGTGGGTCTACATGTAGATGGGGGTCCAGATGGGGGTCTACATGCAGACGGGGGCCTACATGTAGATGGGGGTCCAGATGCAGGTCCAGATGGGGTCCAGGTGGGGATCCAAAATGGGTCCAAAAAGGGGAATCCCGAAAGGGGGGGTTCCACATTTTGTACTGATGACCCACCTCCCCAGAGTAAAGTCTGGTACCACAAAGAACAAAGATTATGATTAAAAAAAGGTGTTAAAATGTTGAAAGCATAGATTTTCAATATTCTCAATAAACTGAATATAATGAATATAATATAATGTATCACATAAAATATGCCGAAACATGTCTTTGTAGCTTACTGCCTAAAGGGGCGTAAGCTACTAATGCTATCCGTTTTAGTGAGTGAGTGAGTGAGTGTAACAATAGAATCCGAGCCCACAACGAACTCTGCCGATTTTGACCCGATATTCCCCGATCTTAACTCCTTTTTTGTTTTGGAATCTGGTCGGTTGTTTGTTGAGGATAGCTTCGAATGGCCCGAATTGAATGCTCACTCCGAGAAGACTATCAGATTTCTAACAAATATGGCCGCCCGTTAACTCCATGCTTCCATTTTGTAAACGTTCATTTTGCATAACCGGAATGAAAGCATGCCTTTTAAGACTTCAAAATGGAAAGATAAAGTCCTTTAGAAGATTGTTATGCCTTTGTAGTGGTGGTTTGAGAGCTGAAATTGATGAAATTTGTCACAAGTGAGGACTAAGAATACTAAGAATTATCAAGCATTCCTGGAAAACTATGGTAAAGAAAGTCACAATTTTTAATGTCCATTTACTTTGTAAGAAACATTTCATAGACTGTTTTTTTGTCTTATTAGTGGCTTTTGACAAATATTTAGAAAACTTGACCACTTTGTAATCGGTCAAGGGAGAAATTCGCCAGATGCTGAACAAATTTGCATGGCCGACAGTTTCCTTGATGCGATAATTTGACATGTTTTGCTCTTGAGACTAAACTATTAAAGTAGATATTTGAATAAAACTTTTAACTGAGAGAATTTGTTTCCTGTGTTTGTTATTTTAAGACAGCAGTTATTAAAGGAACTAGAAAAAATTTCACTTCGATTTAGTCTTGAAATCACGGTGGGGGGGGGGGGGGGGGATTCATGATGCATCACGCAATATTTTTAAAACGTTTCACCAATTTATAGCACTCATCAACATGTAGTTTTGAAAATTATAAAAACAGAATCTCCTGAATGCGAGTACATGTATTTTTTTTTCATTACCTGTAAATTTAGGGCTTCCAAAAATTTATTGGAAATCTGGGCAGGAGAGGGGGGTCTTTGGGCTTGGAAATCCAGGCAGCAGGGGGGGAGGGGAAGGGGGGGCTAGCGGGCCACGAAATCCTACGATAATCTATTAGTAATAACAGGCGCAGTAAGCTACATGCAGACTGCTATTTTTTAAGTATGCTACAATGACACCTGTATTCCAATTTTCAACTTACTTTTGTATCCTGCCTGCAGTCAGGGCAAGTTACAACATGATCAGATCCTTGTTTCTTCACCAGTTTCACCAGGCATTGTTTACAGTAAGTGTGCAGACATGGTAGAACCTTTGGTTCCTTAAACTGTTCCATACAGATAGCACAAGTTAGTCGATCATTAACCTCTTCAGGTGTAGCACAGGCCATTGTCAGTCTAAAAAGTAAATCACAAATCAAAAAAGATACCAATTCTACATTTTTGACTTCTAAAAGGTAATCTGAATGGGCCTTTATTGCCAAGTAGCACACTAATCTTTGGTGTGTCTGTGGTTCCTTGGGTTCCCTGCGCTTTATGTTGTGCAGCAGTCTCAATTTTTGTTTGTCACGATGATTTTGAGCAAGCGTACGTCCAGCGGTGTCATCATAACTTAGATGCGCCTGGCTCTGAATGCGTCTTTTGCCGTCCATCGCACGTGCTCGCTTCTATTCTTCGATTTCAAAGTAAGTGTTTCTATTTGCAAAATTAATTAATGTATCATGCTAAATTCAAACTTATTTGTTGCTGGAAGCATTCATCAAGGTCACGAACAATTTAGTGACACTTCACGGGGAAGGCAATGTTCTTTTATGAGTTTTTCAGCGTTGTTACGTGCTCAGAGTTTGCCGATTGAACAATGGATCACAAAGAGCATTCATCAAGGTCACAAATGATTTAGTGACATTTCACGCAACCTGCGATCAGGCTTTTTTTTCGGAGGGAAAGTCGGGGGAGAGCGGGGAGGAAGAAAAGAGGGGAGGGGGAAAAAAACGCCTGATACATTTATTTAACGACCCCCTTGCCGCCCCCAAATTATGAAATCTGTCAACTGTAAAAATGTAGCCAATCAGATTTAACCGGATATCACGTTGCTTGTTGTTTACAGTTGGCGCGTGGCAGGCTTTGTGATTTGCTGCTTTCGTATAATTTCTCAGTGCTAGTGAAAATGTTTGGTTTTCCGATCAGTAAAAAGTGGCAAGTTGAGATGTTGCTAACGAAATCATTGGACAAGCACAGCTACTTTTGCAAAACCATTTTAACCGAAGGTGCACTATGGAAAGAGCTGGGGAACAGCCAAAAGAATTATTTCATCAAATTTGATCAAGATCGGCGGAATAATAAACATTAACATTCATTCTACCTGATTCTACAGCAGCAAGCTCACGAAATTGTCAGAGAATTTCTTCGTCAAACTGAAGACCGTTTGAGCTCGCATGGATAAGCAACTGACATTACAACAAAACGGCTCCACAATAATTCGCCTAGCAGATAGAATCCAAGTTCATAAGAAACAGAATATTTTAGGCAAAAGAAAACACTCTTTAAATTATTTAAGTTCTACCAGGCTGGTCAGAACGAGAGCGTCTTCTCGCAAACAAATAATTTGTCTAATACATTCTTTCTGCTTGTCCTTCAAGGACTTGCGAATAAAATCTTGAAGGGACAAATTCGAAGCCGATGATAATTCACTTTCAACATTCAACGAGACGGCCGCAATGATAAACTGGTGTTTTGGGCACATGCATGCTTCAGACCGAAAGTCACAATTCTAACCCAGGTAACCAATCAGAATTCAGCTCATCGATTCTTTTGTTTTACGACCAATCAGAAAAAAGTCCAGATTCTGGCTTTTTTACATGTGATATGACAAAGAAATGTATCATGCCCTCTTCCTGTAAGAGACATTAGGGATAATATAATAGGGAGACTGGGCATGACCTCAGGCTACATTTCACGGGGAAGGCAATGTTCTTTTATGAGTTTTTCAGCGTTGTTTCCGTGCTCAGCTCATAATGGCATGTAATTCGAAAATGATGGTATGGTAATTGACCCAATAAATAAATTTATGAAATTATCAAAATCTGTATGTTTCCGTTATGTTTTACTGCCCAGCATCTGCTCGCAGCATTATCATTACACACGGAAATTTTGCAAAATCAAGCTATCATTTACACTTCTGATAAACCCTTATTTTGATATGCGTCCATATGAACAGGCATTCTTGATTTAAGTTAGCTAAAACGATATTAAAGTACCACACAGACGAGTTATTTAAGCTTACTGGTAGAAGATCGAGCACTCGGAGATCGTGTGGTTGGTGGTAATTTGCTGAGATAATCTTTAACCATTTTAGTTTACTGCAGCGTTTACTGTTAATGGCTACAGTAAAGAGCTATATGGTATTCAGGTAGAAAATGAACTTACTGCTTTGTGGAAAAGATGCGGATTCTTCAGAAAACTGCAACTTCAAGGAAGTTCCCGACATCGTGTGAGACAATGCCCGCTAGGCGTTCTGGGTATTTTCCTTTTTCCTTGCTCCGCACGCCTCGCGCATGTCTCGCGAATCCGAGAAATGTGGCCTGTCCGCCTGTGTACAGCCGTCCCCCGAGCGCGCGGAGCCTCGAGCCGTCCCCTGTACACAACAACAACAACACTTTATTAAATAACAAATATGGACACAAAAATCCCGAAAAATGCTCTAAAAATCTAGTAAGTAAAACCACGAAAAAAGCAAGTGACACACTCGAACACCTATCCCGCATTCTCGACCCTAGACCTCTCGGTCTGCAACCGGTCATGCGCAAAAGAGAAGAGCTCTGGGGTCGAGAATGACCTACCCCGCGGCCTGGCTAGTACCTTACGCATGCGCATAGTCGTGTCACAATGGTGTCTCACAAAGAGGAATGGACATGTTAACATTCAAAAGCATGGACAAAGCCATGCTAAAACAAAACACAAAACGAAAATAGCATACACATTTGGTACGCTGGCTAGCGCTTTTATTACTCATGCGCACAGCGGCATGAGTCAAGGTTTCAGTAAGGTTTACATTACCATGTTTTTTTTAAAGTTTCCCGTATCCCGCGGGATGACTTTCACTGGTCTGGTTGGTTGACACGCGACCTCGTGATTTCGGCGTGCCCGTAATCACGTTCTTGGTTTCAAATAGCCGAGTCAAGCCAATTACATTTTTCGATGGGAATTTATGGTGATATCAATTTGTGATTGAATTTTTCTTTGTGTTGTCGCTAGTTTTAAAGAAATGCTTATAAAACGTGTTTAAATTCAGTCGTAAATTCAGTCGTAATAAATGATATCTGATATTATGTAAACATAACAAGACTTACATGTCACGCAAAATTCGTTGAGAGGGAAGGGGTGCGTGACCCAGTTAAAATAAACCATAAAACGTTCTTATGCAAGTGCATGAGTACAGGCTACCAGTGTAGCCTTTTGTAAGACAAACAATCTTGTACCCAGAGTCCGCAGGCTTATTGGTCAGCGGGGCCGTCGCCAAGAGAGACTCTGAGTCTGGGATGGTCGACACTCGTTAACATCCGTCGAAAGGCCCTCTTATCTTCGGCCAGCTTTCGTAATCTAATGACGTCACGCTTATGCTTAACTCGGGTTTTATTTACATTTGGCCACTAATGGCAGCTATCGACTCTGGTGTTTGTTTTGAGCAAATTCCCCCGTTTTTCGATCCTACTTCGCTTGATCCAGAAGATGCCACTGTTTCCGTTTGGAAAGGATGTTGTGATGTCTTCAACCTCTTTTTGCTCCGTAACTGAGAGGGACCTTCAACGTATGTCATTGAATGAAACTGGACTGGTTGGCGAAACGATTTAATGCTATAAATAGCCAATTTATATTTGGCAAATAAATAATTTAATGAAAACCTTTCCTGGAAGGTGAATTATGTATATAAAGCTTACATAAAAAAAAAAATACCTGAAGCAGCCCGGAACTTACGAACGAAAGCGGCGGAATATCTAACTGCTGTCGACGAATATTCTCAGGGAGTTTGGATCTCCTCATATTTCCGATGTTAACGCGTTACTCTTTCCGGTCGTAGATTACTGTGTATTAGTGATAATGAGAAAATAAATGCGGCTGTCAATGGCTATTTAAAAAAAGATTTAACACATGTTCCCACCGGTAAGTTTATATTTTCATGAGTAATATGAGTGTAAAGACTTATTATATCATCACATGCCATGAAACTTCAGCTTCAAAGCCAATCATTTTATTAATTAAACTTACTAAAAACTGTTTATTAAAAGTTTGATGGCAAATCTAGTACAATATCCATTAACAGTTGACTTCCAGAAAACACGGTTTTTGCAATTCTACATTATGTTAGCTGATGTATACTCACTGGCTTTCTAACGTTAATTTTGCGCAAAAGTAAATCCACTGTATAATGCAATCGAATTAGGCCCCTTCACATATGCCGAATCTAATGTAAATGAGCAAGAACAACATATTTAGCCAGGAGCGATAATCAAGGAAGGAAACCGTGAGCGTTGGCCCCACGTAAACCCATGTTAAGGACGTGTTTTGCTATTTTTAGCAGAAATTGCGCCACCTTTAACGCAATGAGAGCGCCGGCACCTACTACCTTTCACTATCAAGATTCTTTTTTTTATTAACCTCACGTTCTAACGCATTAACGAGATGGCTTTAAGAGCCCTTTGATTTTAAATTGCGTCTTTCCACTGAACAAACGAAACGAGGGCTCTGGGGACGAGAATGAGGAAATCTGGGAATCCGGTTTTAGTGCGCATGCCTACGCTCAGAAACGGAAGTCAGATTTCCCAGAAAGGCAGACCACAGGCAGACCACAGGCAGACCACCCTCTGTTTGTGTTGTGCAATTGCATTTTTGGAACTTGAGACTGCATATTCACGCGACACGATCGGTTGAAATTTTAGTGGAGATATTAAAGTCGCCTTTTACCTTAATGTTGAAATAAAGTTTCAAGGAAATGTTGATTGAGTTACGCGCGGTGTTTTTTTGCCACAACGAGCCGTAGAAACCCTTCTCTGGCGAGTTTACTGTTACCGGCCGAAGGCCGGTACTAGAGAGTGGGAGACAAGGCAGGCAACTCGCCAACGGCGACCGCTATGGGTCGCTACTTCAAACCGGAATTGTCGCAAAAAAATTGAAAAATTCTTACCTTTTTTTCACCGGTCTCCGCGATTAACTACATATTTCCCCATGTCGTGGCCGAGTTTGGGCTTCATTCGTCAAATTTCCTCCGGGCCAAAAGTGAAGCTCAAGTCCTCTAGGTAGGTTTCAAACTATGATCAGTAGCAAATGGTAGCAAAACGATGTCGCAGAGGTTTCGAACATGTTCGAAACCTCTGCGTCAAATCGCGCCCAAATCGCACTGAAATCATCGCCTGTTGACACATGCGATTTGAAGATGAAACTTGCGCGCGACAAAAATTGCACAAAAACTTGCTTGTGTAAGCGGGCCGTTATAAGGTAGGATTTTAAGATGTTGTGGTCTGTATAAATGCTGACAATTTTGGTCATATGTAGGTTGTATTGTCAATGAAAAAGAGGTATGGCTGTCTGCCGTTTGGTTGTGAAAAGGTGCAAACGATTTTTGGGATTTGGTCGAATCTCCAGGTGCAACTGCCTCTCTAAAGCGATCATCTCTCTTAAGCGTCCACTTTTCCAGAAAACAAAACTTTTCTAGTCAAATCATTATTACCGAAAGCTCCCGTACTAAAGGCCTACTATCACCCATTCGACTTTGCGGTCGTTTGTTTTTTGTTTTGAAATGACGAGCGCGCTCGTGATTGGCTCTATCGGGAATTTTCGACTGCGTTAAATTCGCAATGCATCTTGGGTGATAGTGGGCCTTTAAGCGACTACCTCTCTTAGTGCCGCGACCACTTTCAATGCCTCTGGTTTAAATTTTTCTATTGTTCTTAACTTCTGGTTAGCGACCACTGACCGTAAAGCCCTATGCACATAAGAAAATTTTTTTTTCACAAATGAATTGTCTGTTTGTACGGATGGACAAATTTTCTCTGACAAGTTACCTTGTCTATGCGCCGACAAGGCCTTAGGCAGCGGAGCAACACGTCCCCGAAAATAAACATACAGTAGCTACGTACATGAAGACATTTGCACTAATAAGAGAGATATCCAATTAACTCCTCTACTGAAATCTTTTAATTTTATCAGAACACAGAAAGGACTTATCGAAAAGCACGTGTCTTTAACTATGTTCTTCAGAACTAGACTTTGGATACACATGCTTTACTAGACATCATTTTTATGTTCAATTATTGCTATCTTGTTACAGCATTAATCAAAGGGCTCTAGGAGCTATCTCGTGAATATGAAACAACGTAAGATCAATTTTAGTTTTTCTTCATGCTTTGTACTTAAGGTTTAAGCTTTTGAGAATCCTGTAACTTCGAACCATTATCCAATGGTTTAGCCAGCAAGGCAGTAATCCGTACAAAACCCCTTGTAATCCACAGTTAACACTTATAATGAGTGCAAATGAGCACTCGATCAGTCGGTCGGTCATCATTGGACCACTGGGAAAAGACGCTATATAAATGTATTACTATTATTATTATTATTATTATTATTATTATTATTATTATTACTATTATTATTATTATTATATGAATGAACGTTATAGCTTTTTTATGTACATATTTTATCGTAATTAGAATTTTAATGTATTGTAAATAGTTATTTTAATTATTATTATTATTATTATTATTATTATTATTATTATTATTATGTAAACTGTTTTTGTTATTCCCCAGGGTACACGTCATCCAGTTGTCTCGTTTTAGACAATGCATATTTAATTCCCCAATGTATTACGTCACCTCGTCTTCTACGGCAAAAGTGTCACGCAATCGTCTTTACACGGCAAACGCTTATTGAGTGTTAACTGCGGATTACAAGGATTTTGCAGACTGTGTTTAAAATGCAGGCTGAGACCAGAATCTCAAAAAACACTGGAGAAAAAAGTTAAACCAAACAATTCCTTTGCCCTGCTCTTGCTTTAAATCTGAGGAACCCTTTCCTCTTCCCCTGGGTCTTGTGCGATGAAAACAGCACAAGGTGGTTTTTGTGTCTATAAACATGTTATTCAAGAAAAAATGAAGGCAGATGGTTCAACTGAAAGCAGCCAACCTTGAGGCCTGTTTACAACTTACAGAACCAATCACCACATAGCCACACATGCTTTGCTTGCCCAAGTTTGAATTTATATAATATATATTAAGAAAATTTGATCAGAGAATAGAATTCCAAGATATAAAGGAACTCGACCAACCCCTTAACAATCCCCAGAAAACAGACAGCTCTTGTAGACACTGGGTGGCCTCCATACAAACTGGATAATTGCTAACTGCCAGTCATTTGAACACCTTAATACATGAACGCTCGCATAAGAAGAGAGAATCATTGTCCAAGCAACAGGCGGCAAAGACTACTTAACAGTAATTTGTACATTTAATTTCATAAACAGTCAACTCTCAAGAACTGACTTCTAGGTCGTGTATACATGTAAGCACACACTTGGATGTCCTTTTATGGGAGGCAATATACTGTAAATCTAAAATATTTTTCAGTTAAAACAAAACCCTTTCAACAGCTCCTTGCAAGAAAATTATACATTCCAACTTAAAGGGTTTTCAGAACATAAACATCGTAAGTGACATTTTGCTAAAATCTTCTGTAAATTGCCTCAAAAAGTATTACTAATCTTGTCTAAATCATTATTGGACCCTGTAAACGTAATAGAAAAAAAAAAACAACCAATTCAAAAGATCCTGCATTATCCTTGTCTCAGGCAAGTACATGTACTAATTAACTAGAATCAGTCACTATTAAAATAAGATTAAGTGCTTTATTGGGTCAAAAATACATTTCGCTGAGATTAAACAGAAAAAAAAATGTCACTCGAAAAATTCTTGCCTGGAGCCCTTTGAGTAATTTAAATCAGACAAATGGTCAAGTCAAAGTTATTGAATCTAAACATCTACAAACAGCTCTGTTAAAAAAAATATATTGAAGGTGTTATTTAAACTGTACGGGGCCGGTTCCCACTGGCGACGTTATCGAAAGTAGAGTCAGAGTCGGAAGCGTAAGGAGCCTTACGTTCTAGTGTAAATTAAAAAACGGAGTCGCAATCGGAAGCTCGATGGAATCGGAATCGGAAGGATCAGAAGGTTTCCTTTTTCTTCGGATTCCAATTCTGCTTTTGTCGTTTTGATTTCCACTAGATCATAAGATTCTTACGATTCCAATTCCGCTTACGTCACTTAGGTCGCTAGTGGGAACCAAGCTTAACAAAACTAAAAGTAAGAAAACAATCACATTGTTTCTGTTGAATCCTGATATGACATAAACAGACGCAAAACATATCCAAACTTCTGTGTTGTTTAAAAATGATTTAACACACTTGCTAATGTTACGGGAGAAAAATTATTCACTAATTAATAATAGTAACAGTAATAATAAGAATTTATATAGCGCTATATTCCACTAATTGTTCATGGCGCTTTACAATAAAAGATTAAAAACAAGATAAAAAATTAACATTAAAAAAATTACAGTAATTAATTCCTTGATGATTCTTCACCAAAATCACAATTCTATGTATTAACCCCCGAGGGGAAGGAGGGAGGGAGGGAGGAAGGATAGCCTGCGAGCAGGCTCTTGTTTGGGTATCGCGCGAGTATCAATCCGCCGTCATCTAGCGAGGGCAGTTTTCGAAGAGAGGGAATAATTCTTAGTGCCATCGTTCACTTTTGCTTTTGCTTCCTTATCATATTTTTCATTTCGTTTCGTTTCGTTTCGTTTCGCAAGGAGGGAGGAAGGAGGAAGGGAAGGAGGGAGGGAGGAAGGATAGCCTGCGAGCAGGCTCACTTGTTTGGGTATCGCGCGAGTTTCTTGGCGGCGGAGCCGCCAGGGTGAGTCAGCGAAGCGGCCGCGCGTTCGCCGACGAACGCAGCAACCTGATTGGTGAAAATTATATGACAGGTGTCATAGCTTTTAAAAGAAAACAAAAAAAGCGTTGCAATCATTCCCAGGTCAACAGCTTGTCAAGTTAGAATCAGGCGGTTTCCACCTTCATACGGATGTGTATCGCTTTTTGTAGTGGACGATGGTTTTTCTATTATTTTTAAAAGCACTGACATTTATTGAGCTTGTCTTAAAACGACTTATCAGCAAAACATATTCAGTGACTGTTTTGCAATTACTCCTCCTTGTACGTGACCGGAAGTCGGGCAGTGACAATGCCCTTTTTTGCGGTGAAATTTTCACCTTTTTTTTTTCAAAATTTTCAATACTCGCGGGACACCTTAAATTAACTTCCGAATCGATTCACATTTCTTTCGTTTACCGGTCACGGCTTCGCCGTTCGCATGGCACTAGCGCGTCAAACCCAAATAGTAGAGCCTTCTCGCAGGCTAGAGGAAGGAGGGAGGAAAGAGGGAGGAAGGAGAAAGAAGGAGAAGGGAGGAGGGGGGAGGAGGAGGGGGCAGGAGGGGGCAGGAGGGAGAAGGAGGGGGTGATTTAAAAAAAAACCTTAAAGGTACCAGAACCTTGTTTTGTGGGTGTGGCTCAAACTCATTTTCACTCCAAAGAGGTACATTGTGTACCAATTCTTAAACAACTGAACACGTCATATATTCTGCCATATTTTTTTGCTCAATATCCTAAAAGGTACCGCAGTAATTCAAACCGTGGTCTTTTTAGGTTTTAGCACCCAAGTGGTACCAATCTACAAATTTTGACCCCTACATGTAAAAGGCATGACAAGCACCCTGTTAATTTTTATGTGGGAGTTCATTAATCCCCTGGGGTATTAACCTGCCGTAACCTGTTACTATCAAGTAGATCAATTCCAAATTAGATGTTTTATATTCATTGTCAATAACAAAACCTACAAACTACATTATGAATAACTCAAGAGGTGAAATAATTGGTTGGACTTTTTCTCCTTTAACACCTGTAAAAACATCAGCTTGTCTACTCCTTTGATTGAATATGACAAGTTTCCTTGTATTATAATTTAGGAAAACTGAAAAAATATCACCTTTCTCTAAAGAAGTGATAGATGCCACATGCGGATTGTCAGAACGCGAGTATCCTATTAGATGTTCTGTGATTTGGCAGCACCAGGTGCATCTGCTAACCTCTCTATCATGAAGGCCAATGAACCAGTTAACTTGATCAATACAGCTTACTCCAATCTCAACTTGACAGCTACTACAATTCCTAATTCCGAGATACTTAAACTTCCAACAATACTTTCCTTTGTCATCTTTTTTTCCGAGATTTTCTGGAGTTAAATTTAAGAATCTGTCAAGCTCATCTGTATGCTTTATTTCTGGCTGTACTCTCCACATAAAAGGGCTGCCAGGGACATTCTCACCTTCCACCATTACCGACAAAGTACAAAGTCCATGAATATCTGGTTGATATGAAAACAAGTAAGATTGATCTTCATGTACATGAAGTACAGGAAGTTTTTGGTTGGTTACACATCTCACGCCTTGTTGATTTGATTGAGAGACTGAAGCATGAACCATACCTTCAGTGTCTGATTGATTATCTGCAGTTCTATCCTTAACAACAAGCTTGAAATTGACAGGTTGCCCAGCAAATGTCTGGTACAAGACCCCCTCTTCTCCTCCCACCATACTTAGTATGCATTTGGTTGGATCAACAGGAGTATAACATAAGGTTACCATTCCACCAATGTCCGAAATTGTTTTATCCACTTTCAGCTTGAGATAGTCACTGTTGCAGGGTTTGCAAGGGATCTGTGATGAATTAAGCTGAGCAAGCCGTTGAATGAGTTGTTGTTTCATAGACAAAAACTCCACATCATCTCCGTCTGCTAACGCTCTTTCAGCAAAATTGACACTACTTTGCAGCTGTGCCAGTGATGAGGCAAGCATTTCCTTTTGGATTGCAAGCTCCTTGATCTTTACTTGACCTTGTGTTGTAACGTCATGCTTCAAGTTTGCTCGCAAATACTCCAGCGCCTTCACTTGCTCGTCAAAAAAGACCTCCACTTCTTTACTCACTTCAGCAATTTTAGCTTCAATGCGGCTTTCCATTGCCTGAACAGCCTTTAAACCTTGTTCAACGGCACAGTCCTTAGCTTTGGTCTCTTCAAGAATGGCTTGAACAGCTTTTCTCTCTCTTTCAGCAACATCTGCTACAAAGCTGTACTTGTGTTCATGGTGGTCAATAATGGTGCAGTCACGGCAGATTGTTTTCTGACAGGTGTCACAAAACAGTTTCAGTGTTTCATTAGCATGTTTACCACAGAAGGCTGGCTTAACAAAGGCCTTTGATCCAAGCTTCTTAACTTCTGTTAAAGATAGAATCTGGTGACTTTTAAATGCATTGATCCTTTTATGTGCAGTTAAACAAAACTCGCACATGAAAACACTGCAGTTAGTGCAACGTGAAACTGCTGAGTCACCACTATCACAGTGTTCGCAGATCATTGGCTTTCCTGCTGATGAGGTGCTGTCTTGCATGCTCATTAAGGTCATGAAATTGTTCACCCAGAAATTTGGCTGCAGCTTCCCAACATCTCCATCAGCAATCTAACAAGGACATGTACATTTAAACTTAGTTATTGACTCTTAATAATTATTACTGTGTGATGTACATGTAAACTATAAAAACTGAGTTAAGAGCGTAAATAAAAATATTGCATGTAGCAAAGTTGTTTTAGATGGATACAGCCAATCAGAAGCAGTGTTCTTACCAGGATTTTGCCTGGGGGGGGGAGGTCCCAGGGCCCTCCTGCCTGATAAATAGGGCCAGCCTGCAGGTACTTAAGGGGGCAAAAGTTAACCACGTTCCACCATGTTGTTTTTGAAAACGAAGCAAAAAACCAAGAGGAACGTTTGAATAACATGAGCCCACAATCCACAGGTCAGTTATATGATCCAAGATGGCAGCCGAAATTGTACTGACGGAGCTAGGTTTGACATATGTGGAACCAACGAGATTAAGCTGGTTGAAAGCTTTAAAATGGTGCTTTTGATGCATTTTTTCATTTAATTGTATTTCCAAGAAGAAAACACTGAAGTATTTGATTGCTAAATGAAAAAATTACACACTGTTCCTATTACTGTGTGCCTGTTCCTATTATGGTGTGCCTGTTCCTATTACACTGTACCTGTTCCTATTATGGTGTGCCTGTTCCTATTACACTGTACCTGTTCCTATTATGGTGTGCCTGTTCCTATTACACTGTACCTGTTCCTATTATGGTGTGCCTGTTCCTATTACACTGTACCTGTTCCTATTATGGTGTGCCTGTTCCTATTACACTGTACCTGTTCCTATTATGGTGTGCCTGTTCCTATTACACTGTGCCTGTTCCTAATACGGTGTGCCTGTTCCTATTACACTGTACCTGTTCCTATTACACTGTACCTGTTCCCATTACACTGTGCCCATTCCTATTACGCTTACTGGCTTTTTGTTGTGCTTGTTCCTATTAAGAAGTGAATTTTGACCCTGATGAGGCCTGATCCTGCCTTATAATATTCTGCATTATCCCACTGTTTGTATTCCAATTCGTATTTTCTCCTCATCATAAAATGAACTAGCTACATGTAGTGACCTGAACTAGAAATGCAAGTGCAGGGCTTTAATGGAAGCATTTTCATACTTCCTTGCCTTGGTTATTGACCTTAATTTCGCATTAGTCTTTGGCAATTATCATAAAATTTTGCAAAATGACCCAAAAAACGTAAGACAATCATTGGAAATTTTGGAACATATGTTTGGTAACTATTTGTTTGGAGTCGTTGTCAAACTTCTGAAAATTATTCGTGACAAACTTTCAAATACAGTGGTTACCCAATTTTTCGAGCCTCCAATAGCTATAGGGAAATGGAAATGGGTTCAAAAAATGTGGAGTTCCAAAAAAATATATTTGAAGATGGTATTGACTGAAATTAAATCCAAGGGAAACGAGTTTTGGTTTGAGTAATAGAAAGGTAGCTAGTATTGTTGAAATTAAATCTTTGCAATATTTTCAAAGTTATATAGAAGGCATGCAATAAATAAGTTATGCAATGATTGTACTCTACCATGAATATCCCACTTGTGTCTGGATTTTTTTCTTTGTAAATGTTGTAGTTCAATTCTATCCTTGGCGTATCTATTTTTCATTTTCCATTGTTTTATATTTATTATCATAATATAAACATAGAAAAGAACAATGGGAAATAGAAATTGAACCAAGGATAAAATTGAACTACAACAAATACACACTGACCTATAGGCTTGTGCATGTGTATAGTAAGAATGATCAAGTCACTTGTAAGATATTTCATGGTATACATTGTACCACTGAGTAAATAACATTACATAATTGGTAAAACTGAAAACATTGTTGTATCAGTGTCGATTGTTTTAATTTCCCTCAGTAATGTAATTCATGGTGCATATTTTAAGATAAATTGAATGGATAGCGGCCAGAAAATGATTTGTAACATTGGTGGTTCCACTCCAGATGGTTCTTCTGCTTATCAAAAATGCTCATTAAGGTGATCTGTCAGTACAACATTGTTACCTTTAAATTTTATTTACCTAGGTAAAATGTAAATAACTGTATGTATTTTGAGATAAATTATTAAAACATGACAACCCCCCCCCCCCCCAAAAAAAAAAAAAAACTGAAAACATGCCTTATGCCTTTCAGCACCACATTTTTCAAAAAAATAATAGTCACTCAAATTGCACAAACAAAAGGGGCATGTTCAGCAGAAAATGGGCTCTGAATGAAGCCAGCAGCACAGAAGGCAGGCTCTCCTGGTTGTCCACATGCATGTAGGTCCCTGGGGACTCATTTCTTGTGGCTAAATTATGACTGAATTCGCAAAAATGTCAACACAGGGGGCCCATACAAACTGTGTGACCATTCGTAGTTTAGCGATTTGAAGGGTTTTGCATAGGTACATGTAAATGGCTGCTGCGAAATCCTTCAAATTACTAAAATTTGCTATGTTTAGCTGCAAGGTAGACAACACACAACATTTAAGGTAAAAATATGTTTCTCATACGTAAATATTCATTGCAGTGTTTTATATGTAATATGAACCTTTTTCTCATACATTTCCTCTAAATTTAAAAATATGGTCACACAGTTTGTGTGGGTGCCCTGTGATGTCACTGATTGCCAATTAAAACACGGTGGTGACTAGAATGGATACTCCAAAATCAGGTTGGACACCTTATTGAGACTTATATAACGGAGTAACTGGTTAGCTTTCAGTTGAGGTTAGGGGCAGCAGTTTATATAGTTAAATTTAGGACTAAGCAACCCGAAAAGCTAGGTAGTATAGTGGTACGGTAGGCTATGTAAGCCTAAGCCTAACTGAGGTCACAGGTTCAATCCTGATTGGGGATTTTAGATTTTCTTTTTTACACTTAAAAATTTATTGAAAATAAATTGTAAGTGTCGACATTACGTTATATAATTCTCAATAAGTGTCCGAGGTGGTCCAACCTGATTTTGGAGTATCCATTCTAGTCACGACCATTAAAACACTCCCCCTCTCACTCACTTTCTTTCCCATGCTGCCAGCGGCATTTGAGTTGCTAGTCTAATGGAACAGGGTGCCCAAGCTCAAATCTGTGCACACAGAGCTGCCTCTCGCTGTTTATAGTAATAATTACTAACAGCAAGAGGCAGCATTTTTATATTTAACATGGTGATCATGTCTTTTAAAATCACAATGACACCTCCATATGTCCTGTTAGCAATAAATACAGTGTAATAGCAAACTTAAAAACAGGAGAATGCTTTTAAATATTACATGTACGTGTCAGCATAACTTAAGCCATCTTTACTTTATTGAGAATACGCATGTAAATTGAGAATCTGTGCTATATGACAGGGTTCATACTCTTTTCAGTTTTGAAATTCAATGACTTTGCATGACTTTTTCCATGACCTTTTCAAAATTTTCATGACCAAGAGTTCAACAGTTGTTTTCAAAATTTTATCAAACGACTATTTTTTTTAATTTTTCATCTTGCCTTATTATTCCCACAACGTATGCTGCCTTAGTGATTTTGTACCATGAACATAATTTTCCATGACTTTCCATGACCCACACTTAAATTCCATGACTTTCCACGCCTGGAAATGAAATTATACAATTCAACAAGACTTTCCAGGTTTTTCCATGACCGTACGAACCCTGTATGAATATACATGTAGGCAAATTCAAGGTGACTCGATCATATACATCTACTAATTAAAAATAACGACAAAACATAAAAATATACATTGTAAAACTGTTATTAATCTAATATACATGTGTATTGTAAAAGTGTCTGGTACTGTCTGATATTAATACTGTTACCGCACAATGTCTTGTACTCAACCTGGGTATTAAATCAATAATATTCAGTACACGAACACAATCAAACTTATAATCCAACAATTAAGTTTCAGCTGCTGAACACAATCGAACAAACAAAAAAAAAATTGGCCAATCAAACACTAATGAACATTCTATTTCCAAACAATTATTATCATTGTTTAGCTCATTTTTCAACGATCTCACCACAGACAACAGTAATCCTCTGTAGGAAAAAAGATGGCGACTGGTACATTTACCCATAATTCTTAGTGCACAAAAACCTTAACAACGTTCATAAAAATGTAACGAAAAGTTATAAAATCTTCAAACCTAGTCTACACATTGTCCTTAGTACTGGAACAAATAAATTATTGTAACAAATTTGGCTTTCTTTGTGCCTTATGTGCTGTGTTAGGTCCACAAGGTATTGTGGTAAAATGAACAGCCGCCATCTTTTTTCCTACGGTGGATTGTAAAATGATACTTTGAAGATTTCAAGCTTTGATCATACATGTAGCTCTGCTGGTAATTATAGCAAGCAGTACATGTATTCAATACACACATTATAGTTAAGTTATGTTTAGTTAAACCTGAGTTAAAAAATATACATCATTCTCACTGATATTGATGATGCGGCAATTATAAGTGATGTTCTAATAACATTATGTAAAGGTTACTACAATAAGTTATTAGTAAAAGCAGGAATCCAGTAGAAAATTGCAGTCAGTCTGTTGATGCCCTGTGTTATTAAATGAAGGATAAATAATTTCATGTTCTTTTGATACAGATCAAATAGATTGTTTTCTTATACTGCCAAATGTAGCAGTCATCCTTGGACAAAATCAAGTTCTGGTCGGCTTTGTTTGATTTCCGAATATACATGTAATCAAACACAATGGAACAATATCAAATGATTTATTTATAGAACATTTGATTATGTTTGATTTGTTTAATAATCATTCTCACCCAAAAGTTCTGTGTTCACTTTTTGTTGAATTGTCTAATGCAATTAATTAATCAAACGATTGCAATTGATTTCGTTTGATTTGATACCGGGGGAGGTGGGGGGGGATGAGTTTTTGGCGAGGAATAAATTACATACACTTTGTAAGTCATAAACAAAAGGTATTGATGAACCTTTTATTGCAAAAGTCCACATGATGCATAGATAAACCGTATTGGTTCAGTTTTTATGAATCTCTAACATAGAAAGTTTAAAATTTCAAACATTAAAATGTTTGAACGAGATGTCACTGTAGGTGAAAAAAAAAAACCGAATGCAAGGCTGACAGTGACAGCAAATGGACTCATTTAATTATTGGCCTGGACACTGTACTGTTTAACTATTCTCCTTCAGTATAGCCTTGACCCTGGGGGAGGCTAATTTGGTTGGCTGAGGTGTTGGCCGTTACATAAATCAGCCTATTTTATTTCATATACATTGTAATTGTTACAATGTACAGATGGATGGGAGGCCAGAGTTATATTGGGACATTGGTGTGCAATCTCAGAACTTCAAGGTGAAATCTAGCCTTACCACCAGCAGTTAAAACAAATTACTAACAAAAAGGCTTTGCTTACACTGGGGCAAAAGTTTGGAATGCATTACCAGATAATATGAAATGTAAACAAGAAGAATGCATGTTACACCACATTATACTCCTGTAAGTTAAACATTAACTTACAGGAGATAAAAATCTATGGAAGATTTTAAGAAAATTAATTACAATGTGGAATCTTTCAATCTTACTAGAGACTTTTAGTTTAACACTTTTTTTTTTGGAATGATCATTTCCATTTTGTTCACAGATATTTAATACATTGCTATTTGATGTAAATTATTCTAAGCATTCATTTCTATATATTTAAAAAACATTGTTGTTACATTATAGCTTACAGCTTTTGGGTAGAACAACAGTGCAATGTACAATGTAATTTTTGATCAAAGTTTCTGTGGTTAAATAAAGTTTTTTATTTATTTCTATTTAGCCAGATGCAAGTCCAGATGGGGGTCTACATGTTGATAGAGGTTTAGATGGGATCCGGATGGGGGTCCAGATGGGGGTCCAGAATGGGTACAAAAAGGGGATCCAGAAGGGGGGGGGGGGTCCATGTTTTGTACCAATACCCACCTCCCCAGGGTAAAGTCTGGTACCACAAAGAACAAAGACTATGTTTAATAAAAGGTGTTAAAATATTTTCAATATTCTCAAACTAAAGATGGCATATCATATAAAATATGCCAAAACATACAATGACACCTGTATTTCAATAGGCCATTTCTTAACTTATTTGCATATGAATGAAAACTCATTTTCATATGAAAGGTTTCGCACCTAGCCTCACTTTGATAGAGAGGCTAAAGGCAACTCGGAAATGGCCTATTTTCAACTTACTTTTGTATCCTGCCTGCACTCAGGGCAAGTTATAACATGATCAGATGCTTGTTTCTTCACCAGTTTCACCAGGCATTGTTTACAGTAAGTGTGCAGACATGGTAGAATCTTTGGTTCCTTAAACTGTTCCATGCAGATAGCACAAGTTAGTCGCTCATTAACCTCTTCAGGTGCAGCACAGGCCATTGTAAGACTGAAAAATAAATCACAAATCAAAAAAGATACCAATTCCGCATTTTTAACTTCTAAAAGGTAATCTGAATGGGCCTTTATTATAAATTGTACATCCTAAAGGCCAACCATCAGTGTGAAGCCAACCAAAAACAATACAATGCAATGGGAAATTTTTGAAACTCGAGCTACTATTTACACTTCTGTTAAACCCCTAAATTGATATCCGTTCACTTGAACAGGCATTCTTGATTTAAGTTAGCTAAAACGATGTGAAAGTACCTCACAGACAAGTTATTTATTATAAGCTTTAAGTTAATACTGGTAGAAGATCGAACACTCGGAGATCGCGGTGTGGTTCAGTGGTTGTTCGCTGAAAAAATCTTTAACCATTTTAGTTTACTGCAGCTTTTACCGTTAATGGTTACAGTAAATAGCTAAGTAGTATTCAGGAAGAAAATGAACTTACTGTTTTGTGGAAAAGAAGTGAATTCTCAGAAAAACTGCAAATTACTTCAAGGTTCAACAAGGAAGGAGTCCAATATCGCGTGAGACAATGCCCGCTAGGCGTTCTGGGTGTTCTTCTTAGCGAGCGTAAAATAGCCGCGCAAAAACTGGGGCGAGACGAGCGCGCGTTCGTCTCGCCCAAGTTTTTGCGCGGCCATTATCCGCTCGCCGCGCCTAATTGCTCGATGGACTAAGCTGGGAAAGAAGGACTGCTCGTCGTCTACCTCCTGTACACAGGTCTACACAGGATAATCAAGTGACAACCATTTCCTACATTTCCTCACCTTTATATTTCACCGTTGGGTCGCCTGTGAACTCATGTTCTAAGTATTGTATTTTGTATTTAAACTTGTATCAGAACAAGAGGCAAAGTACATTGGAAGATTTCTTTGATTAAGCATCTACAGAACTGTAGCAAATTCAATTTTCTAGTTACAAAACAATACCTCGATATTACGAACATTTTGGTTGTTTTTCCGCAAATTCGTTATAACGAGGTTTTCGATTTAACGAACCCTCGATATAACGAACCACTTTCCCCAGTCACTTGGCACTTCGTTAAATCGAGGTTCATTGTACTTTTACTTTCAAGCCATTGCATCGGAATTAAGGCCCCTGGGTATATCACAGAACTCCTTAAACCTAAAGTTGCGGGAAGATTTAGTTTATGGATTGCTTTTCTATAGATCCCTCATCACCTATATTACCAGAATCAGATGAGATATACACCCAATTGAAGAAACGTTGTCGGGTGAAAAGTAAACCATGAACGATGCGACCCAAAGGTTTACTGGGAAGTTGGAAAATTTAATCTTCCTCTGTGACAGAATATACGTTATATTAACACAGGATGCATAAATCATGCTCTTAAATGTCACAAACAAAGAAAACATCTTGATTATCAAGAAATAGAATATTACTAGCTTGCCAATGCTGCCTATCCAGAATCCCATTCGGTCTTATCGTTCATTGTTTATGCTTTTCACGAGTCAACGTTTCTTCAATTTGGTGTATAATTATTTTTGTATTGTACGATGGAAGCAAATAAAGTTGAAGTTGAAGTTGACGAGCACATTCTTCGTCTGTCATGTGCATGACTGCTTGTTTGAGGGTTTTAATGGCCGAACAAGTAACTAGTTAGTTTGATATTATCACGCCCATGAAACCACCTTTTCTCGTCTGAAAACTGTGAATTTGCTTTTCTCTCTAGCTTTTAAGAGTTCAAGTAGAAGGTAACGTGATGCCTTGACCTGAAATCATTCCCTCCACCTTCGAATTCTCCTAATCGTCCATTGATGAATTGGATGCGGCGTGACTCAAGTTGAGTCAGTTAACAACAATTTCAAGGCAGTGTGTCTCTTCTTTACATTACTACAACGATGAAGGTAACGTCCTTCCCCCAATCCGAACACGTCTGTGCTTGCTGTGTAACTCAAGCTGAGTCAGTAAGCAACAATTTCGAGGTAGCCTACGAGTAGCCGTATCAACTCCCCGAAAAAAACGGGTTGGTACGGCAACACGTAGGCTATATATTTCGAAGCAGCGTGTCTCTTCTTTATATTAGGACCAGGTAAGGTAACGCCACACCTATATGACCTCCAATCTCGATCCAATCATCCCCTCTTCCTTCCCTTATAAATCCGATCAGGTGCGTACTGAGTGACTCAAGCTGAGTCAGTTAGTATCAAGTTCGAGGCAAAAATCTACTCATAGCAAAAATATTAGGGCTTGTATGCCAATTTGACAACGGACACTCGCTAAGTCCTAAAAATTCAGTTTATGATAAAAAGCCTTTTCTTGTCACTGTGCTCCATTTGTTTGTGATTTGAAGCGGTTTTAGTCCACTTGAACTTGTAGTAATTGCGCAAATTGTCTATAAGCGCAAACATACGCCATAATACAGAAGTTTTGATTTTCATTCTATTAGAGGTGCCTGCATCGTTGTCGAATTTGTCTTCGTCACGGCATCGAGATTAGGCCTAGACAGATTCTTCTAGGCAACTTGTGAGCAACTTTTACGATTTTGAGCAACATTTTTTATTCTGTACAACTTTTCGGAGAGTGAGCGACTTCCCAGCATCTTTTCTAAAAGTTCGCAAATTTTTGGCATATTTTTCACTATCTTTTAATCAAATTCATAAGTAATTGATATTTTAACACGTTTTCTTTGGAATTTCACAAGAATTTCACTAAAAAATCTCTGGTTTTTTGATCGGTTGGGTATCATGTGTTGATAGGTTCCAAATATGGATGTCCCGGATGTGACTCCATTATCAGAATGGGTATCATGTGTTAATATTCCTGGTTATCCTGTAATTAGATCAGCTACCTTTTTCCCTTCTATTTTTAAAACTTCATATTACCATTAATTTGCATACATTAAAATAATCGAGAACGGATGAATTTGAAGGAGGGTCAAATACTCAAATTTGACCGCAACATGCATTATTTGCTATGTTAGCAACATGTCTCTTGTTTTATTAGGCCGTGTTTTGTAATTCATTGAGGTCACTTTTACGATTTAGATAGGCCATTTGCACGATGACGTCATTTGACTACTACTACCAGAATCCTTCAGTTTTTTGTTTTGTAGTGCAAATTAGGGCTATTGTTATTTAAACCGCACTGGGATTCCAAAATTTAAATAAGAAAGGAAAAACGAAATGAATTCTGGTAGTAGTAGTCAAATGACGTCATCGTGCAAATGGCCTATTAGATCAGCTACCTTTTTCCCTTCTATTTTTAAAACTTCATATTACCATTAATTTGCACACATTAAAATAATCGAGAACGAATGAATTTGAAGGAGGGTCAAATACTCAAATTTGACCGCAACACGCATTATTTGCTATGTTAGCAGCATGTCTCTTGTTTTATTAGGCCGTGTTTTGTAATTCATTGAGGTCACTTTTACGATTTAGAATTTAATAAACAAGGAAGGAGTTACAGTATATAATTAGAGTGATTATGTCAGCAAGCTATTTTTTACATTTTTAAAGCAACTTTCTCGATTTAAGCAACTTTTGAGCAACTCTGAGGTATTTTTTTAGCAACTTTTAAACAATTTTTTAGCAGAATCTGTCTAACCCTAATCGAGATGAGACGTAGTGTCTTGTTTTTGCGGTGAGATCGGACGTCAGCATGTTTAAGAAACACATCAATACTGTAAAAAGAATAAAATAGTCTGGGGGGTGGGATCGTCGTATCTTTTAGGAGGCAAATATTGTAGATTGGTACCGCCTAGCGTTCTAAAATCTAAGCTGGCCACTGTTAGAATTGTTGCAGTACTTTTTAGGGTATTAAGCCGAAAAACGACAGAATATGTCATGTCTTGTTTTAGAATTGGCACCTCTTAGCAATGAAAATGCATGTGTGCCACGCCCACAAAACGAGATTTTGGCACCTTTTCAGGGTTTTTTTACAAAGATGTAAGTCGATCACCCCGTCGTTTTTATATGGGAGTCCCCTCCTGGAAAATAGTCTCCGGTGTGTGGATTGTTGTGTGTCACATTCATAGGATGGGGGGGGGGGGGTCGGTGGAAGTGAGGTCATCAATGGTCGACTGATCATAGCAGCTGGTATTGGTAACTTTAAATGCTGGTGTCCGACAGTTCTGACAGTTCCTCTGTTATCCAGCTTGTGCGTCCGAAATGAACACTGTTTATGAGCGCATTTGATCATATTGACATGGAAAACATTATTAAACATTACTGCATAGTAACCGGCGACATAACATTTACCTTATCAGAATTCGACGATAGTTTCCAGAAAACCAACTCGACGTCTCATATAAACTTAAGTTGGTTTCCTGAAAGCTATTTTCAAATTCTGCGCCGTAGTCCAGTAAGACTGTGGCTCAACATCAAACTAATTGCAACAAAAACTTTCTCGATGCAATATGAAGGGGATGGATAGCCTAACCAACATACTGAAAGTTCGCCAAAATTCCTTCAGAGGAACATCTCGAAAATTAAAACTGAATTTTAGAGCGTTTTACCACAGGGTACCCAAGTCTTGAAATATTCAGAAATGCAAAAAAGTCAACGGTCGCTTTATTTTGTGACGAGATAAGTGTATATATGTCTAATAGGAGTAATTACTCGTTGCTTTTTACAAATTATCACACCAACGCTTATTTATTTACCACAGGGTACCCAAATACAAGGAACGTTATAAAATGCATTTAGGAGAAAAACGCAGATAGATGATCGTAGATAGGTCTTTATCAAAAAGCATATGTATGTATATATATATATATATATATATATATATATATGATAAAAAACATATATATATATATATATATTTATATATATATATATATATATATATATATATATATATATATATGATAAAAAACAACAACATCATGTCTGATAAATGTCAATTGTCAGAAAAATTATAGTTTTTCATATCATGATTAACTGCCAATAAATAGAAAGTTTAGGTGCCCCCTTTTAATGCACGTTCTCCTGAACCAGAATCTATTTCTCCAGTGGCAGATCCAGAGGGTGAATAGGGTGGTTAACAAACCCCTTTTCTTAATTTACTCAGTATATTGTTACTTGAAGTCCCCCCCCCCCCCCCCCCCACCAATTTCTTTGTACTGGCCACTGCCTTTTTAACTTGCTGGATGTACTACTGTCTGTCCTAAGTTCTCTAGGAGTTTCTTAGATCCCCCATCAGCCGTCTCCTTCAATGAGGTCTAGTACTGGGGAGTTGGTGCAACTCACACCGCGGCAAACTCCACAAGCTGCAGAGCATTCCAGACCGTTTTTGCGGCATGAGCACCTCCGAGTGCTACAGTCACTCTTACAGCTACAGCGGATCATCTCTAGTAGAGATGCGTGTGCTGCCGGTAGGGTGGTGCGGATGGGTAGAAGCCTACCATTCTTTGACTCTCAGCCCCATTGTTGCGGTTGCATCTGCTCGATGCCCTTCCATTGTTGGACTTGTAGATAAACTCTCTGACTGTGGAAACTGGCTGCAGTAGAGGTCGGGGGAAGGTTTTCTGGCTGGACGAATGCACTTCCTGTAGCCACTTTTTGACAAAACTTGGTGTACCTTAAAGTTACAGTGTACCTTCGGGGGTGTCTCCAGTATAACAGCTCTAGCGTCTTAAGATTACACTTAATATACCTAAACCCCATATCAAATTAAAGCTTATAGAGCTGGCTATCTAAATATGGAAACCATTTGGTAATAAAATGAATTGCCAATTTTTACGACGTCTAAATTCGAACGTCCGAATCAGCTTTAAAACGCTATAACTCAAGCGATTATTGTATTTTGCTAATTTGATTTGTTCTCGGGTTTCCGGACACGAAGCGCTTAAAAAAACGTGTCAGCGATTTCCCATATTCAGTTGCAGTGAAAAGTTACAGAATATTTTCGAAAAAGGGAGAAAAAAATTGGAATGAACGTACGGAAATGGCTCTTGACGAAAAAGTTTTCGGAAATAAGAAATTCGTCGACATGTTTTTGTTGATTGTGTGTTACCCTAGCTTCTGTCCAAATTTGAGGAAAATCAAACAAATTCCCCTTGAGTTGTAGGTAGCTCTTTAAAGTGTCCCGAACAAGCGAAAAATTAACTTTGAGAAAACAGCGCTTAAAAAAACATATCGCTTTATAAAGAAACTCCGCCCACAAAAGTTATATCGTCATTCCTCCGTCAATTTTCACTATTTTTCGATAATTTTTTTTGGATGAAAGTTCATTCTGTAAACTTTATTTTGACGCCAAAAAAAATTTCAATAAATTTTCGATCTGAAGGTACACGTTAACCTTAAGGAATCTAGGCTTTCATTCAGGCCACCATTATATAGGCACACCAATGCCTTCTCGCCATCTGCTACAATATCATCTTTGGTCACGGAGCTTACGTTGTTGTTAAATACGGTTGCCTGTTCTTGGAAAGTATGGCTGTTCTTTATCTTCTTCAGAGCCATCACCTTACCGATACCATCAATTCGCGAAGTTGTATCGCAGCCGAGTAGGGCATGCACGAAGAGTATGTTTGAACAGACACATGGCTCCAAAGCTGCCATCGTCTCCTTTATATTCCATATTCTCCGTGTTTTGCTTCTTTGCTTCGGCTCAGGCTTGAAGAAGAGATCCCGTGCGTCCATTTCACCATAATAGAGTAACAAGACAAGAAGGTCGGTGTCATCTCCGACGAGAATGGTGCTTTGAGATCGGGCGGCTTCTACTGCGGTCTTAACAATAAGAAGATCTGCATCGCTGCGCGCGTTGAAGACAGTACAGCCAGCGCTTTCTAACTTCTTTCCAAGAGGAGTAATGAACCTCTGCTTGTTCTCCTTATTTGACAAAAAGTCGTTCTTCTTCAATGTGATAGGCATACCAGGGTCGAACAACACTGGCGGTGCGTTGGAACTTGGTCGTCTCTCGTGAGTGCAATCCTTCGTGGTAGGGCCATCCTTGTAACCATCGAACACGACTGCGGCGTTTCCTTATCTTCTTTGTACATACTGAACGTACAAAAGGCAGACTTCTTCATAAGAGGCACCGTTTGACCAAGGAATTCGATGGATAGATAGTCAGATAGTCAATCACTTTGAAAAAAGCTGTGTACTTAACAGTGCCAACTGGCCGTCCTTGAGAGTTCTTGAATTTCTTAGAGCGCTGTCATCAGGAGTACTGTACTGCATCGGTATGTTTCTCCCTGTTCTAAAGTTGCTGCTGCATGCTTTGTGGTATACAGCATCTGCTGCATGAAGATCCTGGAGATATTGTAACGGGCCAAACACAGTCTGGGCCCAGTCATCATTCCTTTCTTTGCACAGCTTTGAAATACTTTCCTGGAATTCTGTTGTCCTTACAGGGATCACATCCAGCACCTTTGTCTTTCCGTCATACTTTGAACGCTCTCCGCAGAAAAAGCAATGCTCCCTAGCATTATATTGCTGCTGCATCGAGCGGCGTCTAACAACGCCCCTGCCGCTGGACTCCTCACCCTGCAGGTCATTTGACGACTTCTTGGGAGGTCTTACGAGGTCAAGACGGCATTTTCAATGAATACTCAGCCCAGGTCTGACGTCAAGACGATTGCTTATTCGATTTATTGTTTCACATCCCTTGAGAGTTAATACTGAGGTTTTGTCATCCGTTTTATCCAGATCATTTCAACATATGCAACAGGTTTCTATGGCCGTTTCCATGCCACTCACAATGCATAAACGAAAAATGGATTGGTGAATAGGTGATCTTTCAAACATGAAATGCGCGCAAGAAAAAACGCGAAAATAATGAATGAAACCCATAATAAAGTCATACTTAGCTCACCTTTCAAGCCCATGGCTTTCTTGAATAACAATTAAGTGAATAAAACACAAAAATAACGAGAGAAACGAGCGTAAAACTTCCATACAATCTAGTTGTGCTTCGATATCTTCTTGTGCAACCGAGAGATACTGGTGCTGATCATTGCTTGTTCTTTATTTGTAACACTTATCGACCACTTATCTGGGTTTTCTTGAATATTTCTCTCTTCTTTTATCTAATATTAAAGAACGTTTTTTTCTGTACCGTGAACAAAATAATAAGCCCTTGACAAAATAAATAAATAAATAAATTACATGCTTGAGCGGGATACCTGTGGACAATAATTACGTTTTTTCGTTGAGAATGCAGGAAATTAGATTTAAATGCGTGGTGAAATATTTGAAAAACGTTCCACAGCAATGATATGAGTAATAAAACTGACACTC
The DNA here is from genome assembly GCA_022457155.1 of Cladopsammia gracilis. Taxonomy (NCBI): domain Eukaryota; kingdom Metazoa; phylum Cnidaria; class Anthozoa; order Scleractinia; family Dendrophylliidae; genus Cladopsammia; species Cladopsammia gracilis. The sequence goes on from JAJGOT010001134.1 coordinate 46,775, forward strand.
CTAACGCCAAAAAGTGAAAATTGAATAAAAATAAATTAAAATATATTTACATGACTTGGGTACCCTGTGGTGAACTGTCACTTTTTTCAAAGGCCAATTTAACCATGTTCCTCCATCCGAATTTTGGGGAACTTTTAGTATGTTGTTTAATACGTTGTCCTGAGCCTAAAAACAGTTTAAAAGCTTTTGTTGCAATTAGTTTGATCTTCGCCTTTAAAATTTCATAGCCTTACTGGACTACCGGACGATCGTCCTCCACGCAACGCATATTATGACTAGACTGTAAGTGTTGCACTCTGACCCTGTGCGATGACCTTATGCTGCAGTTTTGAAGGTAAGAGTCTAGATTTCATAGCTCAGAAGGAGGTCGGACACCTTATTGATACTTATATAACGGTGTAACTGGTTAGCTTTCAGTTGAGGTTCGGGGAAAGGAGACCCAAGCGTAATGTTTGCATATTAATGATATTTGAAATTATAAGACATTGTATGCAAGTTCGAATTCAACGTTTTAAGCAATATATAAAATCAAAATTGCTGAATAAAATCGTTGAAACATTTATTGGTGTTGTGTTCTATATTTACACAGTGTTTCTCACGCTATTTGATCGATTTTTAGTCCATTTATCTTACCTTGTATAATATAACTGAAAGGAAGGAGAGTTCGGTAGCTTTCGGCGTTCGACACGTGTCCACAAATGGCTCATTTTTCGCACAAAAAAGGTGCTGCTCCCATTCTGACTGGTCGTCCTCACAGTACAATAACGTTAAATTGCATTTCTTCGAACAACTTGAACATCCCTTGTTATTATGATGAATAAGCCGCTCCACACAATCACATAGCACTGCAAAATAGGCGCCAGAAAGGCGTGAAGAATAGAATAGACCACAGATGCCATGTCACGTGGCGGAAAAATGGCGTATAGGTAAAGTCCCGCCTTAACAACTCGTACAAACTGTTATTTTCTACCAAATGCCGGTCGTAAAGTTAAATTTAATTAAAACTAATTTAATTTTAAGCACTAAATTACAACTGACCAATAATAGCAAACAGCAACCTCGTTTCCAGGGTCATTCTTTTCCCGCCCCACCTGGAGCGAGCTGAGAAGGGGACGTGAAGAAGACATACCCTGGGGACGAGATTAAGCCAACAGAACATAAGGGACCAATCAGAATTGAAAAAAAAAGCGGTGTCTTGAGTAGGGAAACATGCGACCGGTGTCAAGCAAGACAAAGTTGGGAAAAGAAAAAAAAAATGGTAAGGGTTTCAAAAAATGGGCCGAACACCCACACCAAAACTTTTAAGCAGCACCCACTTTGCCGGGATTCGGAGAATTCAGAAAAATCCCCCACCCCCTCCGTTTTCCTGGCCGCTGCAGTTTGACTTACTTTTTATAATTTCTGAAATCAGTATCTTCATTGATGAAATATATATCAGAATATAACAATTATATTCTAAAATATTATTTTGTGTGCATAGTGTGCGAGATTTCATTTCTACTGATTGTGAATGCTTTAAACTGGTAAACTCCTTCTAATTTTGCATGTTTTTTTAGCACCAAAAATGTCCGCTACTGGACAGAAACAAATTAGAAAAAAAATAATATATAATTCTAGCTGGCCTGCTAACGTGGACAATTTTGAGAAACTCATGCAAGGCATCTTTAAAACTACCTAATTCCAGAACTTCTAAGCGAAAGCGAAAAAAAAAAATGTGCGTGATAGAGAAAAAAAAATTAAATGGGGTGTTCGGAAGCCATTGTTGGTTAGCTTTTGTGTTGTGGTGTGGATATTGTTCAGTGTCTTTTGAATCTTTTGTTTTACGTCATTTGGTGATCACACCATCCGCAACACCAAGAAACTGCCATTAAATGACATCACATTTTTCAATTCTCGCTGTTCATTGATCAGTGATCAACGAGGGAAACATCGTAATCTAAACTCTGATATTTCAGCATATACAAGCAAAAATATTGGTTAAAACAACCCTCTCAAAGAAGAGCTATTAAACTGTTTAACACTTCTACGCACACATCATTTTCTCCGGGTTATTTCCCTGACTCTATTGTCTAAATTATATAAATGACCAATGAGAAAATTCACCCAACAAACAGCTGTAAATAGGAAGAACATTAAGGGGTGAACCATTGGACTTCTGAAATGGGAGAGGGGGGAGAGAGGAGAGAGGAAAGTACTTTTTCTAGAGGCCATAGCTAACGCATTTTGACAGCAAAACTGTGCAGGAACCGATCGAGCGAGAGTGAGCACATGGCATGAAAAGCAGTAGTGCATAGGTCACAGAGAAACTGGTGCCAGCCCTCTCTCCCTTCCTAGGCCCGAATTAAATAAAAATATTAAGTGGGCATTATTTCAGACATGAAATGAAATCTAGTGTTCAACTTTGCACTCAAACGCAAAACCATGGATCAGATCTGTTACCTAAATATATTTGTACTCATTCTTTATTAACTAATATTTTAATAGGATGCCCTTTCATAACATGATTTTCAAAGAGGTCCTACAAAATATAATCAATTAACTAAACACATAAATTAATAAATATAAATTTAAGGTCGAGGCCGAACGTGTTACGGGGCAAAACAGTTGTTGTAAAAGTTAGTTTTAAAAGAAGCGCTAGTAGTACTGTTTCTTACATATAAAGCTTGAGAGTTCCAGTCTTTAATGGCATGATAAGATAGCCGTTGCTTGCCCCAGTTGGATTTGACGGCAAGCAAACGGAAATCCTGTGCATTTCTGGTGTTGTAACGGTGTACATCGTGTAACGTAACTAATCTAAGGTGTGACGCTAATAAATCGTTTTTACACTTAAAGACGTAGACACCTATGAACAGGTTTGTACAAATTATGCAACTTTTCAGTGTTGTATCATGTTGTATGATGCATGGATAAATGAACCTACTACGTAGACCCCACGGACACTTACAGTTCTTTGCCTAACTGGATATTTGAGTTGACGTTAACAGAAAAGACAACTTAGTTTACAGTTGAAAACAAAACAATTTCAACATTCTAAATTAAAGTGCTCCCGGGAAAAAATAATCTAAGTGACTTTTTGTGAAAATAAAAAAATATATATCATGTTTTTAGGCCTGAAAAAGCAATATTTGATTTGCATGTAAATGTACTAACAGCAAGAACTTAAACCAGGTCAAAGAGCCTGCATTTTTTTTTTTTATAAAAGTCTTGCAACTATTCATGAATATTAATCTTTTATCTACACTTAATACTTCATTCCTACTGCTTCATTCTACAACACTTGCTGTCTTTCTTGAAAAAAATAGCTGTATTTTGTCCAGTGAATTTATCTGTGATCTACATAATTTCACTATCAATAGAACTGACCTCCAATCAATCATAGTCTACTCATGCATCAATGACTAGTGAAAAACAATTTCCAAGTGTATTAAAAGGTGAAATGATTGGTACAACTTTTTCTCCCTCTACACCTGTGAAGACTTCTTCTTCTTTACTTCGTTGATTGTAGATAACAAGTTTAGTTGTATCATAATTGAGATAAACTGAGAAAATGTCACCATGCTGCAAGGAAGTAATAGATGCTGCATGTGGTTCGTCAGATCTTTTACTCCCTCTTATGCGTTGATAGCACCAGGTGCACCTTTTGATCTCTGTATCATAGGAAAACGATACCTCATCCGCAAGTTTCTTACAGCTAACTCCGATTTCAATTCTTTGTCTTTTATGGCAGACTCCAACCTTCGCATACTTTAATTTCCAACAATGCTTTCCTTTCCCATGTTCACCTGAAGATGAAGTTAAAATACTAAGCCCTTGTGTTAACTTTACTTCTGGCTTGACTTTCCATGTAAAAGGACTGCCAGGCACATTCTCTTCATCAACTGTTACTGACAGGGTACAAAGTCCATCAGTTTCTGGTCGATAAGAAAACAAATAAGAGCCATCACCACTGTCATGTATTGGAAGTTCTTGGTCTTTTCTTGAATGATTAACTAAAGCATGAACCACGTAGCCAGTCTTTGGTTTACTGACTGCAACCTCATCCATAATATGAAGCACAAAATCCACAGGCTGCCCAGCCAATGTCTCGTACAAGACACCCTCCTCACCTCCCACCATACTCAGCACACATGTTTTAGTGTCAACAGGAGTGTGTAGTAAGGTTGCCATTTTGCCAATGTCCCAAATTGTTTTATTCACTTGTAGCTCAAGATAGTCAGTATTGCAACGTTTGCACTGAAATTGCGATGCATTAAGCTGTGCAAGCCTTTGTACGAGTTGTTGCTTCATAGACAAGAGCTCCATATCATCTCCATCTGCTATCGCTCTCTCGGCAAAATTGACACTACTTCGCAGCTGTGCCAGTGATAAGGCAAGCATTTCCTTTTGGATTCCAAGCTCCTTAATCTTTACTTGACCTTGTGTTGTAACGTCATGCTTCAGGTTTGCTCGCAAATACTCCAGCGCCTTCACTTGCTCGTCAAAAAAGACATCCACTTCTTTACTCACTTCAGCAATTTTAGCTTCAATGTTGCTTTCCATTGCCTGAACAGCCTTTAAACCTTGTTCAACAGCACTGTCCTTAGCTTTGGTTTCTTCAAGAATGGTTTGAACAACTTTTCTTTCCCTTTCAGCCACGTCTGCTACAAAGTTATACTTGTGTTCACGGTGATCAACAATGGTGCAATCACGACAGATTGTCTTTTGGCAGGTGTCACAAAACAGTTTCAATGTCTCATCTGCATGTTTTAGGCAGAAGGCTGGTTTGACAAGGGCCTTTGATCCAAGCTTCTTAACTTCTGTCAGAGATAAAATCTGGTGACTTTTAAATGCATTGATCCTTTTATGTGCAGTTACACAAAACTCGCACATGAAAACTCTGCAGTTAGTGCAACGTGAAACTGCTGAGTCACCACTGTCGCAGTGTTCACAGATCAATGGCTTTCCTGCTGATGAGGTGCTGTCTTGCATGCTCAATAAGGTCATGAAATTATTCACCCAGAAGTTTGGCTGCAGCTTCCCAACATCTCCATCAGCAATCTAAGAAATTAATAGACTTTTTAATTACCGTGTGATGTTAACTTAGTCTACATGTATATTAAACACTGAGTTCAGAAAGTAAACAAATTGTAGCAGAGTTTTTTTGGATGGATGCTGCCAATCAGAAGGCTGTAAAGTCATTGCATGTTCTGCACTATCCCTGGGTTGCATTCAAACTATATGTAAATATACATTGCAAGATAGTTTCTCAACATCATTGAATTGAACTACTCTGTGACATGAACAAGAAATGTAAGTGGTCTATAATCAAATAACTGTTGGTAGTCTTCACAAAACTTGGAAAATCATTGCAATTTGTTTTGGAACAACTTTGGTAAATGTTTATTGGGAGTCGTTGTGAAATTTCAGAAAAATTCAGCCATAACTCAAACTTTCAAGTAGCATTGTAATAATAGCTAATTGTCAGAAATCTTTGAAAGATTTTCAGTGAAGCAAAGTTATAAAGGCATGCAATAAATAACTATAAGGTATGCAAATTGTGCTTAATTGTGCTTTACTGTGAATATGCCCTTTTGACTTGATTTTTTCTTTGTATTCAGTCACTCACTGCATGTATGTGTGAAAGTCACTTGTGGGATATGTACATGTATACAGCTATTTCAATTAACGTCGTCGGATGAAAAAGGTGAAAAGCCAAGACCGCAAGGTTGTATGGGATTTTTATGCAATGGCTATTAACCCTAACCCATACTACTTTGCGGTCTTGGCTTTAAACTTTCATCCGACAACGTTAATTGAAAAAGCTGTATACTGAAAATGCAAAAACATTACATAATTGGTATATTTAACTTACATTCCTCATGCCTTTCAGCACCACATTTTTAAAAAAAAATATTCACTCAAATTGCACAAACAAAGGGGTATGTTAGCAGATAATGGGCTCTGAATAAAGCCAGGTGGTTGTCCACATAGTTCCCTAGGGACTCATTCCTTATCGCTACAAGGCTGTGCTCTAAGAGTTATCATACACTGTAGGAAGTGCAGAGGGAGTCAAAGTATAAAATTTAGGGTGCCCAAAGACAAATTATAAAGTTAGTTGCCTATGGCACACAGGCACTGCTAGAGCACAACCCTGGGCTTTCTGACTGAATTTGAAAAAAAAATGCCTCAAATGTCACCACAGGGCACCGGCACACAAACTGTGTGCCCCATTTATAGTTTTAAATTTTAGTGATTTGAAGGGTTGTGCATATAGGCAAACAGCCTGACGCACAACCGTTTAAATTGCTAAAATTTGCCATCTTAAGCTGTAAGAATGACAATATATACATGTGCACCACATTTAAGGTAAAAATATGTTTAATTTGAAAATGTAAGTAAAATTTCACATTATTTTAAAATAATATGAACCTTCCCATATATTCCCATACATTTCCTCTAAATTTAAAAATATGAATAGTCACACAATTTGTGTGGGGTTCTTGTGATGTGACACCGACTGCCAAAGTCTCACCCCTCACTCCCTGACCCTTCCCATACTGCCAGGCACTTAAGCTACTAGTCTTATGCAACAGGGTGCCCAAGCTTAGATCTGTGCTCACAGAAATGTTGGCATTCAGATAGTGGGGAGAAAAGGACAGGCGGCATGCAGAAGGAAAAATATTGTGCGTGCTGACTGGAGGGGGATAGGCAGGAAAGAGAGCGAGGCAAGGGAACGCCTGTAAACATTTTTATACAGGGCATCTGATAGGATGCAGAAAAAAATTTAAAATAAGCGGAAATTTGAGGGCATATTGTGCGGGAAAATGCGTCGATTATGCGGAAAACACGCTGGATTATGCGGAAATTTAAAGTGATAATTAACTATAATTGGGCCTTTCCAATGTATTTACATTGAACACTTAACGCATGAACGTCAAAATACCTGTATTAAAACAGTGTTCGCTATCTTTGTCAGACATTTTGAAGCTTTTAACAATGAAGGAACACCGAAGACGAACGACAGAATCTTAAACAAGAGGCCATCATCTTGGTTAACCTTAGTAACCAAGCTAACCACAAAACTAGTATCCAGGCTCATCCAGGCTCATCTTTTCTCTTGAACAAGAGGCTCCAAGCAGCCTTTACTCATGCGCATGCGTAAGAAAGTTTTATGATATATTTTAAACATGATAAGATGTCCGACATGGAGAAGAGTTACTCATTTCATTCAGTCATCGTTCCTGCAAACCACGTTGTTTACTATTGAATGTTTTGTAAATGGATGTACCACAATGAAGCCAGTGATTCTTCTGAGTGTTATATATACCTAATGTGAACACTAGTAATGTAAGTAGGGTTGTAGGAGACGCTGTTGTGACATTTCGGTAACGCTCTTTTACCGCAAGTGAGAGTAGCCGGAAGTCACTAAACAGGAAGTGTAAATGGAAAAGACATGATCCGGAAGTGCGCAATTTAAAATGTGCGTGCATAAATTTGCATGCAAAATCGTGACACAAAAAATAACAAGAAAAACGGAGCCGAAACCTTACCTCATGCCGCTTCGCGCATGAGTAATTATTTCCTCAAATTAGTATTTGTGTCCAAACCTCGATAATTTTGGCCAAAAGTACACGTTTTGCATGAACAGAGTAATATTTTTTTACTTTACGCCTAGGACTTGAAGGAAGCGTGGTGTCACCACGTGGGGACGATGCAAAAGTATCAGATGTCAAATACGAGCATTTTAGAGAATTTGGTCTTGTTATTTTTTTTTCTGTTGTCATTCTGTTCATTGCCTAGGAAAATTCACTTTATGTGTGTTTTGAGAGGGTCCTTGTGTCTTGAAAAAAATGCTAAGTGATTTATCATGATAAACATCCAAATTTTCATTACAAACTGCTATATAATTTTATATGAAACAAAGGGAGAATAAGCTTAAATGAAGGGCCCTCTCGCAGAAGCAAATTCAATGTTATCATAAATGAAAAGAAACCATTATGTTACAATTATTTTACTTTCATCTATTGGCAGTTATTTCAAACATATTTGGTGCTCTTCTTCTTCAGGATGAGTAAAAAGCATTACACAAATCGCTTCACAGAATTTTCAAAACTTACCATCACACATATGACTAAGAATATACATGTATTGTTAGTGTGCATGTGTGCTTGCTTGTGACTTTTTTCACTTATCGTTAGCGAGGAAGAAGAAGTAGTTCAAATGGAAGTTGCTGGCAAGGTTGATGCTGCTGCTGTTGGAGCAGCTCCTGTGGTTTTGCCTGTCCCTGTGGTTCCAGTGGCACCACTAGTTCCTGAAGTGTCTCACCCTCTTTTAGGTCAGTAAATTGAGTGTGACAAATAGAAGTGAATTGGAACAAATGTAGTACAACTGGTATTATTAAAAAAAAGATTTTTGTTAGTCAAAATATTTTTTAGTGTGGGTTCATATCACTATTTTTGTAGTACAAAATTCTATCATATAACCTTATGTTTATTTTTGTGTAGGTTCTTGACGTCCTTTGTCCTTTTATGGCTGAGCAGCACTATCTGCCTTCCTGGTCAGTAAATTAGTGTAAGAAATAGTATGTATCGTTTAGTACATGTATGTTTAATTTAGTGGAGCTACATTATTTTATATTTTCATTGTTCCTTTACTGTAGACTATTTTGGCAGTATAACATTTTGTGTGTCGATGTGTGATTTGGTAGATGGAGTGGTTTGTACAATGGGGAGTACGTTTCTATCATTTCTTAGTTTACTCTGAAGGTAGTCATTGCTAATGATTTTCAAGGTTTTGTCAGTGGGGCCTGGTAAGGGTTGCCAGGGGTGGAGGAGGGTTTTCCCTACCATTTTATAACATTCTTATTTAAACCCCCTGTTTGGACACACCCAACATTTTTTCCAAAAAAAAAAAATGTATTGTCTTTTTGTACCTGAAGGTAGTTGGCACTAAGAATTTTCAAGAAGTTTGTCATGGTGGGGTCTGGCAAGGATTGCCAGGGGTGGAAGAGGGCTTTCCCTACCATTTTATAACATTTTTATGTACCCCCCCCCCCCCCCCCCCCAGACACACCAAACAATTTTTCCAAAAAAAAATTATTGTCTTTTTGTACCCGAAGGCAGTTGTTGCTCAAAATATTCAAAACACTTGTCAGTGGGGCCTTGCAGGGGTTGCAAGGGGTGGAGAAGGTTTTTTCCCATCATTTTACAACAAAACTCCCCTGAAGACACACCCAATTTTTTCTCTAAGAAAATTTATTTCTCTTTTTTTTTTGCTATTAATAGGTGTTGCTAAAAAAAATTGTAGTAAATACTGTCTGTTGCTTTTCCAGGAAATTTGGAGCCTATTTGGTCAATAGAAAAAGGAACAACTTTGTTTTCAACTTTTTTCTACCGGAGCCACACCTCAATTTGAAGTTCAAAAAAATGACTTTTTGGTTGAATTTTGTGCATAATTTATGCAACTTTCTCTACTGTATATATATTTTTGTCAACTGTTAAGGGTTTCTAGAGGGGGGAATTTGTATTTTGTTTTGACAGCTTATTTATTCCTCTTTCAAATGAGGTATGACTTTATACACTGCTGTAATTACTTGTGGAGATATTCAATAAAATATAAAAGTTGACAATTTTGCCACTGAGCCTGTTTTTTGACCAGGGGGAAATGAGTTAAAGATTAATCTATGAAAAAGCTATCTTTAAAACGTTCTGTGTTCACATTTGATTTTAAGCTGGTTCTGTTTCTAAGGCACGCAGATGATGGTTTATACATGTACCTTGAAACTAAACTATGTATCTGGTCTCTATGTTTAAATTTGTTAAAAAGACAGAGGTCCTTTTTTTCTAAAAGCTCTAAAATATTAAAACTAACTTATTTGTAGCACCTCTTGTGAGATCTTTTTAAAAAACTTACAACGGTAAGATCTGAAACACTAGCTGCACAAACTGAAAGGCCATACAATATTTTTGCATTAAAAAGGATATCTATTTTGCCTTGATTGTATCCTTCTTTGTGCATGCTTCTAATTATAAATATTCATTTGTTGGCTTTGTGGAGCTTGGCCTTAATATGTACATGCAAACTGAACTTACAATTACCTTGTATTGTGACTCCCAGTATCGGAATATTACTATACTACGAGTTAAGCTAGTTTTCTGTTGTTACCCCCAGGGCCATATTTCAGCCTCCGGTTAAAAAAAAAAATAACAAGTGATTTGCCACTTTGCTCATCAACAATGCACTCGATTTTCTTGAATCGATCGTAGAATGTTCGTTTCTCTAACCGCAGGTAACCACTGCTGTTTGTCTTAATCGTTGGAGACTGGTAATGAGTAATGGCAGGTTTATCTGCTTCACGAAGAGTATTCGTCTTTGATTGTTGCTAGTTTGTGTCCAAGGAACTTTTAAGAAAGAGAAAAATGTTTCTTAACTGCAGCTTCGGAATTTTCTGGGCCATTGACGCCCCACCCCGCAGGAATTTCCAATTCCCTCCGTGGTGGAGGTCTGGATATTTTCTGGAATCACACATTGTAGAATAATTGCTGCGGAACGAGCGCAGCGAGTGAGCAGCAACATAATCAGGATTTAAGAGAAATATATGAGAAAAAATATAAGTTAGGAAAAATCTCGAATTGATCGCTTTTTACCAGAATTCGCTGCGCCACGAACACATTTTGGGCCAGAATGCACTGCGCCACGAACAATAGCCTCGCTTGCTGCTTCAAGCTGTTGGCTGTGAGATTTGTAATATTTTGAAGTGTCGAAGACTACCGCGAGTTGAGCGAGGACTGTGAGGCATGGTGTTAGGACCGTTGGATAGCAAAGATTTTCAAAGATTGTACGGAATAAAAGACAAATTTATTTTGAAATCACTCCGACAGCGGTCTGAGCTGAGCGCGTGGGAACGCGAAACCTGAGCTGAGCGCGTGGAGACGCGAACACGATACGGCTACCTAGTAACGCAACATATTCATTATCAATAATTAACCTAAATTTTCACACCTTCCTCGTGGTGAACGCGTCCTTTGCTCAACAATATTCTACAGACATTGCAAGGACTTGATGCATGAATTACAAAACAAAATTCGTCTTATCAGCTGGAGTTTTCGTCGATTCATCCCGGTTACATTTGCTTTGCTTCCCCTCAAAAAACAAAAGAGAAAATTCTGCAACACCAGCGAGACGATAAAACAGCATTATGACAACAAATTTACCGCAGCAATTACTATCTTTTGGATACACTAGTCTGAATATTTAGTTAATTGTATTTCATTGTGCCCATCTATTTCCAAGTCATTTAAAAATAAATAATTTGAAGAGGTATCACTGGGCCACTAACACAGCCCTGGGTGGTACCTTTATTGACAATAATTATTTTCCACTGACATGTTATGTTATTGTATACCACCCGCTGCTTTCTGCCTTCTAGAAAACTGAGATACCAGTTGATAACAAATGAGTACAATGGGTCTGCATTTCCATTTGTTTACAAGATGTTTTACATTACCGGTATCGAAAGCTTTTGAAAAATCCATCGTGAACATTCTGACAGCTAAAGTGATTTTAATAACTTTAAATTACTTTAATTAATTGTAATTTTATTACTGCATGGAATGGAACCATATTTCTAAATATTATACAATCAGGACATAACGTAATGTGAAACAAAACAAAGCAAAGCAGCAGGAAAAGACTAGGTACTGTAATGTGAACAACGTTGGGCTGCTGCTACTGAGTTCACGCGATTTACTTTTTCAAGAAATTGTCAGTTAATACACCCTGACGCTTCTCGACTAGTTCCCGCCATGACATGCTGGCTATATCGCATTTCTCGTCCACGTCAACGATGCTTGTGTGTTGACAGGAAGTGTCAAAATGAACCAACAAGAGGGTATATCAGGAGCTAGTATACCGGAATCCTTTTGTTAAGAATGTTTACAGGCTACGTGCACACACCTCTCCCCAGTATCCCCTCATTTTCCCCACTCATTCGTGCACCGGTTTTTAGTTGCTCCCTACCTCTACAATTTTAACACCTGGAATAGGCTATAGTAACAAAGATGCCTCTTACAAATTACTATTAACAGTTAAGGGTCAAGCTGTGGATTATCTCATGACTTCATTCAAATCACAATGACACCAGCTGTATTACAATTTTCAACTTACTTTTGTATCCTGTCTGCACTCAGGGCAAGTTATAACATGATCAGATCCTTGTTTCTTCACCAGTTTCACCAGGCATTGTTTACAGTAAGTGTGCAGACATGGTAGGACCTTTGGTTCCTTAAACTGTTCCATGCAGATAGCACAAGTTAGTCGCTCATTAACCTCTTCAGGTGCAGCACAGGCCATTGTCAATCTAAAAAGTAAATCACAAATTAAAAAACATACCAATTCCGCATTTTTAACTTCTTAAAGGTAATCTAAATAGGCCTTTATTATAAATTGTACATACTAAAAGAAGCCCAACCATGTGTGGAATCAACCAAAAACAATACAATTGGAAATTTTACAAAATCAAGCTACCATTTACACTTTTGTTGAACCCCTAGTTTGATATGCGCTCATTTGACAGGCATTCTTGATTTAAGTTAGCTAAAACGATATGAAAGTACCACACAGATGAATTATTTTAATACTGGCGGAAGATCGAGCACTGGGTCTAAGAGCGTGTCGTTGGTTGTTTACTGACATAATCTTTAACTATTTTAGTTTACTGCAGCTTTTACTGTTAATGCTTACAGTAAATAGCTAAGAAGTGATCAGGAAGAAAATGAACTTACTATTTTGTGGAAAAGATGTGAATTCTTCAGAAAAACTGCAAATTAGTTACTTCAAGGTTCACCAACTAAAAGGAAGGAGTTCCAACATCGCGTGAGACAATGCCCGCTAGGCGTTCTGGGTGTTTTCCTTTTTCCACGCTCCTCGCGCGCCTCGCGACTCGCGAATCGGAGAAATGTAGCCCAGGCCAGCCGCCTCCCCCCTGTGCACAGGCTAATCAAATGACAAGCATTAATTTTCTGTTTCTCCTCATCTTTATATTTCACCGTTAAGTGGCCTGTGAACTTACGTTCTAAGTATTTTTTTTTTTTGTATTTAAACTTGTAACAGGAGCTCCTAGTTTTTTAATCCAGATCTGTCGGTACTCTTGACTTGGTATTAAATAGCTATAAGTAAAACAAAAACAAAACAAAACCTGTAATTGTTCTAATTTAGGTCTGTTGGCTTCCCCGTACTGCTAATTTGAGCTGATAGCCTGGTTAAAAGTGACGACAAATTAAATCATTCCTTGTTTCCTTAGAGATTTTTCAGCGTCACGCAAGTGTTTACCCTGGCTACAGAGGTCCGTTCTCTAAACACAGGAGCCCAAGAGTCAGGAGGGCTCCTACAAGAATAAAATAAATCGAATAAACGGTTCACTGAGAAGAAGCTCTCGAGACGGTTCATTTCTGCTTTTTCACTTGATCAGCGACGCGTAGAACAAAGGGCATGACGTCAATTCCCCCGAGGTCACCTTACAGTGTAAGTCCATCGGTTCTGTCACGATGCAGGTGATGGGTTCTAACCTGACTGAAAGCACGCTCCATTTCACTGACGCAATGATAAACAGTGGATATCAAGTGTATGAAGTTGCATGCAGCTACAACTGTAACACGTCAGGAAATAACCCGAGTTATTTCACGAGATAAATGCGTGTGCAGCTGACGGAAAGCAACCCAATCAACAAAATTCTTCAGAAGTGATTGAGAAATGACGTCAGTTGAGGTCGCAGCAAGTTCGACCAAAGAATTAAAAGTCTCGCGCATGGATGAAAAGGTGGTCGCGGAATCCGCCACCGATCCGGAGGAAGGAAGGGAGGTGTTGCACACGGTTGAAATGGAGGTCACGGATGCAGCCGAAGCAGTAGACGGGAAAGTGATGAAGGAACGAGTGACTTTTTTGGAAATGAAAACGTTCAAGAAAAACGTCCGTTCAATATCACAGTTTGAACGCTTGGAAGAGACCACTGAATTGGACCCATTGAAAATCATCTGTGTAGGTAACTATACAGGTGGGGTGCGAGCGAAGGGTGTTTTTATCAAGGATTATCTTGGAATTAAACCTGCATTGAGAGCCCATCCTTTCACCTGCATTGACTTTTATTTACAAAGAGTAGATTGGCGGCGCCGTGGAAACTTAAAAAGCCACTATTCCATAGTTCTCCAACTCTGCGAAATTTCCGAAACAGAGCGATTTTCTGCCATGACCAAGGTGTTCTTCCAGCATAGCCAGGGTGCTTTGGTGTTCTGGGGACCCCAAAATCCTTCATCGCTTGCTGGAGCGGTGCAGTGGAGATCAAAGATCGCACAAGAAGTTTGTTCTCCGATTCCTTGCGTTTTAGTGACTGAAAATATTAAGGATTCGTGTGAAAATTCAGTGCAGTGGATTGGACCCGGGAAGATATTTGAGAGCGAGTTGGCACTGAATCAGTTTTGTAAAGATCACGGCTTTGTGGGTCATTTTGAGATCACGTTTCGTGATTGGGAAACTGGTGAAAAAAGCGTTTTCGGACAAGCTGTGAACTGTCTTCTTGACGAAATTTTGCAGAACGATGAAAAGAAAGACAATACTTGGATTTAATGACATTGCGCAAATAGAGCGCGAGAGCTCAAGTATTAATACGGCGTTCATAATGTCATCATCAAAATTACATTCACGGTCATGTTTCCATGTTATCGAGCATTTAGAGCAGCTTTACTGACCAGGTTCATCTCATCAAGTTACTGAAAAAATAACGGGAAAATAATCTAGAGTTTATTCAACCCTACATTATATTTTTGTCTCAAAGCTAATCCTTTTATAAATTTGCTTTGTCTGGCATGAAATCCCTAGCCAAAATTGTAAAGTTGTTATTCTTTATGTAAGTGTGCACATTGCGTAAGGTGCGTGCATACATGATGATCATCTGTTGGTTCACACTTGGTGGTCGCCGGAAAGGGGTTGACATGCACACTCCCCCCTGGAGGAACACCATACGGTTACCCTGGGATATCATAAGTTCTATGCATTGCAAGCTTCGCTGGGCAAAATGAGCCTATAATCGATAGAAACGTCAGTAGGGTGCCAATTTTGACAGAGCTGGGAAATCAAGCTTAGAAACCCAGCTAATATATGCCATTTTGACAAAGGACACACACTAGGTCCTAAAAAATGACAATTTCTGAATTCAAAAGCCTTTCCTTGTTCTCAATGTGCTCTATTTGTTGTTTGTGATTTGAAACGGTTTTAGCCCACTTGAACTTGAGTCAGATTGCGCAAAGCCTCCATAAGCGCAAAAATACGCCATCATATAACAGAAGTTCTGATGCAAGGGAAGAAATTATCATTTCAGCAGTGCATCATTACTCAGGTAGTAATATAGATTAGTGTAATAAATTATCGTACTTAAAATTTTTGTGTAACTATAGCGAAATATCTTAGACAGTGTTTTTTTTTCTGTTTGCAATTTTCTTAGTTTTCTTTTTGTAAGATGTGTTATTGCTTTTGCCATGCCCCGCCTGGATTAGCTTCGTAGCTATTTGCGGGACAATCAATATTGTTCTATTTTGATTGTTGTTAATAAATTGTTTATTTTTTTTATCACTGATCGTCCAATTGGCGCCCTTCATGCGCGTCTCATGCGCGTCTAATGCGCAGCCGTTATTTGGCCCAGGGGTTGGGGGGGGGGGGAGGTCGAAACTTTCCGACAAGCATCCCCGTCATTTATATTTGGGATTCCCCTCCCCCTCCCCCCCCCCCCCCCCCCTCGGGTTACTTGGGAAGGAGGAGCGTTGTGTGACGACCTAAATCACGGCTGGTTCGGAGACTACTTATGCAGAGGTAGCTTCATCGGAGTCCGTTTCCCCATGTGGGGAATAGGGCGGGATAAGTGGTCGTTTGCCCGAGGATAACAACAACAGAAATATTCAAACCACAGGCATTGAAAATGGTCGCGGTCACTAGGAGTGGTGTTCGCTTATAAGAACTTCAATTACTAATTTATTTGACAAGAAAAAGTCTTGTACTTTTTACAATCCATCTTGGTCAAAACCCCTAACATCGTTCACCGCTTTTTCACACCGAAACGGCAGACAGCTATACCCCTTTTTCTGCCCAGTTGGCAAAATATAACCTATTTTAAATTGCCATCATTTATACCGCACTCCGCCAGACCAAACTCAGGAAATTGCCGTTTTTTACATCGATCGTCCAGGCCTTGCGGTTCCCCTACAGCTAAACGGGGACCAATTCGCAATCCTAACTACGGTTCGAAGGGGAAAGGAATCATGGTGATTGTGCTGGTTTTGGTCAAAATTGTACTGACTTAATAACCAGATACCACGCAGCTCTTTACAACCTCTAATTTCATTGGATCTGTATATCACGCAGCTCTATTGTTTTCAGGGCTAGGGTCCATTGTTGTGTAGTTTGTTCTATTGTTTTCTCAGCAAATCAGAGAAGACCTTGTAAGAGCTGCGTACTGCCAGAGCAATAAGTGCCTTTGCTGACACACGAAATGCTCAGTCGAACAATAAGAGAAAAAAAAACGAGTAATTTATCGAATGGGGAACAAGTCGCTCATGCGCTTTTCAAGTACGCGAATGTTTTCAAGACACAATTAAGAAAGACCTTTAAAAAATTTAAACTGGGAAATTTTTTCCAGTTGCAATCCATTTGTATCCTGACCATCCGCAGCCAAAGATAATTAATAAGTGTCAGTTCACTAGTATATATAGTAATTGGTAAGAAAACCCGAGGATTTTTTAAGGCTTTCAGTGAACAAATACTGATTTTTTTATCATTGGTTTTCAAAACAATGCTCAAAATCAGTGACAATGCTCCGCCTAAGTAGGGTATAAAAGGGAAAGTCCCGGAGACCCAGCCACTGGGGAAGGAAAGAGAGTACTGCAAACGCTCTATTAAGAACCCCAGGGGGCTTATATATTTTCAATCTTTTCAGAGGGGGGAGGCT
The DNA here is from genome assembly GCA_022457155.1 of Cladopsammia gracilis. Classification (NCBI taxonomy): domain Eukaryota; kingdom Metazoa; phylum Cnidaria; class Anthozoa; order Scleractinia; family Dendrophylliidae; genus Cladopsammia; species Cladopsammia gracilis. Next base: position 63,744 of record JAJGOT010001134.1, read on the forward strand.
TAATAGAGAACTCTCTCTCTCTCTCTCTCTCTCTCTCTCTCTCTCTCTCTCTCTCTCTCTCTCTCTCTCTCTCTCTCTCTCTCTCTCTCTCTCTCTCTCTCTCTCTCTCTCTCTCTCTCTCTCTCTCTCTCTCTCTCTCTCTCTCTCTCTCTCTCTCTAGATGAAAAGTGTGGCACATTTGTAACATTTTGTCTCCCTTTAAATAACTATGTCATGGAAGTTTCTTTATCCGAATAAAAGCAACTGAACAATAATTTGGAGACTTCTTAACATGCTGTGCAAGTTTTGGATAAATCAATAGATTCCCCATGAATTTATAGCCTTTTAAAGACGAAAATGTTACAAAAGTGCCACACGTCGGGGTAACAGCCAGTTTAAAAGGGAAAACTCCAATTTATGGTGCGATTAATAGATAGATCCACGACTAATAAACGCTGGTAGGTTCACTCGCTTTCCCTTCCACTTTAAAATACCATTTGGTCGAGTATCGATAAAAATCGAGTAAAGTCATACGGAGTTTATTCAAGGTTGAGGTTTGCCGTTTCATTTTAAGGCCTAAGTTGCAATTTTCTACTTGCGAAGTTTCCTGTGTCCTCGCAATTAAAGCTGTGACTTCCAAAATTGAACATGTTAAACGCTTATTATATGATATTATTTTGGCCAAGTTTCACTTCTCCAGGTTTGAATGTTTATTTTTTACGGGCGTTTATTCAGATACAAAATTAGCTGTCGAGCCGGGTTACGAAAGTGCCACAATTCGTAATACTTTGCTAGAATTCCAGCGCCGAGAGATACATATTCAAACAACTCAGAATTCAATAATTTTTAATGTAAATGATAATCGATGTCACATCTTTTTGTCATATTAATTGGGAGATAGTGGCATTAAAGCTCTTGGTGCTAGAAACAGTTTTGTCAAGTTCGTCATTGCAAGCTAAAGATCCGCTTTTGCACTTCTTGCAAGTTGTTTCGCGCTACCTGAGACATTTCAAAAAGGTACACTAGGCAACGCTTCCTACGACTTGTCAGACAACGCTACAGTGCGGGAAGGGGTTTTGCACTTCTTGCAAGTTGTCTAGCTATTCAACCATGCATTTTGAAATTAAGTAGGTTAAACTTCACGCAACACTTCAACAAAATTTATAGCGACATTGCCTATCGTAACTCGCCCATGCAGCATTACAAAACAAGTACGTCACAAAAATCGTTGATGGGCGTTTACAGTGCCAACATCTAAGTTCTAAATCTACATTAGGGACTGTCAATAATTAGCGGGGGCGGGGGGGAAAGAAACGGGAAATAAATTGTTAAAAATTAGACTTCGCCCCCTACTACTAGTTTAGCGCTATTGCAACCATGCATTTTGAAAAGTAGTTCTTGGTTAAACTTGAGGCAACACTACTTCAACAAAATTTATAGCGACATTGCCTCTCGTAACTCGCCCCTTGCAGCATTACAAAACAAGTCACAAAAAACGTTGATTGGCGTTTACAGTGCTGGAGTTTACATTAGGGACTGTGCAATAATTAGCAGGAGGGTGGGGGGGGGGGGGGGAGAGAAACGGGAAAGAAACAGTTAAAAATTAAACTTCGCCCCCCCCCCCCCACTATAGAAGAAAAATTAACTGCACCCCCACCCCCCCCCCCCCCCCATACCTAAAACAATTAAGACGTACCCCACCCACCACCAACCCCCACCCCATTACGTTGCTTATGCAGCGAGGGATACATACTGACTCGGTCAATCAAGAGCTAATTAGAAATGTTATACGACAGTTTAAATCATTTAATACCACACAACCCAGCTTGTATTGGACAGTTTTTGTCCAAGACATATAACCCCAAACCACACGACAACAGCAACATTACTAGATGTGTAGCTGAGGCCAACAAGCTAAAGGAAAATGTGGAAGCAAGTAAACAGATGATTACTGGACAATACGACACTCTTTTTAGTGAGAGGACAGGTCTCACCTGCCACCACAATTTTAACTCTGACACTCAATAACAACTGGAAATACAAAAAAAAATGTTGCTCAGTTGATTGAAGACCCTGATACAGAATTTAAAAAAAATAAAGTCCATTTAGTCCATTGGATTAAAATTAAAATCATCAAAGTCTAGAAGGAACAAGGAGAAGGAAGGAAGGCCAAATTAGATGGAAAGTTGTAGCCCTGAAAAACAAGAAAGAAAGGAAAGAAAGAAAGAAAGATAAGAA
>JAJGOT010001137.1:0-55000 GCA_022457155.1 Cladopsammia gracilis
ACTCCCGTAAATGCGTCCTTCTGGTCGAACTAACTGTGCCGTGGGAAGGGAACTTTGACTTTGCTAACGAACGCAAGAGAACCCGGTACGAGCCTCTTCGTGCTAGCTGTGAAGATCGTGGCTGGGGCTGCAGCGTTATACCTATTGAAGTCAGTTGCCGTGGCTTCATTGCAGGATCGACCAGGTCCTTCCTGTCCAACATCGGACTCCCAACGAAAACTCTCCGAGCAACAATCAAGACTCTCCAAGAAGAAGCAGAGGCAGCATCCAACTGGATCTGGCAGTCATCGCGCAGTGCCTAAGTCTGCGCTGATCACATTTTTAACAAACTGCATCCAGCCAAGCTCTCTGACATCTGCTGGCTGGACTCTCCTTGTGCATATACCACATGCTTGCTGCTATTACGCTTGACCGGGCATCACCCAGTGGCATTTGCCGCTGGCGGCGCCAGGAGCTGTAGTCCCATTGCTAGCCGCCAAAACTACCATAGCTCCTGGTCAACGGCTGACGAGGGTGATGCCTAGCAGTTGGCAGTTAAAGCCTCTGTATGAATTCCTCTTAAAGTCCTTGTCTGAAAAGGTTTATCATAATGGTCAGTTTTTTATCGTCGTTACAAGGGGGTCTCCATTTCCCAGAATTCTGTCTCTGTGGCAAAGAGAGTCTAACAGAACCTCTCCAGAGAAGGTGCTAAGGGTCCAATATAGTGGTGAAAGTGGTGTAGACACCGGTGCATTGTCTCAGGAATTCCTTGCACAGGTTATTGCCGATATGGGGCCAGCCATGTTTCCAGATGGTGCTCCCCTTAATTCCCTGTACAGTGTCCATAATAAAAGCTTTAAGGCCAGTGGCGAAATAGTAGCAGTATCTTTAGCCCAAGGAGGACTAGCGCCATGTTTCTTGGATGAGAGTGTGTACCAATTAATGTTACAACCCGATGTTGACATTAGCAAGCTAGATGATGAGAGGCATTTCACTGCAAAGGAAAAAGAGCTGTTTGGTGCAGTGTGAAATTGTGATACATTTGAAGTTGCTTTAAGTGATGTCATTGTAGACCATGGATAAACTGGTGTCATCAATAATGAGCACAAAAACGACATTATTGAACAATGCAAGTTAGCATCATGACCAAGCGTTTGTTGTTCTTAAACGAATTCTGTGATGGTCTTAAGCTTTATAATGCACATGATGTTATAAGGAGCAATGCTTTGTTATGTAAGCCTCTCGTTGTGAGCGGTTCAAGTCAGGAAGTAGATGTAAACTGTGTTCTCAGTTGTGAATCCAAGTTACTCAGAACAAGACTCTTCAAAGAGACTGCTCGAAGAGGAAGTCATTGACAACCTTCAAGATTTCCTAATGTCCATGGAAGATGATAACATATCTGGGTATTCAGAAGCTATGGCATGGAGGGATTTTAAGGATGCAGACAGTCGTGAAGAATTGTCAGCAGAGAGTTTTCATTCTATAGAAATCACACCAGCTGGTGTACTTGGGTTCTTGGGTGGCTGACAGGCCAAAAACATCGCCCCCTGAATGGAGAGCTCTTGGCTGTCACTGCCCTATTTGATCACAACTGCTTTGAAAGAAATCGTCACCACACTATCTGCTTTCCTCGTGTAGCGGATTGCAGTAGGGAAATAACTTTTCCAGTCAGGCATATGACTGACCCAGAGCAGTTTAAAAATGCATTCCTGCTTGCCTTGTGCAAAGGAAACGCATTTGCAAATGCGTAGATTTAGAGAGTGAAGTACAATATGTTTTGGAGTGACTGATAAAAAACTTTGATGGAGGTTGTAGATGCAGTTCAGTATCTTTTACACTTTTACCGAATTAAAAAAATCTTTGGCGTCAGTAAAGCTGGTGCATTTCACGGGCCACCAGCTGCTTTGAAATTTTTGTTAGTTTATATTGACAGAGTTGCAGAATGCCTCTGCTAAAATGAAAAGTACTCCGGCACTTGGAGGCTTTTTGTTAGTGTCACTGTCCATTTCTTTTGAGGAGCTAAAACGCAAATCATAAATTTTTTCTTGTAGGGGCCTGTATCAGTGAGTTAACATTATTTTTCCATTTGCCAGCAGAAACTGTCAGGAGTTTCAAATGTATTCCTGGTTGTCCTGTCCAAAATGTATTTCTGGTTTCCTGTGCATTTGACGAAGTACATGTTTTACTCATTGTTATCTGATGTATTTAAGCGTGCAATGGTTGGACGGAGCGCAATGGTTGGACGTCGTTAAGCGAGCTCCGTGACTTATCCTCCAAAACAGTAAAATTTCACAAAAGTAATGCGCCTCTTATCATCTATAAGCTATTCTTTTGAGGTTTAAGTTAAATGAGTAAGAGAAAAAACAGAACTTTACGAAGCCCCAGCGACGACGTTGTGTCGCTGCACCACAAGTTACCACGTGCAGAGAACTCAAACATGGCGTCTTCCCCGTCTTGTCCATCTGATCACGAACAGGAAGAACCAAACTTAAAGGACATCTACAATCTTTTAATGTCTATTCAAGGTACAGTTGCCACTCTGCCAGCAGAAAATAGCAAGATGTCGGCGGACATTATCGAACTCAAATCCTCCGTCGCAACAACAAACAACCAAGTTAATAAGCTGAAAGAAGATTTCAATAATCAGTGCAAGTATGTTGCAACGCTGGAAACGGAGCTTGTGAGAGTATCCAAAGTGGCAAAAAAACAAAAAGAAGAGCTAGAGGACCTCCAGGTAAGCATTGATGATCTGGAGCAATACTCCAGAAAAAATTCTTTGGAATTACATGGTATTCTGGAAGACATTGACCTACCGACGGATGAAATTGTTTGTAAGGTTGCAGAAGCTATTGGAATCGAACTAGAAAGTGATGACATTGAAATTTCACACCGGCTCAATCGAAAGAAAGGAATTAAACCAATATTAGCTAAATTCTTTAGTCATAAAGTCAAATTTAGATTGTATAAAGCCCGTATTCAGCTAAAACATTTAACGGTTCCATCGGTCTTCCCGCATTACGCAGGCTCCGTCGTCGATACTCCAATGCATATTTTCATCAACGAGAACCTAACCCAATACCGAAAAGAAATGATGGTCCTCGCTCTTAAAAAGAAGAAAGATCAAAAGATTTTAAGTGCCTGGTCCCTGGACGGCAAGATTTTGGCTTGTACTTCATGGAAGACTTAATTATATGCATGCAAAACGTCCCGGCACTTATTTAGGGTTAAAAACTCATTTTGAAATGGTTAGCTTTTATTTACTGTTATGGATATCACTACCCAAAACTGTAAATAAAAGCTAACCATTTCAAAATGAGTTTTTAACCCTAAATAAGTGCCGGGACGTTTTGCGTGCATATAATTAAGTCTTCCACGAAGTACAAGCCAAGATTTTCGTTAAAACATCGCCCAATGGAAGACCAAGAAGAGTGTACTCAAAAGATGAAATCAACGAACTTTAATCAAATCTATTTATCATCAGAACACTGTCAAGCGTACTTTATTTTTTTTTCTACCGAAAGAAGGGTATGCCAATTGCATGCTTTTCGCTTACTGTAAGCAGTTAATTCCCTTTAATTTCAAATGGGTGTATGTATAAGTATGTGTGTGTCACTCCGTGTGTTGTTATGTATCCACTCAATAGTAATTATTTGCAATATTTTTTGGTACATCAATTCCAATATGAACTGTGCTTGCTCAATTATTGTCATCTGTTGGAGGAGAATTCACCCTTGTATAGAATTATCCAGTACTTGGTTAAATGGCTGAATGTAAACTAATTTGTTTAAACGTTAGAGGTTTAAAAAAATCAACGTAAGAGACGAAGCATTTTCTCTTATCTAAAAGATCAAAAATACGATTTTTATTTACTTCAAGAAACCTACTCTGAACCTATAGATGAATTAATATGGAAATCAGAATGGAAGGACGATATATTTTTTCTCATGGGTCAAATCACCAGAAAGGTGTTTGCGTTTTACTAAATCCTTTGTCTGATATTAAAACTGAAAATTCTTACTCCGACCCCGAGGGAAGAATCGTGTTAATTAGCGTCAACTTTAAAACAGTCAGTTTGTCAATTTGTAACATTTACACGCCAAATAATCCCAGTTGTCAACAAAAATTCGCTGAAATTGTGAAAGTTATTAATATCGAAAGCTTCGTTAACTAATTTGATCATAGGTGGCGACTGGAATGCCACGCTTCAGGCCATCGATAAGAAAGGTGGCATCCAATGGAAACCAACTGCATATCGTAATCAAATTATTGCTATGATGAATGAATTGGACCTGTCTGACACCTTCAGAGAAAAGAATCCAAACAAAAAATGTTACACTTATGAATCAACCGCGCGGAATATAAAATCAAGAATTGACTTTTTCCTGGTTGCTAAATCTATTTCTCACCAAGTCACCAAGGTTGATATAAAAACGTCAATAGCTCCGGATCATAAGACTGTTAAACTATGCCTAAAACTCGTTAATAGTGTACGTGGCCCTGGCCTTTGGAAATTTAATAATTCACTATTAAATGACGAAACCTATGTTAATTTAATAACAAATAGTTATTCCGACATTGGACAAAAATACTCAGAGATAAAAGATCCAAAACTGAAGTGGGAGCTCATCAAAATGGAAATTAGAAGTATAACCATCCCTTATTCCAAAAACAAGGCCAGGAAGGCTTGAGAAGTCGAAAATGAACTTGAAAAGCGTTTAGAAACCCTAGATGAAAAAATAAACGCCCATGAAAATTCGGAAAACATGGAACCCGAACTTAAAGAACACGAATACTTAAAAAATGAGCTTAGACGTCTTTATGAAAAAAAGGCCGAAGGTGCCATGTTTCGCTCCAAAGTACGATGGATTGAGGAAGGGGAGAAACCTACCAAGTATTTCTTCAATATGGAAAAAAAATTTCAACAAGAAAGTCTTAACTGAACTGAAAATTTCCGAGGGTCATATCACAGTTAACGAGAGTCAAATAATTGACGAAATTAAAACTTTTTATGGTAATTTGTATACTTCATCTTGCAAGGCTACAAGTGAGTCCTTTCTAGAATTCACGAGAAACAGATCTACAAATGCCAAAACTATGCGAGGAGGAATACGAAGAATGTGAGGGTAAATTAACCTTAGAAGAATGCCGAAGAGCTTTAAAATCAATGAGGAATGGAAAATCACCAGGAGAAGATGATTTTACTGTCGAGTTTTACAGGTGTTTCTTCGAGTTATTAGGCCAAGATCTTCTTAATAGTTTCAATGCGGCTTATGAAGACTGTGAGCTGTCCGTCTCACAACGTAGAGGAGTAATAACGCTTATTCCAAAGGAAAACACGGACATACGAGAGCTATCTAACTGGCGACCAATAACTTTGTTAAACGTTGACTATAAAATTTTGTCAAAGGCAATCGCTTCAAGAATAGAAAAAGTCCTTCCGCGTTTAATCAACTGTAACCAAACAGGCTTCATGAAAGGTAGATACATCGGACAAAATATAAGACTAATTAATGACATTATGGAACAGACAAAACTTCAGAACATTCCTGGTATACTTCTCCTATTAGATTTTCGAAAAGCGTTTGACACAGTAGAATGGGATTTCATCCAGCAAACTTTGAACTTGTTCAACTTTGGAACCTTTTTAAAGCAATGGGTCAAGACGCTGTACACGAACACTGAAAGCTCTGTTTTACATAATGGATATACAACAGACTACTTTAAACTATCGAGGGGAGTAAGACAGGGGTTTCCCCTCTCCCCTTACCTTTTTATCTTAGGGGGACAAATCTTAGTGGCTAAGGTTAGACAAGACTGCACTATAAAAGGAATCAAATTATTTTCAAGGGAGCATAAGATTGGACAATTTGCTGATGACACTACACTTTTTATAGGAAATTTGACCTCAGTCGAAAATGCAATTAAACTTGTAGAACAATTTGGTGATATTTCGGCTCTAAAACTCAACATGGAAAAGACCAAAGCAATATGGTTAGGCTGCTGGACATTTAACGACTCCAAACCTTTTGGCTTAAAGTGGACCAAGGAACCTGTGAGAGCACTAGGAACGTTTATTTCTTATAATATGAAAGAAAATAACAAGAAAAACGTAGAAATGAAAATAGATAATATGACTACAAAACTTGATATTTGGCGGGCACGCAATCTTTCTCTACTTGGAAAGTGTCTCATTGTGAAATGTTTGGGCATTGCACACCTGGTATACTCCGCTTCGATGCTGGTCATTCCTAATACCTATATTCCTATAATTAAAAACTCTGTTTTCAATTTTATTTGGAACAAAAAACAGGATAAAATTAAAAGAGATGTCATGTACCAAGATTATAGCAATGGTGGCTTGCGTGCTCCCAATGTTGAAGTTTTATTCAAATCATTACTCTTAGCATGGATCTCTAGATTTGTGGTTACAGACCCATATTTTTCAGAAACTTGAAAATCAATTCCAAACTATTTCTTTGGAAAATATGGTAGTCTTCACTTCCTACTTCGCTGCAATTATGACAAGAAATTTTTAGAAGAATCAGATGTTCCACATTTCTACAGACAAATATTGGCGAATTTTCTTGAATTAAGGACATTGTACGGACTACACGACGAGTCAGATGTGTTTTTGTTTAACAAGCACATTCTAATTGATGGAAACCCAATATTTTACTCTAAATGGTTAGAAAAGGGAATTGTTTCAATACAGGACATCTTAAACCACAGAGGAAAACTGTTATCCTTCCATGAATTCCAGAAAAAATATGGCGTTAAATGTAACTTCTTGAATTACTTACAAGTTCGTTCAGCGATTCCCAAATACTTACTCGAGAAAGCGAGAAATCTACCTCTGATTGACAAACGTAATATACTGAATAGCACTATCCATCAGCTTTCTCCTTCTATTACTATAGACCTTGCAAAAATGAACTGCAAGGACTACTATTGGTTGTTCATAAATGCAGGTAAAATCGAACCTACGGGTCCAAAGAAATGGCAAAAGGACCTCAATCTAAATAACTTTAATTGGAAACAACTTTTTACCCAGATAAGCCGAACTTGTAAAGAGAATAAACTAAGAGAATTCAATTTCAAATCATTACAAAGGATAATAGTCACCAGAAAGGAGTTACACACCTATGGTATCGAAACAAACAGTAAATGTCTTTACTGCGATGAGCCGGACTCGATATTACACTCCTATGTAGAATGCCAACTTTCTCAGTCTTTTTTGAAAAAGGTGGTAATATGGTTTAACAAAACAAATAATTCTCATTTTTCACCTACTCTGTTCGAAAAACTGTTTGGAATAATGGAATACAGTAAAAATGATCCAAAACTATCCAAACTCAATTATTGCCTTCTCTTCGCCAAATATTTTTTGTATTGTCAGAAGCTGAATAAAAACGAGTGCGACTTCGATGAGTTTATTAGAAAGTTACAGCGCAAACTTCGTATTGAGTTCAACTGAAAATGATCTCTTAGAAGGAGAAGATGCTTCTATCTCTGCAGATCAATATCAACGTCTTATTTATTAACTAATGTTTGTAGTCAGTGTAATCTAATGCCAATGCTTCTTGGGTATACTCCGGGACATTATTATCATCATTATGTAATATGTGCTTGCACCAACTTTCATGTAATCTTCTATCTTTTACTTTTTTTGTGTTTGTATGTGTGTATTTATCCTTCTATTCACTGTAATTTTCTGTGATTGAAGTAATAAAGTTGTTAAAAAAAAAATTCCTGGTTGTCCTGTCCAAAATGTATTTCTGGTTTCCTGTGCATTCGACGAAGTACATGTTTTACTCACTGTTATCTGATGTATTTAAGCGTGCGAACAGCTATAATTAACAACTATTCACCTAGTGGAGGTGGGTAGTGGTGGATATTTATCGGGTCATGTCGTACCTCCTTTGAACGAGTTATTTTATTGGCTCACCAAAACAATAGATGAATGACCTAAACAATGCCCTTATCCCTATAAACAATAGCAGGTACTGTTTTAGAACGGCCAATGAAAATAGAGGTTTATGAGAGGTACGACCCTACTGTATTTATCCACCACTACCCACCTACACCGAGGTGAATAGTTGTTTTAGTATATACTGAAACAGTGAGATAATATAACGAAAATGATGCTTTTTAACTCATTTATTCCTGTCAACGATTACAATTTTCACGCGCAAATTGCTGGGAGGTGAATAGCACTTGCTATTCTGAGTTTCAGTAGCCAATCAGAGCGCGCCAACAATGCTATCCAATGTTTCAGTATATACTAATTATACATACTCGTTTTCAAAACTTCTGCTATTCTAAGAATATATACATAATATGCATACCTTTTATGTTTTAATCAAAATTGTGTCACGTTCCATGGAAATAATATTAAAAACGGTTGATTATTTGAAAATTTATATTTGAAGAGTGGCCGGCTGGCTCGCAGTTGATTTATACCTTACTAAAAGTACTAAGATAGTTGCATGTGAAAACATCAGTTATACGAGGGTGTAAGAAAATTACTTAGTCCTCGCATTAACTATTGTTATAGCATTCAATGTACGTCAAATTTCCGTATGCACATGTCATTTGTTAATGTTATTCTTTGAAATTTTCAAGCATATTTTTAACTGCTTAACAAAACCTCAGCAATATGGGGAAGTATGGTTTTATTGCATGCAGCATGATAATGCTACAGAGCTTTTCAGATTTGTAACCATTAACAACCAATTCCTTCCATTGTAAAAGCGCATCAAATCCAGATGTGAGCTGACAATAAAAGGGGAGAAAAACATTCGTTGATGTCAGTCTAATGGACTTGTCAGATTCCTTATGAATGACAAAATTAGGAAGTGCTAAAATCAAAGAACATCCATAAACTGCCATGGAAGGACTCCTGTACTAATAAGGGAGGTACAAGGCACAGCACCAGTAAACACTCGCTGCTGCATGTTACTGAACCACTCGCAGCATTTGTAAGTCTAAAATCAAATAGCTGTTATTGCTTAACTTTGTTTTGGCCCTTTTAATATTTCTACCATTTTGCCCAAGGCAGTTGTACATGAAACGTCACTGGAGGAGGTGTTATCTTGTAAGTGTTCAGGGCGGTGGACAGATTTGTACTGTGTGCATTTTGTGAGAAAAAAGTGAGTACCCGCCTCCTGGTTAGCTCAATTAGTTGGGCGCCAGTCTGTAGAGCGGGAGGTAGCGGGTTCGAATCCCGGCCGGACCACTAACCAGGGTCTTTAAATAACTGGTAAGATCATGCTGTCTGTGTTCAAACACCTTGTCTTGCCGTTGGCCTTGTCTCCTACACCTTCTGACATTAAAACAGTAGGGGACGTAAAAAAACCCACATCACTCTTCGAAAAAGAGTAGGGGACGTAGTCCCCGGTGTTGTGGTCTGGTCTCCATGGGGGATTGATATCAATTGGGACGTATGTCCTGTTTCTTTCTCCCGTCACGGCGACAAAAATCGCCACTGTGACAAAAGTGAGTAGATTCGTAGATTCATCTAGATTCGAGTAGTTATGTACGACAGTATGGCTCACCACCGCTAAATTTTAGCAATCTTAAGTCACCACCGCTTAACGTTAGCGATTCAAAATCACTACCGCTCCAATCTAGCGGTACCCAATTACCACCTTCATTTAGCATCGATCACTCTCCGCTAAACGTTAGCGATTCAAAATCACCACTGCTCCAATCTAGCGGTAACCAATTACCACCTTCATTTAGCATCAATCAATCTCCGCCAACTTCAAGCGATAAATTCTACCGCCATCTCCTAGCGATAAAAAACATCATCCATTTTTTCCACCACCTCCTAGCGATAAAAAATCTTCCGCCCAATCTCAACGGATGGTTTAAATTTTCAAACCAATTTAGTTTGAAAATCACATCGTTCAACTGCGGGTGATCCCAAGACGTGTCTGACGCCAGTGCCCCCAAGCGAGAGTGTGTATTCCATCTGCGCAAATAAATCTTTTGTCATCGTCAGTGCTCCAAGCTGACAATTTCACAAAAAAAAATTTTTTTCACTGAAACAGTTCACAATTGTGAAATTCAAATGTGAAATTTATTGTGTAGCTTGTGTACACATGATTTTTAATTTAAATGCAAATACAAGCTGGTTTCTTAGTAACCAATATCACTTGGTGATTTTTCTACTAATCATTGCATTACACAAAATTTTCTACAGCTGGTATAAAATTCTGTATAACTTCTACTGCTTGTATAAATTATTGTATTTTCTGTTTGCATGTCTCAGAGATTTTGAACATCACTCAACGGTATCCACGAATTAAATTTGTCGGAATAGCCTTTCCATTTAACGAAAGCTTGCTTTTTCTTGTAATCGTGCCGAATAACCTTTTCAATTCGAAACACGCTTTGTGTTGTCTTTTAAAGTTCCCGTTCGTAAAATGACCCAATTATTTTTTCTCCCAACAGATCAACTAATTTATACGTCACCGGATTTGTGTTCAATATTTCATCAATAACAAATATCTCTTCTGTCCAGTTCAGGGTAAATCCTTTGTCGAATATCTTCCGTTTATATTTTGATATTCTAACTCTGTTGCCGACTTTAAATTTTGCTGGGGCATGTTTAGAATAAAGTAAATCTCCATATAAATTAACAAATCAGCTGCCCATATTTTATCAATTCCATATGCAATTAATCGTCGCTTTGGAAAGCGCCGCCGGATTGGTTTATGTAATTCATCGCTCAGGCTTCAGGTCCAATCCATACTCAAAACCTTCTGCCGTTTTTTTGGCGCTCCTAAACCAAGGTTTTGTTTTCCATCGATAACATTTCTAGCTAAAGCATAACTCCACTGTCTTTCATTCCATGGAATCACGTCTAAAGCGGCGACCATTTTCCTGTCGGCTTTATTTTTACACTTGCGGACCACATTGCGATCCGACTCGTGTGGTTCAGCTGTCTTTGCGCAAACTGAATAATCAACATCATGCTGCATAGCAACTGCATCTGTTTTGCCCAGTGTTTGGATCGAATCTGACTTGCTTTTCGAGTGGGTTATAAGGTCCTGTATTACGATGTCCTGGAAGGGTGAATCCTTTCTTTGGTCTTGGCAGTTTCCCAACTAATTTATGGGCATCTAAAGCACCCCCATCGACTCCGGCTCCATCGAGGTCTTTCCGATCTGTTTTATATTTTCTGTTTGGTCTAATCGCTGTGCTTAATTGATCCATCATATCAGAAGCTGTCTTTGCCAGAAATGGTTTTGCTTTATCCAGTGCAAAATCTAATGCTTTCCTTTGAGTGTTTCGGTTTCTCAACAATTCACTTGTGACATAACGACCCATTTCAACTGTCTTTTTTTCCCAACTAATTTATGGGCATCTAAAGCACCCCCATCGACTCCGGCTCCGTCGAGGTCTTTCCGAACTGTTTTATATTTTCTTTTAGAATATTGTTTAGACATCACGTCTTTTTTTCCACGTTCGACGCACTTAAAAACTAAAACTACAAAAACTGTAAAATTATAAAAATGTAAAAGGATGTTCTATAAAAGTCACTTCAGGCTGATATCGATTTCGATCCTACTCGGATCCTCTTCAGTCGCCATTTTGGAAATACACATATTGTTCATGTAAGTGACCTTGAAAAGTCCACGTTTCTCTCAGGCTTTATGTATGCAGTCATGAGGTATCCCACCTCGGTTAGGTAATCACAGCACGTGGGATCTGAAAAAAGTTCCATTCATTCTTGGAGTTCATAAGTGAACCTTCGCTCGCATTATTGATCTTCACTCCCTCTGCTATCTGTCTCAGCATCGCGTCATTATGATAAACCCCAGTCACATCCATTCGGAATTGTTGCACCTCACTATTGTGATTCTCCTTGCAGTGTTTCCACAAGGCAGATCGGGAGTGAAGATCAATAATGTGAGCGAAGGTTCACTTATGAACTCCAAGAATGAATGGAACTTTTTTCAGATGCCACGTGCTGTGATTACCTAACCGAGGTGGGATACCTCATGACTGCATACATAAAGCCTGAGAGAAATGAACGAAATGCAGAAAGCATTGGAAAAGGGTTATAAGATTGAAAAGATTTATGAGGTTTGGCATTTTCCAAAAACAACAGAAGATCTCTTCAAAGAATATGTGAAAAAATTCATGAAGATTAAGATGGAATCATCCGCCTTGACAGTTGGTGAAAACTGTAAATATAAATCACAGGAACATTTCAAAAGTGTCAGTGGTGAAAGAAAGGTTAGGAATTGAACTTGAAAATATTGAATTTAATGCTGGAAAAAGAACAATAGCCAAATATTGCCTCAATGGTTTATGGGGAAAGTTTGGCCAAAGAAACAATGACACAAAACAAATACGTAACAGAACCCAAAGAATTTTATTCTATATTGCTAGATGATAAGATAGATAATCTGTTGGTGCATCAACGAAAATATGGTGCAGATGACATATGATTTGAAAGGACAGTTTATTGAAAATGCAAACTGTACTAATATTTTATATTTGTGGCAGCATTCACAACTAGCCATGCAAGAATGATGCTCTATGATGTGCTGGATGTGTTAGGTGAACAAGCGTTAGGATTCGATACCGATAGTGCATGGTATGTGAAAAAGCCTGGAGGCACCACTGTTGAAACAGGTGATATGCTTGGAGAATTAACAGATGAGTTAGATGGCGATAAGATTGTGGATTGGTGTGGCTCTGGGCCAAAGCCATATAGTTATATGACAGGTAAAGGAAAGATAACATGCAAAGTGAAAGGCTTCTCCCTGAACCATGAAAATAGTCAATATTTGAATTTGACGGAAATGAAGACAATAATTAATAAACAAAAGGAAAGGATCACATTGGTTAATGAAAGACATATTGCCAGAGACCCAAAAACAAAAGAAGTGTTTAATGAATACCAGGAGAAGGATTTCAGATTCGTTTATGACAAGCGATGTTAAAGGCCCATGTTCACCCAATCTGCTTTGCGCGCTTGTGTTTTTGTTTTGAAAAGGTTGAATTGTTCAATGTAGTGTTATGATTGGCTGGCACGTCGACCGGGCTTTTCCCACTTTTCAAGTTGGCGGGCTTTTCACACATTTTTATCGTGTCACGCTGGTCTATCCGATCTTGCAATATTATTCTTCATTTATCAAGAAAATGGAAATAGAGTCATCTTTACATGTAAATGGAGAAGAAAACTCAAGATCCGAATTGATAGTCAATGCGTATGGATCCATTGTAGCGCCCCATGATGACTCTGAAAATTTGGCGACAGCTGAACCCGAGGTTAGAATTTTTGAGGAACCATTTAAAGAAATTGTTTGCTAAAAGTATGATTCTTTTTTGCCAGCGTTTATGTTAAATATCGCTATTTTTAATTCGTAGGGATCCCATGTTACTCATTGCAACTGCAACGGCGTGTGTTGGCGAAAAAAAGGAAGAGGAAGTTGTGTTTGCAAGGCTGCGAACCAACACTGCACGCCGGAACATTGCCGCTGTAACTTTGCGAAATGCCGCAATAAGGTACAGAAATTTCTGATTTGATGTGCTCCTGCTAAGATGTGATTTGCTTCGTTGATGTTCATCAGCTAAACAGCCTATTTGATCTTAGTCTACAGAGTCAAATGGAACTCCGATCACACAACTGGCTCGTTCAAGCGCTAGACAGATAGAGGCAGACGGCGAGGTGCAATTCCAGCATGATATCCAGAGGTCTCTGTCCGAAATCCAGGTAAATTTTAGCCTATCAGACTTTTATAATCTAACAAAAATAAAAGCACAACTGGTTTTGTGCTGCCATTTACTTGACCGTGGCGGTGTCCAGCTAGAAACCTTTCGCTATTTGGCCACCGCACACATATGAATCATTATCATTGTAAGATTCTCCTTATTTGAATTATCTTTCTGTACCATAGGCATTTGTTGCTTCCCTTCATGCCAGTCAGAAGGACCGGATCCTTACTGAACTGCTATGTATGGGACGAGGTTGCCTCGACTTTGCTAAAAACTTAGTTGGTGCTGCTGTAAACCCACCCTCACCTCCAAATCCTGCTACTCCTCAGTGGTGCATATGTCGTCGGTGTCGCCCAATGGAAACCGATACTGAAAATGTCTGTTGTAAGAAGGTGCACTGTGTAACCCGGCTCAACACATTTTCTAATATTTGTTTGGACAGAGACATTCTAGAAGTTTGCATTAAAGCCAGGTGTGACTTTCGTTCCGACGAGTTCGACTTTACCATGGAAAGTTTTCGTAAAGCTGGATACAGACAGTACATCATGTGGAAATTTGGGAAATTAGGACGTGGAAACAGGCGTGTAGTGCCATCATGTGTTGTATGGGCAATCAGAGATTCGTTTCCTTCTGCCAATGGGCAGTACATGGGCTTCAGAAGCAGTTAATTGACATTGTTGTAGTGTGTTGGCATTTTTGTAGCTGTTGTTTGAAGACATTGATGCACCTATCAATGTTAAGCCCGGGGAGGGGGGGCAAACCACGGGGAACTGATAGCGGGATTTTGTCATGGCCACCAGAACCACTTGCACCTGGCCTGGTGAAAAATTTGACTACTTCTGACCATCATGTTGTTCCCGGGGAGTAGAACTTTGAACCTATTTTTTTGGAAAAAAAGTCAAAATACCCCCCCCCCCCAAAAAAAATAAATAAAAAAATAAATAAATAAATAAAAAAATGATAGGTGCATTGTTATGCCAAAATGATTTATAAAAATAAATATATTGCTGAATAATTTTTAGTTACTTGAGGCAACATTTCCTTTTTCCACTACCAAAATGTGTATACAATTTTTTTTATTTGCTGTCATTGAATGTGTTATGTTTTAGAATAACGTACTGTAAACTTGCCATTTACTGTAGTTTAGCATTTTGGAAAAGCATACTGGAAAGCCTAATACTAAAACTACAATTCAATAAGCTTCTCAATCTCTGGCTCCACACCAGCTGGTTCACAAGCTATACTGATTTTGGCTTTAGTCTGAGAACAAGCATTAAACAGTTTTTCTACATTACAAATCGTAGTGTTTTGCTTGAGAAATGAACTTTACTCTTATTCTGGCTACAACTATTCGTAAGAGTGACTTTCATAAAGCTGTGTAACTAGTTGTATTAGTTGAAGCATTATAATATCCAATAGCAACTAAAAATATCCATATAACATTTTAGACATGTTCACGGGATTATGGAAATCATTGTAAAGAGCACTTGTTTATTTGTCACTCTGGGATAATTACATGTACAAGGAAAACTGATACTACAAAATGTGGGTTTCCATACCTTACCACTTAGGAGGATTCAATTCATAATCCTCTCTCCCTCTTTTATATTTTCCACACACTGGAATAAAAAATACACGGAAAACAGGATGCAGACAAAGGCCACTCTCACCCCTCTTAGAATTTTCTAGTTTTCACCATGCAAGCTGTACAGTGCGTACCACATGGGTGATTTTGTTACTGCACAATGTTTAGACTTTGTTCTTACTCTGCAGTGTTCAGTGGTGGAAAAATAAAATCTAAAACCTCTTGAGCATGTTTACTGCAACTTTTCTATTAAAAAAATGAAAAATTCACTTATTTAGACTTTAGAAAACGTGACGGGCCCTTCATCAACACCTCTGTTGGGGGGGCTTCCTTCATCCCCAGGGTGGGGGCTATCTGCTTGGGATGAAACACATTGTCGTCAGTGCGCTGAGTGAAGCTACCCTCAAACTCGCACCGTTCTTTTAGCATTCTTGCCATCATGAATGGGAAGTAGTTGTACTCCTTGTCTTGCTTGACAGGTTCAGCATGATATTTCTTTGTTCTCTTACTAAACTTGCGGTGCCCACACTCTCTTCCATCAGCCTTGGTCTTCCTGCTCCTAAACAAGTGCATATTGTGGTCGATTGCCGCCAACATTATTCTCATTATAAAGAAGGGATATCTAAAATTAAAAAAGTCCAGAATAAATTGTTGCTTCTTGACATTCTTGCTACAAGTGGGGAAGGATGTCAGAACTTTCACTTCTTACAAATGTAAATGTGTGAATAATTGATGAGAAAAACAGGAAATCACTAGTACTCATATGGAGGTTTACATGTAGATACCTGAACCAAAGAACCACATGATTTTCCAAAATTCGTTTAAAGTTACTCCAAAATTATGAATGGTTTGAGTACCCTAAAGTATTCCTCTACAGGTATTGAAACACCTCATGATCAGCAAAAAAAGTGATGAGATGGGCTTTCTTCTTTCAAGCCATGTTCCTCTCAATTGCAACCACCTAATATAGGTGTCTCAATTGTTAAAATTATACTGCCAGCACATGTTTTACTGTTTTCTTTTTACTTACTCAAAAGATGATCTCTTTGGTGCATACTTGGTCATCATGCTATTAAAGTTCTCTAGATCACTTGTATGCCTGTAAAATCAGAAAATACGTTTTAGAGGAATGTATATCTAATTAATCTTCCTTGCACACTTCCCAATAGGTATAGCTGTGAATCATAAATATTGTAAATTTAACACATACAAAAGACACAATATATCAACAGGACTCAGTCCAAATGTATGTAAGAAATTGCCATAATTTTGAGCCCTGGTACAACAAGAGAAATTAATTATGGTCCTTCAGAGCAGGAAAATTACACAACTGAGGTCACAAATGTAACCAGAATTGTTATTTTTTTATTAAAACTTTTCAAAGCACTGCAAACATAGATTTACCACTGTATTTTTTTTTTGGTATCCACTCCTTACTTTTTGAGACCAAGATGGACTCACTTGTACCTATATATTTCTTTCCCTCACCTGAACCTAACATAGAAGGCAATGTGGCTTAACCATTTCTTGTCCAGGACAACATTCCTTAGGGCTGCCATGGCCTTGGAAGACTTGTCTAAGTAGGGCTTATCTTGGCTTGTTACAGCATCAGGGTTATGTTTGCTTTGCCCTCCACCCCAGCTGTGTTCACCACACACATGATGGAGTACACCAAACCATGTATCCTACATGTACAGTATATAAGAAAATGTAACATTTAATACTACAGTGATAACAACAGTATTTTTTCACATAATTTAGTGTGGTTGATTAATTACTCTTCTTGAAAGTATTTTATTTTATTTTAGTCACCCTATTTGTGCTTTAAAATCCAAAACATGACACATCCTTTCTCTGTGGTATTAGGTATTAGGAAGGTGTTTAATGCTTAATTGAAGGGTTGAGTGGAATAAAGCCCTAAGTGAATTCTGATCAACTGCTACACTGTAGATTCTCCTTCCAGTTTGTCTTGTATATGCTCACGTAACAAAGGGAAAATTGGGCTATAGATCAAGAGTCCCTTAGGGCCTTATCCCAAACTGGAATAAGGCCCTAAGTGACCCCTGATCTGAAACCAAATTCTCCCTTTGTCACATGAGCATATACAAGACAAACTGAAAGGAGAATCTGGCAGTTGATCAGAAGTCACTTTGGGCTTTATTCCACTCACCCCTTCAATAAGCCCTACTGTACAAAGAACTGAGTAAAGTATCATAAAACTTATCGACGCTGGTGCTACTATCATACCTTGGGCGTTAGTTACGTCATCAAATCCTTACTAACCTTAAGTTCTTCAACGTTTCCATTGCAGCTCTGGCAGCAGAACCAGAAGTGGTTTACGATGTGTTCGATCCATGGCTTAATTGACTCGCAACCTTTCATCTTTGCAGCCTACAAACAATCACCAAAAAGACATTAAGGAATAATAAAGATACTCTACCCTTCAAAAGTGGTCAAGTGGATTTCTACATGTGGCTAAAATAACAGTCACCAATTTTAACCATAAACCAAACTTTGTCCTAAAAGAATTTTTACTTTAATATTAACGCATACATGTAATTTGAAATATGTTGACCTCTCACACAAAAAACGTACACTAATGCCCATTTTCAATGTGAGAAATACAATTTTTTACAGATTTATAAAGACGACCTACACATTTGTGGATGTGATACAATTTTACAATTATTAATTATCAGGGCTGTCACTATGATTTCAAGTTACTGGGTAAATGCAATTAGTATGCAGGGAATCAAACAGCTGGAGAGTTCTTTTGGTTCTATTTTCCTATGAAACTAGCTGGGGGTCACACTCATAGTAGCCAGTGGAAATCAGCGGCCCTGGGCCCTTAGTGACAGCCCTGAATTATTAGAGAATATTACTATTACTCACTTTGTGCAGACACTTGCTCAATTTCTTGGCCTTGTGCCAAATATCTAATGAATGGAAAAGTTCAAGAAGCTGGGGGAATTTCTCTGAAAAAAAAATCAAATCACATGCATTGTATCAAGCATCACAAAGTTAACACCAAAGCACTATTGAGAATCATTTTGAAGTTTGGAAGGGTAATACAATATCATTATACATGTAGAAGACACTTTCTAAGGAAATGAACAAGAACCTTATTCCAACAATTAGAATGTCTCTACTGTACCAGTGAACGAATTTGACCTTTCTGCTTTTCAAACTGGCTGATTGCTGACAGTACCTTATTGGAATCGGGTGTAAACAAAAAATATAATTTTTTACTCATCATACAACTGTAAATAAAGGCATGAATGCCACTTTTGCTGGTCCCTCTACTGTAAAGGTATACTGAAAGAGTACAAGTAACTAAATTCTGCAATGAAATCATTTCAGGAAGGCAAAACAAAATAAATAAATAAATAAAATAGTGGGCCAAGATGAGAAAAATTACCTTTAGTTTCTCTTACGAGTTTCATGATGCTTGATGAGGCATCAGTTGCCAGCTCACGGAATGGCATAGTGTTCGCCATTTTCTCTAGTAGCCTTCGCAGCCCTTCTTGCTCCATATTCACAGAATTACCACCAGTCTCCCTACTGTCTACTACCTCAAAGTCAACAACAACATTGGTGGCATGTTCCATGAGGGTGTAAACACAGTAACGTGCTGAATGGCCCGGAGAATCATTTCTGCCATCACCACATAAACATATGTCATCATAACGCTTCAGGATTTGCACAATCAAGCCATTCATTTTAGTCCAAGTGTCATGCACCACAGGTTCAGCACAGTGCTTTTGGAAGCGATTGAATGTTGAGATGCTGATCAAATTCAGATTTAATGCCTTGGCAAGGAGGCAGAACTTCTCATAATTGTTTCCAGAGATTATTATTGCTGCAGCTTGAAGCGAATCATTTAGGTAAGTGTTAGCACCTCTCTTGACTGCAAGAACCTCAGATGACTCCCATTTTTTAAAGTGGCCACTCCTGCACTTTCAGATTATCTCGACCCTTGAACCACAGCTGGTCACTCTGTATGACAACTTTTCCCCGCATATATGGTTTAATCCTCAGTGCCTGTTGAGGCCATGCACTTTTCTCCATTTAACTCCAGGAGCTTCTCTACTGACACCATGACCCGTACCCTGGAGAAGAGAAACAGGAAGGACTGAAGGTCTGTCACACTGGTCAGATCTGCAAAGGAACGCTGAAGAAGGTCCAGGATCTCCTCTTTGTTATCTTCAGCCCTGTTAGAGGTAGAATCCACTGCCTCAGGATCAGTTGCTTCAGCTCCTGGTGCAGTCTGATGGTGATTATTGAGATCCCCATCCTTGTCCTCATCCTCATCCACTGTAGATGACCCTCCAAAGTCTGGGTCCACCATGGTTAGGGTCCTTTCATCATCTTCGATACTAATATCCATGCTACACAGTAAAAATAGATAGTATAGTGACAAAATATCGAAATCCACACATAAAATGAAAAATGATAAGGATAATGACTTGAAATGGAAACTTCTGAATCAAAACTTAAAAAGGGCACCTATAGTGTATTTTGTATCCCTCTGAAAAGCAATTCAGTCGAAGCAAACTATAAAACTGGAACTGAAGTCAAAATTAATGCCGAAAGATGTAACAGCTTGAAAAACTATAAATCCAAGGACAAACTGGAAATAATTTTCACAGTGAAATGGAAAGTGGCAAGAAATCCAATCGCAAACTTGAAACTTGTAAAACTGGTGGCAAATCAGTCACATTTATTCTACCAGCTGAAACAATCTAGTCACTGTAAAAAGGCAATCATTTGCATATCAGTTTGATCAATTTCCTGCCCTGCCCTGTCATACTGACATTCAAATAAAATTAAAACTGGTAGGTTCACAAAGGAGGCTGTGTTTATACTCTGTTATTCAGAACTGCCATTGACAACCTCTTATTACAACTAGAGACAACAGTCGTTATGGTGGAAGTAAGTTTCGGAAATGAAATAAGACTACAAAATACCTTATCTGCTCCAAGAGTTGGCCATAGTCACCATTATCATCACCACCATCATCCTCATCATACTCGTCATCTGCGATGTCGCTGTCACTTCTGTTGAGTTCATCCAGTAAAGTTTTCATCCTTGAATCACAAATTCACAAGGAACATCAAAAAAATGTGAATGTATGCATGCACATACTCTTTACTATGAAAGGTTTTCAAGTCAAAGTAATTTTCAAATTCCATGTACAGTCAGTG
Source organism: Cladopsammia gracilis (assembly GCA_022457155.1). Classification (NCBI taxonomy): domain Eukaryota; kingdom Metazoa; phylum Cnidaria; class Anthozoa; order Scleractinia; family Dendrophylliidae; genus Cladopsammia; species Cladopsammia gracilis. The sequence goes on from JAJGOT010001137.1 coordinate 20,503, forward strand.
AAATTTTATTGCATATTTCCTGATATAATATGATATAATATAAGATCATTTAGTATTATTAAAGTGAATGAAAGCTCACGTTTGCTCCAAGCCAGGATGACAAGTATCGGTTTCATAACCCAGGATTTCAATCTCTTCATCAGATGACTCACTGATGGCAGCTACTCCAGCCTCGTTACTCTTGTCCACGTCATCTGCTTTTGCATGGGGTAGGAGCCATGACCTTGTGTGCTGTGCAATATTTTCCAAAGAAACTTCAGGGACTTTGCTAACTTTGGAAAGATTGGTGACACCAGTAACATCAATCTCCAAGCTGCAACAATATTTCAAAATGTTACCTACATGTATAAATTACTTGTACAGTATTACAATGTATATGAGTGTACATGTACCATGAGCAGGTCCATGCTATTCGACACCAAAGACTTTTCATTTGGAACTGCAATTTAGAGGGTTTTTTCACCCTGCTGTTTTTATAAAAATGCCAGCAACTTCAAAAACTGTATTTCTTCAAGATGGCATTTATTCCTAAGTTAACAAATTGTCGCTATAACTGATCAGTTGCCTTGGGCAAAAATAATACTCTAGCTCTGACAAAAAAATACTCTGGCTCTGATCATTTATTATAAAGTACATGTACTTATTATACAGTTTTCATATTATACAGTATTCGCATTTTATCTATTCACCATCATCGAGTATGGCCCCCCTCACAATTCCGATCACAGGAACTAACAATTGGCCTGCTCTCCAGTATATATACAAGTATGTAAGGTCATGAGTACAATTTTCATAACCATTTTTGACTAAGAAAGGAAACTAAATTTGGATGAAAGAAAATTACCTGTCAGACTGCTCAGGCTGAGACTGTTCGATTAGTCTGGCTGCCACTCCTCCGGTTCGTATTGGTGTGGACATAATCGGTTGCTGTTCAGCTAAAATACCACAGAAATTTTGCTATCAGTTTGGCTTTTGCCACTGCAAACGCTACAGGAAGAAGTTCATTTCAGGTGGGAACTCATCCCTATGTTAAAACATTCGAAGTATTTCTTACCATCACCGGGGAAAGCAGGATATTCAAATTCTCCCTCCTCTTCCAAGTAAAGTTCACTGTTCGAGCAAACAAAAATTCCAATAAGGCAAGAGCTACATTTAAAAATTATGAAACGACCAAAATGAAAACAAGAAGTCTTCGATTGAGCTATAAAATTAGTTCATGCAGCTTACCTCTCGTCCACACCGACATTATCTTGACAGCGATGAAGAAGAATTTCAGCAAAATTGCTGTCCGATATCTTCTCGAACCCGAGCTGCTTTTTCCGTTCCCTCCAGAGCTGGAAGACAGAGTCCCGAACTCGGATAAACTTCGGTTGCCCCGGTAGTTTTGGCCGGCCTCGAGTGCGCTTGGAGGCCTTGTCCGACATCTGATTGTTCCTCTTATTGAAATATCCACATAAACGAAGAACAACAATATTACATAAAACCTCAAGACACAAAAATTTACAATAACTGTGGAAATCAGCTCGATGGAAGAGGATTCTCTTTGCACACTGAAAGCTACTGAAGATTTACTGATTTTCCGTCTGTGCGAAAATCAGCCCGGGCGCGCATTGCATTTTGGGTGAACATGGGCCTTTAAGCTAGCGCTAGCCTTAGAACGATCATTTGATACCGCTAGATTTGAGCGGAGGGTGATTTTGAATCGCTTGAAGTTTAGCAGTGAATGAATACAATAATTTATACAAGCTGTAGAAGTTATACAGAATTTTATACAAGCTGTAGAAAATTTTGTGTAATGCAATGATTGGTAGAAAAATCACCAAGTGATATTGGTTACTAAGAAACCAGCTCGTATTCGCATTTAAATTTAAAATCATGTGTACACAAGCTACACAATAAATTTCACATTTGAATTTCACAATTAACTGTTTCAATTCTGTGAAAATTTTTTTTTGTGAAATTGTCAGCTTGGAGCGCTGACGATAAATAAATAAATAAAAATAAATCGACTTTGTTTAACGAGGGTAACATTTAACAGTCTATTGACTGACAAACCTGTGGCCCTCGAATTCCGGATCGAATTGGAATTTGGAAATGTTGGTTTTTGGGGAGGGAGGAAAACCGGAGTACCCGGAGAAAAACCCTCGGAGCAAGGACGAGAACCAACAACAAACTCAACCCACATATGACGCCGGGGCCGGGAGTCGAACCCGGGCCACATTGGTGGGAGGCGAGTGCTCTCACCACTACACCACCCCTGCTCCCACGATGACAAAAGGTTTATTTGCGCAGATGGAATACACACTCTCCCTTGGGGGCACTGGCATCAGACACGTCTTGGGATCGCCCACAGTTGAACGATGTGATTTTCAAACTAAATTGGTTTGAAAATTTAAACCATCCGCTGAGGTTGGGCGGAAGATTTTTTATCGCTAGGAGGTGGTGGAAAAAATGGATGATGTTTTTTATCGCTAGGAGATGGCAGTAGAATTTATCGCTTGAAGTTGGCGGAGATTGATTGACGCTAAATGAAGGTGGTAATTGGTTACCGCTAGATTGGAGCGGTGGTGATTTTGAATCGCTAAAGTTTAGCGGAGAGTGATTGATGCTAAATGAAGGTGGTAATTGGTTACCGCTAGATTGGAGCAGTGGTGATTTTGAATCGCTAAAGTTTAGCGGTGGTGACTTAAGATCGCTAAAGTTTAGCGGTGGTGAGCCATAGTGTCGTACATAACTACTACAGTGGTATCAAAGTTTAAATTGGCGTTTCTGTTACATCTACCCCGATTTCCGCTTCTTGAATTTTACAGCCTATTCCAACATATGGAAGAAAACTGGTTATAAGCGTATGCTAATTAACTTAACTGTAAATAAGAGTTCATTCAATTAAGCACACATGACAGTACTTGGACAAGATATGGAATGCTTTTGAAAATCCATTCTTCAATCAAGTATTAAAGAACTCGTTCTTGAATTTTGAATGCCAGGCAGTTAGTTTCTTTGCTTCAAGACAAACCTTTTAATCAGTACCCTCTGTAAGCTGGAATGGTTGATCGAAACTGCTTATTTCAAGGTTATTACAGCAACAATTAGTATGCAAATGTTCCTTTTCATTTAAACTGGTATTAATAAATTGTGTCAGACTTTTGCAACCTGTGCATTTCAAAACGTCAGGCTGTCGATTCTTCTCTCTTGCACCTTACTGGAACTAAAGGTTACTCCCACTAGGCTGAGGTATTATATTCTGCAAAATAAACGTCAGTTTGCGAGAGTATTTTCACTTCGGGTAGTTTCAAGTCTGAGTGACTCTTAAAAAGTCTGAAAGGTTTCCCTATAATTTTGCCCTCTACATTATAAACAAATAATCGCATATTCCCTCGTAAAATTAAGGATAAATATCACATGTTTTCAGAAGCTGTAGAAATTGCCCGAGTCGTGAAGCATTCAGTAATTTTGCCCTCCTCTGTCGATGCGACTTTTTCACTACAGCATACCCGTGTATCTTAACTCCAAATCTAAACCGCTGCCGGGTACGGCTACCGGTGACTGTACCCATACCCGTACTGAGAATGGGGGTATCTTAAGGTCTCTATTCATTTCATTTTGGTGTTTTGACAAGGTAACATGCAGTTCGGCATGACACTCAGTAACGCATTTTGGACACAATTATTTATTTCCTGCCAAAATGTAAATATTTTAATTTACGTAAATATATCTCGCTATATGATTGGTGGAAAAGTACTTGTTGGCAAATGGCCATATGATCAACGTGGCGGACAGAGAGCGTGGGCAACACTCGCAACAGCCATTTGACTGTCAAAGAGCTGTTTCTTTCCTCGAACAAGCAACCCAGTTCCTAAGGGAAAACTTGGGTAACAGTGCTGTATCTACTCAAAGCCGCAGTGGCGAAAACTCCGAGATTCTGCCTGCAGGATCACGCCAGAATGAATCGCACAACAGCCAAAGATTACAGGCGGCGAATCACACAACAACAACTTCAAGCGGATTTGCAGACCAAAGCAAGCCAAGAAACGAAGATAACTTTCATGGGGTTAGTTTGGAAAGGGACAGTGCTGCAAATGGAAGACTACTTGATAATTTTCGAAGTCTTTTTTCACCTCATGGTTGCAAAAGGTCATTGTCAACTAGCTCATCAAGTATACAAGCGTCATCTGCCAGTAAATGAATGAAATGCAACACCTTCTTTAAAAGAGAAACCTGGACTCACGAATTTTTCTGTTTGGCAGATAAAAATCAAATGGCAGTACCCAGCAGATCTTTAAAGATCCAACTTCAGGTGGCTGGCTTAGGCCGGAATTCGAAAAAGGTATGCCTAAATGGTCGAGCTGATGCAACAGAGGTTAAGACAACTCTAGAAGAAAACTATCTGAAGTTCTAAAAAGAGGGTGGAAAATTTGAGAGTCTATTGGTTTATTAAAAGAAATGGCCTTGGACAGGCCTTATTGCTGAAGTGTTGCCCAGTACCTAGGAAAATAGGAGTCTGACAATATTTATTTCATTCTTGAATGTATTGATTCAGTGCAGTTTCTGGACTGGCTGGTATTTCCTACCTCCTCAAAGAGCGGTCTTGGTGTCAAGTTTAATAACGATGAAATCAGGAAGTTTCCAACAACAGAAACATGTTTTATGTCTTTGATGCTCCCTGTTGGCCACAACACATATGAGGACTTCAGGAATGGCATGGACACTGCAATCCAGTATGGATGTAGAGGATTTGCGTTTGCATGAACTTGTTTTGTTATGTCTTTAGTCTGTTGTTGTTTGCATCCTAAGAAGATAGGTGACACTCCACTGGAAAACCAGCAAAAAGGTAATGACATGGGCACGCTATTATAACACGTTAAACAAAAGAATATTTCTTTAACACAGGAGCACCGTGCGACGATGCACACCTCATTAAAATTTTCTTTTGTCTGATATTGCACGGTAAAAACAATGGCATGTGTTCGGTTGAACAAAGAAGTGTGACCAGTCATGTGACCGTGCAAAATGACACGCTAGTGAGCTAAATGGCACTTTAGCCATGTCAAAATGCACACCAGAAATATGGTGCATGCTGTCCAAGCTGTTTTGTAAACTTTTATCCCAGCCACTGTAGAGCTAGCTCTTGCTTTATATTTATACTGAAGCGAAATTCACGTTGTACACTTCACCTAAGTTAAATCTTCTGCTTCAGTAGTTTTTAAACAAAACTCAATCACAAATACCAGTGTAAAGACTGAAGGTTTCTTTCCGAAAATATTAACCTCAGTAACAGTGGAATAAGCGAGATTGAAAACTGAGTGTATGCAAATTTCTTGTTGAAATCTGACACTGTGTGTGTTCGAATGCATGCAAATTTTACTTTTGAAATTCGTGGAGAAAGAGAACACTAGTAATAAATCGTTGCCAGAATTCCGTGATAACTTTTATCATTCCTTCTAATAAGTATTTATAACAATCTGTGACCAAAAAGTGATGTAACATGTGCTGGATGAAAATAATATTTCCCGGGAAAATTTACATAACACCGAGATGGCCGTGACCAAAGGCGCTTTGATCCACATAACGGGATTCAAAGTGTTTTAATATGAAAAGAATGTTCCTGATATTTCAGGCCGACTGAGCTCATAAAAATCACACAGCCCTGATTCATATAACGAAAGTGTTTATTCCCAAAACATTCTTAAAATTTCGTGCCAGCAGAAGTCATAAATTTGTTTACATAGCACGGGCTGCGAATTAGCACTTTGATTCTCGCATTGCGAACAAAATATAGTCCATGATATTTCTGCCGACAGTCAGCCGAAAAATAACACGGCTGTTACCAAAAGCACTTTGATTTGTGTAACGAAAGTTATTTACAAAAAGAATGTCCTCGTTATTTCATGTCGAAATAACTCATAAAAATAACGTGGCCAACAGAACTTCTATCTTTTGTTTACACAACACGGCTGTGGCCAAGAGCACTTCAATGATCTCGCTTCGATTCTCGTAAAAGCACTTTGATTCGCCTAATGAAAGTTTTATACAAAAACATTTATTAAGAACATCCTCAATATTTTTTTATTTTAAAAATAAACTTCACTCATTTAATGTACATTTGCCTACACAACACGGTCGTGACCGAAACCGCTTTGACTTGGCGGGATGAAAAGAACATTTACATTCTGTAGCATACGCTTTGCAACTGTGAACCTTCATCTTACAAAAATTTGTTAATGTCCATCAGATAATAATACTTTCTCTTTTACTCCATGAAAAACATGAAAATTTCCAAGGTTGTTTTAAGTTGATTTCAAAGCTGGGTAATCGGGGAATTGATTTTACGCAATCAGTAACCAGTAACCGTACGCTTCGCGTTAAAAGCTTGCTTAAGTTTAGTTTATAAAATAATCATAAAATAGTAAGCTTAAGTGTTAACACATGGGATATTTTTCTTCACAGTTCGGTTATTTAATATTTCTCAGCTTTCTCTGTCCTGTTACTGTATGAATATGTGGAATAATTTTACTCGAACAACCTTTTGAGATCATCCAGCTGCCTGGTCTGCTCCAATTCTTTATTTACCTTTGTAACTTTCAGAGCTGAGCACTACCATGCCATATCACACGATTCCAAGTTAAATCACATGCTAAGTAGCGTGACATTTAACACGCTTGGAAAACAAAACCTTAGCATGTTAAGCTGTGCCAAACAAAACCCACCATGACACCTTTTGTTTTGCTTAAAAATATGCACATATTCCGTGTCAGTTGTCACGCTAAGTGTGCCGTGTTATTGCAGGCATGCGTGTGTCATCGCCTTTTTGCTGGTTTTCCCATGGAGGGTCACATATGCACTGTGGTCACTAATTTTTTTTTAACTTTTGTATTAGATGTTTAGATTATTTGGCAATGTCATAGCATGTGATAGTACACAGGAACGTACAAAGGTTTCTACACACATACAACAAAGTTTGCAAGTACAAGTTCGCTTGTGTAAATGTTTTGACAACACTTGGCAACCATGTTGACCATTTGTTGACAATAAAGAGAACAAGTCTGTATGGACGTTTACATTAAGGTATTAGTACCTATTGTCGGACACCTATTGTCGGACAGTAAAAAAAACTGCTTCGCATTGCTACATAAAGGCAAAATAACATTACCAACAATAATACAAGAAATGTACACGATGTATAGATTCCATCAAACAAGTCTTGGATCTTCCTGCAAATAAAGAATTTAAAAAGTCACTTACCTGTAGCACTTAATGGCGTGTGTCCCCATGAACTATTTTCCTTGCGTACGGGAAAAAACTCCAACAAAAAACGTGAAAACAAGCAGTGACTCCCTCAATCAGCCTTTTTGTAAACTTCAACCACTATTTTGTATCCCGGAAGGCATATCGGCCCCATTTTTTGCGTTTTCCGCTGACAAGCACATATTGCACACTAAAGAGCCTTCAGTCCTATTGTCGGACAGTCAAAAAGAAATATGCGCGCGCAAGAGTGGCACCGCATTGTCTGGATTTCGTGTTTTCAAGGAAACCTGTAAGTATTTTATTGGCTTCTATTTCTCCATTGTAAGGGAATCAGCTACTGGCTCTTGGTTCAAGAGGAGAATATTTAAATAAATACAAAAAGCGGAAAATCAATAAATTTTGAAAATTAATGGTGTTACAATTGTGCTCCCTATCATTTTCACCCGCGGGAATTTGAATGAGAACCTGAGAAAATTTTTTTTCCCTGCTTATTTAGCAGTCACCCCATAGGTCTGTATGGATGCGTGTATATATGCCGGGGATGGGAGAGGGGGTGGGGTTGTGCAGGTCGGTGAGGATTTTACAGAAATTTTCCAATGCATACTACATTATTTCCAATGCTTACTACATTTATTTATTTGTCAAGACCCCTCTGAAAACCACATAATGTGATGAGGGCTTCCTGCCTAAATATTATTATTATTATTATTATTATTACATCACTAGACAGCATGGCCGGCGCCGTGAAATGTGCCAGTGCTTGAGCGAGAAATGGTGGAGGGGGTTTTTGAAAAGAAATCCCCAAATTTCGATGCGGGCCTTGCAGAACTTTGGTCTCGCGTGAATACAGGTGACACGACCAACGATAGAGGCGTTTTATCAGTGACTACTGGAAAGTCTAACCGATAATGCTTACGGATGTCTGCTAGAAAAGCCGCATCTAATATTCAACGCTGATGAAAGCGGCTTTGAGTTCGACGCAATAAATAAAATCGTCGCAGCTGCAAGGGGGCAAAACACGTGCCGACGATTTCAAAGGGGATGCACGAAAAGGTTACCATCCTCGCGTGTGCTTCTGCGGCAGGAAACAGCCTGCCACCTATGTTTATATTTAAAAGCCAAAGTGGACGCGTCCCCTATGGTGTCCAAGAGGGGGGGGGCAACCGGCACTCTTTTTACGGGCCAGAAATCTGCCTGGATTGACAAAGACCTCTACCTGAGATGGTTCTCAGAACTCTTTATGAAGTTCATCCCCGCTGAGCGACCTGTGTTATTAATTGTTGACGGCCACAAGGCCCACGTTACACAAGAGGTCATCCAGCTAGCCACTGCAAACAAGATTCTGGTGTTCTGCCTCCCTGCGCATGCTTCGTACCTGCCCCAGCCGCTCGACCTTTCCCTATTTGGTCCCCTGAAGAAGGGGTGGGTGTGTGCATGTGCCGCTTTCCATCACCTAACCTCAGCCGTCGTTACACAGTGTAACTTCGCTAAAATCTTCAATGTCCCGTGGAACTCCAGCAACACACCGGAGGTGATCAGGGGTGGTTTTTGGAGGTCAGGGATCTTCCCATACAATCCATTGGCCATTGATTACAGCAAGATACCTGCTACGGCTGCAAGCGTGCCTTCCACCCTTCCAACAAGTGCAAGCGATCAACCTCTACCTCAGTCAAACCCCGCAAGTCAGCCAATGCCATTATTGAACCATGATCAGAGTACAGTCAACGACTCAGTATTCACCCCTTGCTTCCAACAAGTGCAAGCGATGAATGACAGCCTATGTCATCGTCAAATCAAGACGCAGTTAACGTTGCTTCGCCTTCGCATTGTGCAAGTGCCAACGAGACGGCATTTACCCATTTGCTTCCAACAAGTGTGAGCGATGAATGACAGCCTATGCCTTTGTCAAGTCAAGATGCAATTGTGACTCCTTTGCATCGCACAAGTGCCAACGACTCAGTATTCACGTCTTTGATATCTCTTGAAGAGAGCATCGGGAGAGAGGGGCGAGAAAGGTTTCGCCGATGTATGGAAAACAGATTTGATGTGACCGATGATGCATTTTACAACAGCTGGAAAGAAATGGTCTGCCAAGTATAGAGAAGACAAGGAGGGTGTCCTTGCAAGTCAGCATGCGCGTGCTCTTGTAATGGCTTGGGATACTGCGAGTGTATGGGCCATGGTGTTCATGGAATTCCTGCGCCAGCAGAAACCCTCCCCAGCCGACAAGTTCCCCAACCATACATAATCTCCACTCTGTCAGGAGATGTCCACATTGACGAGGAACTGTGCGGCATAGACCAGCTAGAGAGTTCAGCTTTTCTGGAAGCTATCAATTTGGAAAATGAGAGAAAAAGAAAAGAAAAAGAGGAAAAAGAAAAAAAGAAAGAAAGAGCCCATTTGGCTGAAGAGAAGAAGCGGAAAGTGGAAGAGAAAAAAGAAAAAAAAGGAAGGAAAAAGAAGAAAAAACAAAAAAAGCTCAAAACGGGAAAGAAGAGTAAAGGGACCCGCAAGAAAAGCGCAGTTGTGGACAACTACTTGGAAGAGCTGGCGAGCTACTCATGCTCCAAATGTGGCAAACAGTATGATCCATCGGCAGAAGACACCGCGTGGGTCGAGTGCGACTACTGTAGCGAACGGTTCCACTTCGCGTGCACAAATCTACCGGTCCTTGACGATTTGGGCAACAACATCGATTACACTTGAGATGTTTGCGCTTTGGAAGGTTATCCATTACATGAATATTAAGGTTAATATAAGAAATATGAAGTAGCTCTGTAAATGAACCACATTTTTCATGTTTCGGGCTGATTGCTATCACTTTGATCAAGTAAAGATGTTTGACATTGTTCCGTATACGAGGATGTTTTGTAAAACATCGAAAAGAACTGCACTCTCTGGTGCACTTTGTAACATTGATGACTTACTTGTATGTAATCCACAGTGAGAACTTTGCAAACTGTACTTAGTTGGTACCTGCTATTATTGAGTACCATACAATTTACGCTTTACGTACATTATTTTAAGTTTTACATCGCAGAGCATACGAAAAATGGAAACTTAAAAAGTTGGATTGAAACAGAAAGTTCCTACAGCGACATGTAAAAGAATAGATTAATTTTGCTTTGCGTTGCCTTGATCTGATCACTAGCTTTTCCCCTACCCTATGCCAAGTTTTGCATCCTTCCATAGCATACAATGTGGCCAATGAACAAAGATATCGCAAAAAAAAAGTTAACTAAAAACTGAAAATCCTTTGTAGCTGAAAGTAATTGAAAAATAATTTCGCTATATGTTGCATCTGAGTCGCGAATGCAGATGATGACCAATTTTTCCCCTACCTTACCCCGGAGATTTGCAGTTCTGGGTAGTATCAAAGGTACCCCTTACACAAACAAACAACCTTCCACACCGCGGTTAATGAATTATCAATTTATTTGTCATTCCCTTAAAAAATAGCCAGTCTCCTTCATCTGAGGTGTGCAATGCACATGGTGATAAATTTCATCTACCGCCCCCCACACTTGGCGTAGCACAAATCGTGCCTCCTACACAAAGTACAAAAACAGGGCAAGTTTCATGGAGTAGCTTGTTTGATTTATTCGACTTTCCATTGAAAAAATTGGGTGTCCGACAATAGGTTTAAGAGTCCGAGATCAAGGTAAGGCTGTATGACAATAGGTTTTCAGCATTCATTGTTTTGAAATAACGAGTCGCGTGCAAATATTCTTCTAAAATAAAGAAACTCGGTTAGAACTACGTAAAAAGTGACAACATTCAATCCAATACAAGAAATATCTTGTTATTTGTGCCAGCTTGCGTGCAGTAGCAATTAGATGTAAAGTGTCCGACAATAGGTACTAATACCTTATGTTATGACTTTTGTAGGGCTCAAGGGGTAATGATAATCTGCGAGCCAGCAAGTCATGCGAGCCATGCGAGTCATGCGAGCCATATGTGCAAGCCATCAAAAATTTTGAAAATTGGGAAAAAAATGTAATTCATACTAGGGAGCACAATTAGAATCGGTTTTTACTCACTGTCTATCTCTGTTTTCCCTCGCTTGATTGATCGATCGTAGGCGCCATCTTGTTTTTGAAATCATCTAACTCGCGCCAGTCTCTGCTCTTTGAATGCTTCTCTCTTGAGTCTGGGTCGAGGTTAAATGACTCTGTGTCGCTCTTCTGAATCTCTCTACAGACATCACGCTGTCGACTTGCTAAATCTTTTTCTAATCGTCTTCAATCCTTGGATAATTTGGACAATTTTTCAAACACCATTATTTTTACTGCATCTATAGTAAGTAATCTGCTTTTATAATATTATTTTCATTGTTAGTGTGATGAATTATTAATTTATAACTTTCGCAAATGTTTTATGCATGAAGTGTGCTTACGAGCAGCAGAGTAGCGAGGCCATTCGCGTGGCCTGATTGTTGTGGTTAACACAACAACATAAATAATAATCCCCAGTTCGCATGGTGACATAATGCGGTCAATTTACTGTATCATATAATGCGAGTACTGCACGTTATTCAGGATACAAGTAACAAAATTGTCATTTAAGTAATGTAAAAGTTGGAAGGTTTTCCTTTTTGCTTTTCATTTTATTTTATTATTTTGACTTTCAGTTATTGCATGTTAATTTTCTTATGAAAAGTTGATGTTAACCCTTTGACTCCCAAATTTCCACCAAAAAATGCATTTTCAGGCTACAAATGCCATTTTATGGCCAATATCTAGCCAAATTGAGGCCGAACAGTCAATAACATCATTTGCAGCTCGGCAAACTAAACCCACCTGCCATTTGTAGAAGTATTTGAGAATTTGAGTTCAGGCATGCGCACTGATCGAAATTTCGACAGTTTTTGAACGAGAAAAAGCACGACTTGCCTTGACTTTTTCTTTTTTATTCTCAGGCTCGTTCTTTTAGTTTCCTTTTTGTCTGTTTTTTTTTTTTGTCAGTTTTGTTGACATTTTAATAGTCTTTCTAGACAATGTAAAGTTTTCACCCAAACGTCGCAGAATGTGGAAATTTTGATCGTCAAGTAGCCGTCGTGGAAAGAGCAAATTTTCCTTTGATTTTGTGACCTAAAGTTCAGAGGTTGTTTGCGTGAAACTCCAGTTCAATTCATCCAATCAGTCTCATCTGGGTATGTTTAGCAGGATTTCCTCCTTCCCTCGCCAATGATTGTCAAAAATATCTTTGGATGCTAAAACTGACGACGTCACAAATGGTACAATACGTATGACCCCAAACAGCACCTAAAAGCATGCTTTGGAGTCAAAGGGTTAAACAAGAGGAAATTTTTTTCATCGATTGAACTTGCATCATTTATGTACTGTTTCCCAAGTGTTTAAATGCTGATGGATGACTTGACACTTTAAGGATATTAATGCTATCATTCAAGAGAAACTGCTATTCCGCCGTGTATGACAAACCTCCATCTGAAGAGCAATGTACATTTCATTAAACAGAAGTCATTCAAGGTGGCTCTAAAAATTGGTTGGTTTAGTGAATCGCGTGAAGAGTTTTTTCTCTTCTACCTTTAACCCCACCTTGAGGTTAGGTTAGGTAAAGGGTTGGAAAACAACCCTCCTTACACCGTTATGTTGTTGCCTGTTACACGTTTTCCCAACAGGCCTAAACTTTCCCATACAAATATTTATTTATAGGGGCAGAGGTTGGAAGGGAATTGATTTATTAATTCAGGTGGGACCATGGGATAAAACATCTCAGTTCAAACTAACTCAATTTCATGATTTAGAACTGTTCTCCATAAAAGATAACAAAGAATTTTTCATTCCTATGGAGAAGACTCACGTTTTTAGTTCTAGATTATGGCTGTGTCAATTTCAAGAGTAATAATGTACTAACCCCCCACCCCACCAGATTGGCCCCCACCGTAGGGTATTTGCTGGTGGGGATTTTGAATACATAAGCTGACTGCACTGTGGGGCATATGCCTGACAAATACCGGGGGGGATCATTCTCTCCTCAGCCTTACTCTCCACAGAGGTAACAATCAATGTACATGTACAGCAACTAGATCTAACGGGAAGAGTTAACCGAAGCTCTTCCAGTGTAAGCAGTAATTACCTGATTAATTTGTGGTTTCCATCTATGTGACACAAGGCCAGAGGTCCTGGGACATGATAAGATCTGTTTTGTATTAACCTTAACTCCAATGCATGCAGGGTTTACTCGACGCATACACTCATGAATCCTAGACTGCTGAATATGGAAGCTGCGACCCAATAACAGTCCACTCATTGGTTTGCAGCCAACATTTGGAAAGTCTGCTATAATATCATTGGTAATGGCATCTAATTCAGCATCTGAAAAGCGAGTGTAGTTTGCTCTCACACTAAGCCCAAACTCGCATATTAAAACGCCTTTCTAATGTATGCTTGCTGACACCAAACAGTTGAGCCATTTCTCCAGCAGTGAACCTTTTCTCTGTAAGGAATTCTACCTTTTCTTTGGGTATATCAAACACTGGTCTACCCCTTTCACCAGTAAGTGTCTTTTGAGCCTGACACTATGTGGACAGAGCTCCACTTCCCAATCTATAAAGACAATCTTTAGCTTCCCTTAAGCAGTGAACCATTCTCATCAATAATTCCAGTATCAAGGTATCTTACCGTTGTGTGATACAACCAATCAATACGATAGTATAAGCTGTCGATTCTGTCCGAATCAAGTATTTCCGAGGCTAATTCCCTTATGATAGCAACGAGCGAGTTATTTAGAAGATGTTGTATTATTGCCTGTTCGTCCGCCATCTTGGACTTGCAACATAAATAAAATTTACATTTTGGCGGAACTGCATGTTACCTTGTCAAAACACCAAAATGAAATGAATATCGTCAAAATATGAGAACACAATAACAAAAGTGCAAGTTACAATGTTCCAATGGCAAAATGACGGAACGCAATAGCAAAAGAGAAGTTTCCAATAGCAAGATGTCGGAACGCAATGACAAAGTGCGGATTGCAATGTTCTAATGGCAAAATGTCAGAATGCAAGAACAAAATCACAAAATATAATAACACTAACACTAACATAGCGCAATAACAAAAGAGCAGGTTCCAATAGCAAAATACCAGAAGACAATAACAAAAGAGCAGGTTCCCATAGCAAGATATCAGAACGCAATAACAAAACTGCAGGTTCCAATAGCAAAATACCAAGTGTTAATTTTGGCGGTAATCACACTCCCTACTCTACAGCTTTGCAGTATGCACGCGACTTTGACAGCATAGCAAAAGAGAGCCTCAAACAAACAACAGCATGGTCATGGTACCCAGTCCCAGAGAGATCGCTGGGACTGTTTGAAATTCGATCAATGTCACAACCCCAGTGGTCAAGGCTACCAAAGACTAAATTTCCATGATGCAGGAGTGGGCAAGAGTGCATGGATGTTCTGTGCGGCAACGAAGTGTGCAACAAGAAACTACCATCATGGCAAGGGCTGGAACTTTGTCAGACTTTTTGTACCAAAAGGAAATCGAAGTTGGAGAAACAATCAACCTTTCTTCAAGCAGTGTGGCAACCACAGATATCAACTCAGAATCCAGCATCGCTGTTGCAGAAGACGAAGTGACTGAGTATGATTCAAGCAGTGTTGAAGAAAATTTGTGAGGCTGAAGATCTTGTGAAGGAGGAGGGTGCTAGTGACTCGGGGAATCAGCAGATCACCCGAGATCTCCATTTTCCCAGGGTGACATCTCAATTTGGTTGACCAGTTCGGTTTAACAGTCGATCCGTTTTGTAAAGTCCACAGAACTAACTTAACCGTGGGTTACCTTACAGTTACAATTTGCAAAGATTCGCTTTTGCTTCTGGAGAAGGACAAGAACTAGGACTGACCAAGGACCAAGGACCTGCCGATCAAAATTTCAATTTGTTGAACACTTGAATAACGCATTTCACCTTATACTTTGAGACGTATCCATATCAATTTGCTGTTAGCCATCCACAGACATTGTGACCAGGATGACACAAAATTGCCGAGCCAGATGTCAAAACCTGATTCATGGTAAGTAAAACAAAGTATGTCTGCCTAGAATGGTTTCAATGGTCTGGTCTAGCTAATGTAAGTAAATTTTCCCAATTTTTAAAATTATTTTATGTTGCAAATAAGCTTGGCCATTCTGTGCTTTCTGAGTTAATTTGCTGAAAGGGGTGATATCACATGATTTTTTGCTACATGCATTCTTTTCTTATTCTGAATTCAAATTTGTAAATAACATATTATGTAAAAGATAGAATTACAATAACACGACGAACATAGATGATTTCTAAGCATTATGTACCACTTGTTTCACACAAAAAGGCTTAAACTAGAAAACCCTCAGCCCAACGTTTTTCAAGTAGTCTCCCACGCAGCTGTTATTTGTCTCGTCACGCAATGCAATGTAGCCTTGGCCCAGCTACCTCAAGCCAAACCTCGCCAACCCTAGCAAGCGCCGTCCACCACGACAACCACGGCCACCACACCAACTTCGGCGGCATCAGGATCAGGTGCGGCTATAAGCCCCTCAAAAGCCTCTTATCAGGTTAGTTTCAACTGCGTTTACAGTGCCAGTAATGCTCTATGACACAATGTGTTCAGAAACGCAAATTTCGTTGTATATGGGGTACATTTCCAGCCTCGGTATTAAAGCGCGGGCCATTGTATCCATACAATGGAGTACCCACATTTATGTTTCTCCTTACAGTCGATAGGATACGACTTCCCAGGTAGCAATTGCAGTTCTATAACGGTTCCTCAACCCTATTTAGACCGTAGTCTTTTTCCAGTCTATGTAGGATCTTTTATAGCCATATGGCGAAGGATATGTTTTCCTCATTTCACTCCGTTTATAGATATTAGTCTATCTGCAGCATTAGGTTTTTCTAGTGTTACCTTGTAGTTATTTTCTGTATTTGGTACAATTTTTTGTCTGTTAATCTTGTATGGGCCGTAGATAGGGACCCGTACCTATTAGACAGAATGGCAAGTGTGTGTGGGTGTGCGGCCAACACTGTAACAAGCGTGCCCTTAGCGCCTTTGTTTATGTGCGACCTATCCAAAAATTGGCAAGATCACACAGCGCTTCTTGTTATGTGCAACCAACACAAAAAAACTGGGGAGATCTTAAAGAACTCTTGTTATGTGCGACCAACACAAAAAACTGGCGAGATCACAACAAGCTCTTGTTATGTTCAACCAACACAAAAAACTGACGAGATCGCAACGAGCTCTTGTTATGTGCGACCAACACCAGAAAAGTGGTGAGATCATAAAAGTGCTCTTGTTGCTGTGCGACCGACACGAGCAACTGGCGAGATCACAGAGCGCTCTATCGCGGCCAGCAGTTGCAAGCAACATAACTGGCGAGAATTCTGGCAAAAAATCTAGGCCTATACTTTGTGCAGCCAACGCACACGCTACAGGATCACTCAGCTTAGCCGTAATTTCTTTGGTTTCTTGGTTTTTTGGTTCAAAATTGGCGCGGTGACTAGGTCAATTAGCTTGTGATAGATAAAGCGTGTAGTCCACATGTCAGCCCTGATGTCATGAACGCGGAGAGTCCTGAGGCATATGCCTATGTGCAACCGACTCTAGCAATGAGGAGAAGAAAGGCGCCTACCTCAGGTCGAAAACTCCTCAGGCAATATTTTTTTGTGGGGATATTCTACACCCATTACAATGTCTATTTATCAAGGTTGTCCTCTCGTTACCCGAGATGACAACGTAAAGGGTGTCATTTTTTATCTGCCATTGCGAAAAATTATTTGTGTTGCCCTTGATCCTCGCATGCTCTTGTCCCATTATCATTATCGCCTGCATCGTTATGCAAACAGTACTGGTGCACTCAGGTTGCAATCTATGTCATTTCTGGTCGCTATCCCCATACATTCCTGTGTGCTTTTGGGACAAATCTGTTGTTTGTTTTAGTTCTCCTGATCGAAACAATTGTTCTGTTGTTTGCCAGTAATAACAGAACATGTCAGTTGAATTGAAGAGTGCAAATAACATAACGCTTTTTGCAAAGACATTTGTGCGCTTGGGTGATTCAACTGCATTGGATACCTGTCAGTAATAACAGAGCATGTCTGTCGGGTTGAGGAATGCCGATAACACAACGCATTTGAGTTAGATTTGTCGGCATGGATAATTTAATTGCATTTTGATACCAGGATTCAGTAGAGCCCAAAGATTAATATCGGCGGCAGTGACATTTGCACCGGTTTTGATAACATTCCATTTTCCATTACAGGAACTTGTTACGCTCGTAAAAGACCTGAAAGGTCAGGTCTCGGACCTCACAGGAACAGACCACTTGCGACGGTTTACCAGCCTGCGTGATGAATTCAAAACATATTGTCACGCAATGGATTTCAACAATGCAATCGCCCTCAACAAACTTCGAGGGGCCCTCGAGGAGGCATGCCGCTGCAATGCTCCTGAGATCGCCAAGCTGTCTGCGATATGGGAGCACCTGTCATTCTCCAAGCAGAGCGGTAGGTCGGTCAACCTGCGCACTACCATCTTCGCCTCCTTGGCCACCGAAAATGAACTGGAGGCGGACAAAATAGTCTGGCACTATGAACGAGCAGTCCGCCCGCCCAATCAGAACCGTGGAACCCCCGGGCCTCGTCGCGCATGGGGCGACAGACGTGCAGGAAGTGCGTAAAGTGCAGGAGGTACTCAGGGCAACTGCTACTCCTGCAGAGATCCCGGGCATTACGCCCGCGATTGACCTAAGCGTTGCTCACATGATCCTGACCAACCTCCGTCTAAAAAACTAAGAAATGAATAAACCATGCCAGTTAGTTTATACCCGTCTGTATTTCTCTGTGTCCTATACTATATATCCCAACAGGGTAGTTTTGTCGATCACCTCGACCGCTTCATCCGGGGTTCTAATTACTGTCTGGTAATTAGACCTTAAGCTACTTGAATTCAGGTGGCGGGATGAGGCGGTCCTCCCTTTCCTGGGTGGCTCTTATATTCTCTTTATTTGTATCTTCACCATAGACTCCTCATGTCCCACTGTGGGAGCTAGAAGTCGAGTTCCAACCCCTATAGGCCGAACGGGAATTTCGGCAACATGCAATACGATTTACAAGGTGGCCCTTTGGAAAGGGAGGACCGGTATACGCATCCGCCGAGCCTGCTATTGAGTCAGTAGCCAAAGGGACTGCATTAGCGTCCACAGGGGATGTTTGGGTATGGGACCTGATGGTTTTATAGCAGGGGAACCACATCGTCAGTTCACAGTTTGGGATCAGATGACAACCTCTCACCCCCAAAGAAACACGATTCTTGATTGGGTAGAAAAGTTTCCGTTAAGCAGTTTGTTGTCCCTTTCAAAGGAAAGTATCGCCGCAAGACATACAACCATTCCTTTCCTCCGAACAAGCACTTCCCTAACAACTGGAAGTGTAAACTCTACAACGACATTATTTCACAAGAAATAGAGAGTAAAATAGCTATGGGCACTATCAGAGTATGGGGTAAGGTTGGCGAGACCCCTCTGCCCGCCATAGTGATGCCCTTTAGCATATAACCCTCAAAGCCATGGCTGGTTCATGACCAACAGTATTTAAACTGCTTCATGCGTCAGTGCCCTTTCTCCTTGGACCAGGTGATGAACCTGCCATGCTACCTTTCCCGTGATTCCTTCCGCACAAAGCTAGATGATAAATCAGGCTTTGATCACTTTTTCATTTTGAAAGATAGCCAGCCGTATATGGGTGCAGAGTGGGGTGGCTGGTGGCTGGTATGGCGCACCCTCCCCCAGGGATGGAAGGAAAGCCCGTACGTCTATAAGACTCTGGGTATGGTTGCAACCCACTTTCTGCGCGAGCTTGGAGTCCCTTGTTCCCAGTACATAGATAATCGACATCTCGGCGAACTATGGGGATCTGAGATCGTACGCACTTCCAGTTTGGATTCCGCAAATTGTGCCTTTTTCGTGGCAGCCACTGTCTTAACCCAACTGAGGTATTTTTTGCACTTCGCCAAATGTGTTTCTGCCCCCACACGGTGTCTCATCTTTCTCGGGCACCTCGTCGATACAGAACGCCTAATGTTTTCCATCCTGGAGGACAAGAAACTTGAATTCATCGCGCTACGAGAAGAAATCCTTCTCTTGAGAAGGTCACCTTGATCATCTTACAACATTTCCAGGGCAAATGTATCTCCCTTACCTTGATGGTTCTCACAGCACATTTGTATACGCGAGTGATTGCCAACACTATCTCTCGCTGTCAAAGACGGGGAGCACCCGTAAAACTCGAAGCAGATCTCAGAGCCGAGATGATGCACTAGCGATTCATCGACACATGGACTGGGTGTGTCCCATGGTGTACGGAAGACCATAGAGTCATGCAAATCCTCGCATCAGATGCCTCTCAGTTTTGCTGGGGCGCTACTCTAAATCTCCCAAAGGGGTTGATCCAAACAGGCGACTACTTTGGTCCAGTGCTAGGCAACCGCGATATTGCCATAAAAGAGGCCTATGCATTGCTATACCCTTCAATCCTTCTCTCCGCACCTCGAGAACACGCGCGTGGATGCGCTAGTAGATAACAAAGTGCTTTACCATGCATGGCTGCATCAGTGCTGTAGGAACCAAGGGGTAAACCAGGCTCTGAAATCCATCTTCGAGACTTCTCTATGTTACAATATGGCCCTCTCCATACAGTGGGTTCCAAGTGCTTTGAATCCTGCAGATCAGCATTCACGCGAGTGGTCAGATGCCGACGTACAGCTTGCTTTGCCTTTGTGGGAACGCGTGGAGGCGCTCCACGGGCCTCACACCATCGACCTCATGGCATTAGACTCAAACAGCAAGTGCCCCCGCCACTACACGCCGGCTCCGACCCTTTTAGCTGCATGGGCGACAGCTACCGTCATTGTACCTGGCATCATTCCACGGCCTTTTTGGTGGCCTACCTTACTCCACCATGCTAAAATTCGACACTGCCTCGCCAGGCAGGGGGACACCAACACTCTGGTTTGGCCATCAAAAAAGCACAGTTTCCATGAACCACGCAACCTCCCCCTGCCATGGGACTTTGTGGGGCGCCTTGTGCCCGGATAACATTCCTTCTCAACTCCTATTGTTGCAGGAGGTGACAACGGAACATTGTACAGGTAACACCAAAGCCCAGTTTATAGACTGCCCTTTGAGCTTCGCTTCCAACAGCTTGAACTCTTTGTTTTGTCAGTGCGGTTTCCCACAGCATAAAAAACACAAGGGTACCAGAAATTGATACGACTTCGCTTGACTCCCGATGGAGGACACTATGGCATAATAATAATCACTTTATTTAAGTGTCAAGGTATTTAGCGCGCAAGCACTAATTGGGGACACTAAATAAAGAAACAAATATTCAAATAGAACATAACATTTTAAAAATCCCAACTGGCAGGAGGCAAACCAGTTGGCTATTTTACAAGCGTGGTCGAGGAGTTGAACTCGGGTCTGCCGTGAAACAACTCCAGCAAGTGGTCAGAGCGGGACTTGAACCCGGGACCTCCGGATTTCAAGTCCGACGCCCTAACCACTCGACCACGCTGCCTCCTCCATACAAATAAAGGAAAAGATTAAGCGCTCTTGAGAATGAATTCATTTCCTTTCTTGAGACTATCCCCTCCTAAGTCCTCAAACTTCTCACCAAGACGTTATTTATTTTATGATATGGAAAGATAAGGATTCAAAGACGCAGATTCACAAGGAGTCCTGCCCTCACCAAGGCACCAACTCCAAACACACTCCCCCAAGTCTATGCCCCCATCGCTTGGCGTTCAAAACTGTCGACTCTTATCTTGGGCAACTCCGAGCTATCATGCGCGATCATCTACAAAGTACTGGCCTCACCACATTGGAGGTCCAAGCATCCAACCCAGTCGCCCATGCCGTGGTAAAACGATACTTAAAAGGGGTGACAGAAGAACAACTGCACGCACGTGCCACCCCAAAACAGGCGGAACCTTGATTGATCAGCGACCTTCTAACCCTTTGCCAGGTCATCGATAATAAATTGTGACTGGTGGGAAACGACCCAATTCCTATTTACATACATGCTAGGGATCTGGCGTACTTCAAATTACATTTCTTTTCTGGCGATAGGCCATCGGACCTGAGCCACATTAAGGCAGCCGAAATCCTGCATTTCCCAAACGACAAAGGCGTTGTCTTTACTCGTGTCTTTGGAAAAACTCTTCGCTCTGGCGACTCCAGGGTCTTCACAGTTGCCTGACACCCGAACTCCTCCATCTGTCCAGTGAAGGCTCTCATTCATTACATGGCCATCTGCTGCGCAATAAAGATCTGTGGCCAATGGTCCTTTGTTTCGGACAACGAGTGGAAACAGTGTCCTTCTTGATGCCTTTTCAACAGATGCAGCTGAAGCTCGGTTAAAAGATTACTTATCTGAAGCGGGACTCAGCAACAAAACCCTCTACAGCTTCCGATGCGGAGGGGCCATCACAACGGCTCTTACTGGTAGTACCTTGGACGATATAGTTGACCACGTAGGCTGGAGATCTAACCGCATGGCGAAGAACTATCTGCAGCTACACAAGTCCCTCCAGCCAGATTCAGTCACCGCATGAATAGCACAAGCTACTCCTGACACAACCTCTCGCTATGAAGAGCTAAATCAGCTCAGCTGGTTTGAACCAGCCTTTCCTCGGGCCTCTGAGTCCCTACCCGCTCCAAGACAGTCTCCCAGAAAACACAAACTGGACAAACTATAGTTACCCTCCTCGTCTGGAGTGGGAATGGGATTGGGTCAAGAGAAAATTAGGTATAGACACATGTAGTGGATTGGAGAAAAGTAGTTATGTAATGAGACAGGTCCTTGCGGGTTTTTCACCCTATCCTTTACTGTAAGCATGGGTCAGGATATAGTACTGTCCCAAGTCATGCGCATGTGAAAGATCTTATCACACTTGGATAGGTGGTCTTTTTACTCAACATGCTCGGGGTAACAGAGTCAGCCATTCGAACATTGTGCGCGGTGTAGTAGACACGTGAATTAACATTGGCTGGCCACTATTCCCCACCCGCCCTCCCTTAGTCTGACCAATGCTTACTCACTCAAAGCCCTCTTACGGGTTTTTCACCCTATCTTTTACTGTAAGCATGGGTCGGGATATAGTACTGACTGGGTAAATAGCTTGGTCATCGTAGAGAAAAAGGATGGATCACTTAGACTCTGTTTAGACCCGAAAGATCTAAACTAGGCAATAAAAAGAGGGTATTACAAGGCCCCAACAGCCGAGACCATATCAAGCAAACTCCGTGGAATGAAAGTCTTCACTGTCGTCAATATGAGCAACTGCTACTGGCACAAGAAACTGGATGAAGTGTCCTCCTACTTGTGCACGTTCAACATGCCATACGGAAGATATAAATTCAACCGAATGCCATTTGGTGTCTGCTCAGCATCTCAGCATCAATTTTTTGCCATGGCGAGCATTTCTGTCAGTTTTTACAGCAGAGAAAGTCCACAAACGTACGGTATATTGGCTAAGGGAAAGGCACATTTGGGAAGATTTTAGGAATGTACTAAGCATTCCCAGATTTGATGTACAGGAAGACGCGGTCAATTTGCACGCAATTTTCCCTACTTATCTGCTAGTAGTAGTCTAGGGTCAAAGATAAGCCCGTTACGGATTTCCCTTGGATTTCCCGCATACTAATTTGGATTTCCCGCATACTTATTTGGATTAGGTGCCTAGTAAGTGCCTAGGTACTTAGGTGATGACGTCATAATATACCGTCCCGCATACTAATTTGGATTTCCTGTATATGTAATAAACTGCCAATACCTACACCTATTCCTTTTGTGTTATTCTGAAATAACAGAAACAATAGACCGGCTCAAACTTGCCCGCTTTATTCACGCCCCGATTGGATCTTAAGATTTGTATTGTCTGTTTGAATAAAAAGCACAGATTTTTCGAAAGCATTATCATTTCTGAGTGAACTTGAGCAAAGCGTATTTTTTCCAAGATGTTTCCATTCTTTCAAGTCAAATCGAGCTCTAAACCTCTTATGACGATAGACGAAATGCAAAAGCTCCAGCGCAAAGATATGAATTGTATTGGAATGCTATGCTCAGGAAGTTGTGTAGAGAAAGCTTGGAATGAACTGACATGTGATTTTCAGTCTCACTCGACTGTTAGACGAACCCGAGTTAAATTTAGAGTTTCCTGCTGAATGTTTCAAGGAAGTAAGAAACCACGCATAAGGGCCTCGAGGGCCAAAAGGGACACTTTTTAACGTTGTGTTTTCACCTGGGATCGCGCGTGAAGGTCGCGCGCGCGCATGTTGAGTCAGGAAACAAACCATGATTGCAATTCAGCCAACTTAGTTTATTTACAAACTATTTTCCTATGTACAAACAACTATAAAAAGCTAGGTAAAAAAAATAGGAGATTAAGTTCCTTACAGGAAACGAATGAAACACACAAGACTGACACTCGCATTTCGACATTTCCAACAAGGTTGAAAATCGCGCGCTAATATACTTTATTTGCTTATAACTTACACCTTATTTGCTTTGAAACACATCTCGGTTTCTCCACACAGCGCATCATAACCGTCGTAACCCACATTCGTATATTTTTACGCGAGTTATTACATTATAAAGTTTTAAAGTCTTTTACACTAATGAGTTATAGATACTCAAAGCAACTTCCTACGACCAAAGATTACCCCGAGACATTCAATGCGCGCGAACTCCACACTCCTCACGCGCAATCCCCCGAATCACACCGCTAAAACGTAGCGTTTTTTGGCGCTTTTGGCGTTTTTGGCTGTTGTTTCGAGTTTAATTAACGATAAATTTAGTTTTGCAAACAGTTTTGTTTATTTTTGATCAACACAACGATGGAATTACTTACATTTTCTGACGGAAGTCGTTCTACATCCCCGATTTCTTGCAACTCAGTATTCGGAAACTGTAATGGAAAGGACAATTTGAGATTAATTAAAGTTCAGTGAAATTAATTTAACTCCCTGTGGGTATTACGCTTGGTTGAAATCTCTTTCGGTCAAGTCTATTTGCATAATTTAAACTTGTTGAACAGTGAAGGAAGCTTAGTTCTACAAAGCTTTATAACTAAGTTTGAGATGGAAAACAACTTACCGAATCGAGAAAAGCAAAGACCTCTTCAATATTCCGAGTAAAAGTCACCCGCGGTTCAAGGATTGTGATGACAGAAAAAAAATGCGCTCAAAAGAGAATTGGTTCTTTAACGGAAATTTGAAGTAATGTTATAATCTAAGAGTCTTATCCGATTCATTCACAGAGAATAAATCAAAGTGTTTAAACAAAATGCGACCTGTACGCGAGATCCCCCATGCGATCCCAGGGAAACAAAACACAGCACTCAAAATGGTGTTTTTTGGCCCTTTTGGCCCTCGAAATAGACATAAATGTCACGTTGCAAACAGATTTGTATGGTTAATAAACGTATTTGAAAAGAAAATCTACTATAAATTTGGTTTTTTTGCAAGCATTGCGCTTTTCAATTACTTCTTGGGTTATTAAATAATAACTTTTCAGGAGGCAGCAGGAAAAAGAAAGAAAACACGTCTGCCCGCAAGGCCTGCGTTCTCAGCAAACACACCCACTAAATATATTGGGTTTGGTCTTCCGAGGCCCTTGTGGCCTCAATTGTTTGATAAATTAGCGATAAATTTAATTTCATTTTAATTCTGTAAACAGTTTTATCCTGTTGAAATCAAACTTTCACTTTACATGGTGCGGAGGAGATGCTGCTTTGCAGGTTAGTTACTGAAAAAAGAGATGAATAATTTCTGATGAAATTTATCCAAGTAAG
The DNA here is from genome assembly GCA_022457155.1 of Cladopsammia gracilis. Taxonomy (NCBI): domain Eukaryota; kingdom Metazoa; phylum Cnidaria; class Anthozoa; order Scleractinia; family Dendrophylliidae; genus Cladopsammia; species Cladopsammia gracilis. The sequence continues at coordinate 45,606 of JAJGOT010001137.1, forward strand.
CCGACATTGTCATGGTGGTTGAATTAAAAATAACTTCGATCGCTTCACTGATTTCTGATCAAAATAGAGGGTGTTGGAATAAGTTTGGAGTAAAGGTGTAAGAATTTAAGTCGCTATAAGCTTGATGTGGGTTTAATTTCCCACTACCGTGATTCATGTTAGTAAAACCCTCTTATCAGGTTTTCTAAGTAGTAAAGGAAGGACAAATAATATAGACAGACACACAAATATTGATAGATTTACGCATAAACGGTTTATTGATACTAGAATCGTACGAAATATTTTGAAATAATTTTACCAAATCAGTTCACAGTGACTCAAAGTTTTACAGTTCATCACTTCGATTTTCGTCAACTCCGTGTTGTCTGTGAAGGTGCAAATTTAGTTCAGTGTAAGTTTGCATAATTAAAAGTTGGAAATTTGAAGCTACCAGAAAGTCATCTTCTCAAAACTTAAAGCACACACAAATATAAAATAGATTTATGCATAAATGGTTTATTGATACTAGAAATGTAGAACATATTTTGAAATAATTTTACAAAATCAGTCCTCAGTGACTCAAAGTTTTACAGTTCATCACTTCGATTTTCGTCAACTCCGTGTTGTCTGTGAAGTTTTGGTCGCTTGGGAATCTTAACTTTCAATGTTGACAGCTTTCGCTTTTTCGGTTTGACTTGGTGTTTGGTAATTGACTCCAAGACATTTAGTCCTTGCTTTTGGTTCCATTTTCAGGGTCATCTTTCTTTGGCTTCTGATAGTAGTCCTTTTGTGATCCCGCGTTCTTTCGTAACCACAACGCTTTGAGTTTCTTTACTAGGTTTTCGATCTGTGACCATAACAAAGCTAGGTGTGCTTTTCCTGTCTTGTTTACAAACAGCTGCAGCTCCAACTGAGCAATACGATCTTGAAGGGTTATCCATATCGCTACAATCAGCATCCAGTCGCGTCTACCATAGGGATTCTTATAAAAAACCAAGGAGTGATGGAATAAACTGGCACTCAAAGAGTGAGCGTGGTTTCTTCCTTCCTTGAAACATTCAGCAAGAAACTCTAAATTTAACTCGGGTTCGTCTAACAGTCGAGTGAGACTTTGAAAATCACATGTCAGTTCATTCCAAGCTTTTTCTACACAACTTCCTGAGCATAGCATTCCAATACAATTCATATCTTTGCGCTGGAGTTTTTGCATTTCATGTATCGTCAGAAGAGGTTTAGAGCTCGATTTGACTTGAAAGAATGGAAACATCTTGGAAAAAATACGCTTTGCTCAAGTTCACTCAGAAATGATAATGCTTTCGAAAAATCTGTGCTTTTTATTCAAACAGACAATACAAATCTTAAGATCCAATCGGGGTGTGAATAAAGAGGGCAAGTTTGAGCCAGTCTATTGTTTCTATTATTTCAGAATAACACAAAAGGAATAGGTGTAGGTATTGGCAGTTTATTACATATGCAGGAAATCCAAATTAGTATGCGGGACGGTATATTATGACGTCATCACCTAGGCACTTACTAGGCACCTAATCCAAATAAGTATGCGGGAAATCCAAATTAGTATGCGGGAAATCCAAGGGAAATCCGTAACGGGGCTTATCTTTGACCCTAGACTACTACTTCTGCTACAGTTTTTATGACTGAGCGGCGACTGGGCACTAGTTCTGTAATAAGGCTTTGCTGACGCTATTTGTAATCCAATTTTCATTACAATAGCGTAGTACATATACAAGTGATTAAAACAAGATAAAAAATGCAAATTTATTTTAAAATGGTGGTAAAATAAATGTGTTGACAATTGCACCACAGGCAACCCAAATCTTGATTTCTGTCAAAACTAAATATCCCCTTAAAACGGACTCCTGAGTAGATTGACTTGGGCACCCCTTTTAATATCATTTGGTAGGGCATAAGCAATTTATGTGCCAAATTTCATGCTTTTGTCACTCTTGTCACGATCAAGCCTAAATTCTGCGTTAAGCCACCTGACTATTTCACAAGCACCACCGGGGATTCAACGTCTCCTCATCAGACTACAGAAATATCAGCCAACTGTCCAGTATGTACCTGGAAAATACATGTTCATTGCCGACACCCTGTCAAGAGCTTACCTAACAGAAAGCAATGAACAAGATATCCGTGAAGATATAGAGGTCATGGTGCAGTTTTGTAACAAGAATGCCAGCTACCCCCGAGAAAATTGCTGAGCTTAAGGAGGAGACTGCAAAGGATGAATCCCTTCAGACGCTTCGAAAACAAACCATACATGGCTGGCCAGACCACAAGCAAGCTGTACATCCAAACATCGCCCCTTGCTGAAACATTCGACACGAGCTGAGCGAAGCAGAAGGCCTGCTGTTCATGGAACAGAGAGTTATTATACCAAGAGCATCGAGAAAGAACATTCTCATACTGATAAAAGCCATCTTCGGGTGGAAAAATGCAAAGCCCGAGCAAGAGCAACCGTTTACTGGCCTGGAATGTCAAACTATATTCAAGAAACAGTTTCAAAATGCAGCACGTTCCACCTACAGAAATAGAAACCAGAAAGAACCAATCATAGCACATGAGATACCTGACCGACCATGGCAGAAGCTTTTTTCGAACATAAAGGAAAGACATACCTCCTCGTAGTAGATTACTACTCAAAGTATATCGACACCAGCCTGCTACGAGACAAGACAGCTGGAACAGTTATCATAGACATAAAGTCAATATTTGCGAGATACGGAATTCCAGAAGAACTAGTGTCAGACAACATGCCATACAAGAGCCGAGAGTTCAAAGATTTTGCCAGCGGATAGAGATTCAAGCTGACTACCTCAAGCCCAACATATGCTCAATCCAATGGCCTAATTGAGCGAGCTGTACAAACAGTAAAGAGAATACTCAAGAAAGCTGATGACCCATACATTGGCATGTTGGAATACTGCAATACACCTGTCACCGGAATGACGTACTCACCCTCCCAACTTCTCATGAGCCACACTGAAAGGACAAAGATTCCAACAACAAAGGAGCTGTTGCAACCCTGTGTGCCAACCGATGTTCATCAACAATTAGAATCATGCCAAAAGCAGCAAGCATTGTACTACGACAAAGGAACAAGGCCCTTGCAGCCCCTGAAGGCAAATGAGTGTTCGCCTCCGTCAAGGAGTACTTGGGTACCCAGTTGTATCTGAACCAGCCAATACACCAAGATCGTATATAGTTACCTCGTCAACGATGTGACCTAAAAACCGGTGAACCTCCACACATCATCTCAGGACCATCCGAGCCATTCGAGCCCGAGACGGAACCTAGTGACAAATTCCACGCAGAACCAGAACTGGAACCAGAACCTGCCCTCCCAAGGGTCTTGACAAGGAAAAAAGGTCTTCCTTCTAAATTTAAGGACTTTGTCATGTCTTGAATGATACTGTAAATTCCAATCCCTTCTCTGTCGTTGGAGAAGGGAGATGTGATGAATACTAGGGACTAGCACACGTGATTGACATTTTGTGATTTGATACTACCTTTGATTGTGACACGTTTCAGTATTAGCACATGTAATCGAGCCACATTGAGCCTAATAAAACAGTACAATTTATTACAGTCAAAGCTATGGATGCTGTTTGCATCAAACAAGAAGGGCTCCCATTTCGTCAAAGCCTGAGAAAGCGAAAGATGAAGCCAAAGTTTTGTAGTCAAAGTTACCTCCTCGCAAGTAATTTAAAAGGCAAGCTGGAAAGAAGTCAACAAAAGGTTAAAAAAACAGTTAACGTCATTGATTTGACTGAAGATGACGACATTGAGGAGCCACCAGTGAAACATCGCAGACCAGGAGTCTGATATATCTGCTGTAAGTACGTTGTCAATGCAATACCCTCAAATTCTGTAAAAGAAAAAGGATTTCATAAACCTGGTAAAAGCAAAGGTTACTTAAATAGTGTCTAATTGTCTTAATTGATTCGTGCCTTGGCTCGAAACCAAGGCGACGACTATATAAACGGGCCAGAAAAAAGTCCGGATTTTCAAGTGGTTTATAGCCCGAGGCAAAGTGTTAGTGACATCATATCAGTTGATATAGCAACTTCAAGCTCATGAACATAAGAAAAAGGAAAATGACGAAATGAAACATATCAAGTAAAAGGAACTTACATTATTGCCGGGTTTGGCGAGAGTTCTATTTGATAACGATTTTGTTGTCTTTCTTTACGAGCAACAGATAATGGAAGTATTAAGTTGACCTTTCATGCACGAGTGATTGCAAAAGACTGAGTAAAGGTTTCAAATAATGTACAGTGAGTGTAGTAACGTTTGTGACAGATCACCTAGTGTGACCTAGAAGCGACTACATGTAAAACAAATCATAACAATACATTGAATTAATTCTCGTACCTTAAGGGCACTTACAAGACCCTTAAAGCTTCTTAAAGCACGACTTCACTACTCGAAGAGTTGTTGTTTTTGTTTGTTGTAAATAGGCAATTCCAACTAAACATCATATTACACAAGACCCTTTTCGGTAGATCAAGATAACTTACTTGAAGTCACGGGAAAGGCTGATCCACAAAGTCTCAACCACACTAACAAGTAAGCAGCTTTGTTTACTATCAGAAAAATGGGCGTTGTCATGAGTTTCTATCATGTTTAGGTGTATTTATGTTAGGTTTCTTCTTCATAATTCATTCAGAAATCAGTTGGATAAAGAAGGTCGCCCTACAAATGTGGCCTGTTCGATAGAATAAGGCAGGCATCGAACTGCAAACTGTATGTGACAGATGTGATGCAGGTTTATGGGCCAAACAAAATTACAGTGGGAGACTTGGACTCGGACTCTAATACCAGAAAGTGAGCAGACTCTAAGAGAAGAGAGGAAAGTAAAAGAAAGCGTATCTGATTACACTCCTGGATGGCTCATGTCTACTGTATGTTTGATCAACAGTTCTTAACTTTATATCCTGTACGGAAACCTATCATGATCCTTTAACTCCAATCTTATTTATTCATTTATTTATTACCGGTGTTTCTTTCATTCTCTCCTTATTTCATTTATTTATACAATTATGTCATCAGGGTTTAGCTTTCTTTTTTCCTCTCAAAACTATGCAACTCGAAAAACTTATACTTCATTCTGTTCGGGCATGGTAATCACAAAGTTACTGTTACAAGTGTTCGATGAGGGCATATGCAAAAAATGGTATTTTTTCTTGATAGACGTAATTATAATAAATCGCCCTTTTTATCCACAGGTTATAGAGGCTTACATACGGTCAATACAGATGGAAAACAAGAGATATTTTGCTGCAGACACCACTGTTTTCCAAATAGTAGCTATGCAGGGCAGCATGCGCCGACTGTGGAAAGGTGAAAACTTCCAGGAGGTTGAGGTTATGGTCATCCCAATGAATATCACAACTCGGCATTGGACATTCCTGGTATGTTCAGTTCACTTTACATCAAAGCATTGGCTTTTTGTTTGAGCAATTTTTAACTTCCATTCACAGGCAGTTGATGTGAAACATAAACGGCGGATGTGCTTTGATCCCCTGAATTTGAAGGAGTGAAAAATGGATGGTAGTAACAGACTATGTTCTTTGATTGCAGAAATAAGGCACGATTCCTTAAATGAAACCTTTACCTTTCAAATCAGTTAGCCAGCATGTAACGACTTCTAATTTGAAAATTTCTCAGTGTCTTATATTTCATACAGCATCATTCCATTATTTCCCAATTCTTTTTCTTATCCATTGTTATAGTCAACTGATTGAAGTTAAGACCAGGTGGAAATGCACAGAGTGGCCTTGTGCTGAGCCTCTTCACTACCACCAGCAAGATGGCTACAATTGTGGAGTGATCACTGGTCTGATAACTCTCCCATTAAAATGCAGAATAACGCTCGCTAACAGCCCAATTTTAATTTGTATAATGTTCATTAAATAACCCTAACGTCAGTCATTGCTTTTAATTTACTATTATACTGTAGTTTGCAAGACGTCTGGCACAAGAACTTGACTGCAATGGAAATTTCTCCCTGAGGTTCCGTTCATGTTACATTGATATACGGAGGTGTTACGATATTTGCATATTTATTTCATCGGCTTACATCATAGTTTTGCATGACTCATGTATGCCCATATTTGGTAATTAAAATAGTTCTTACAAGCACATGGTTTCAGCTTGAACTCTTAACATGGTGTCAGAAGTTAAAGCGAGAATTTCAGCCTAACTTTCACCAAATATTAGCAGCACAACTTCTCCACTGACAAGGAAAAACACTCCAAAGCAGTTGTCGTTAGTCTCAGTGGAACATTTGTCAAAGTAGCCACGAAAACAAGCACTGAAGCACGACATGTTGGGCACCGAAGAAATCGCACCTTTGTCTGGTCCAGGTGTGCAAACCATAGCTTCAACTGGTCCAAATGTTCAACATGCTGCATGCCTTCAAATTTCCGTGCCTGCTCCCATCGTCTGCAAAGGAAATCTTGTGAGCGATTGGGAATTTTTTCACCAACAATGGGAGGACTATGAAGTTGCGACTGGCCTCGATAAACAAGGTTCGAAAATAAGATTAGCATCTTTTCGCTCAGTAATGGGTAAAGACTGCCTACAAACATTCCTGAATCTCAATATTTCAGCCGAGGACAGGTACAACGTTTAAGCATGCATGGCCGCATTGGAAAACTACTTCAAACCGAAACGCAATGTTGTTTATGAGCAGTATGTTTTTAATTCGTGTTTGAAAAATTCAGGAGTCTGTTGACAGCTATGCCACATCTACGGAAATTTGCATCGTTGTGTGAATTTGGAACGCTTACAGGTGAATTAGTTATTGGTCTCAGCGACAGAGGTACCAAAGGAAAGCTTTTACGAGAAAAATCCCTAACACTCGACAAAGCAGTCGACATTGCCTGTTCTCACAAAATTACAAGCAAGCAATTGGAGTCTATGAAATCCAAGAGTGATCCGACTAAGGAGAAAATAAACTTAGTTGACAAAGGAAAAGGGAAGGATTTCAAGAAGCAGCCAAGCAACAAAGTCAGAAAAAGAAAAAAAAAGAAGAAACTTCAAAGAAGAAATCTTCCGGACATGGAAAGTGCACATTCTGTGGTAAATATCACAATATTGTACGACTGTGTTATTCAAGAACCAGCGTGTCATCATTCCCAAGGCAATCAGACCAGAAATCATCTCCAGAAGCCTTGCAAGTTACCTTGGCATCAAAGCAAATCAAATACTTAAGAAAAGCTTGTGATGTAGTCTTTTGGCCAGGAATGAACAGTGAGTTAAAGGAAGCAATCTCAAAGTGTTCAGTCTGAGCCAATGCAGACAACGAAAGTTCCAGATCGTCCCTGGAGTCGTCTAGCAGTAGACATGTTCACCCTTCAGAGAAAAGAGTACATTGTCCTAGTTGACTACTACTCAGACTTTGTGGAAGTGCAAGAGCTCAGTGACATAACCTCACCAACCATCACACAATTCCTGAAGGAACAGTTTTCAAGACACGGAATCCAAGACGTTCTTGTTTCTGACAATGGACCGCAACTAACAAGCCATGAGTTCAGTTCATTTGCTAAAGAGTGGGAGTTTAATCGTGTGACCTCATCTCCCCATCATCACAAATCGAATGGGAAGGCAGAATCTGTCGTAAAAATTGTAAAAAACATGTTCAAGAAAGCATTCCGAGATGAGAAAGATCCTTGGTTCATCTTGTCGGAATACACAAACACACCCACCGAAACCATTGGATCAAGTCCAGCACATAGACTCGTGTCCCGAAGAACCAAGACTCATGCTAACAGCCTCAAACCTCCTCCACCCTCATGTCATGGAAGGCGTTGAAAGTCAAATCAAGTTGAAAAGGCAGAAAGCAAAGAGTTACCACGACCAAACAGCAAAGTCTTTGCTGCCACTGGAAGTTGGTCAAGAGGTTAGAGTAGCACCACTTCAAAGAGGCAAGAGTTGGCAACCAGGAACTCTTGTCAAACAGCTGTCTGATAGGTCTTACCTTGTGAAGACTGGTAATGAAACAGTTCGACGAAACAGGCAGTTTCTCAAACCGCAGGAACAGATGGCAGACAAAGTTGTTCCCGAAGGCACTCCAAACGTTGCTGAATCTAATGGAGTACATGTTCCTACAGTGCCTGATCAACCCACACCCGGCAACCATGATGTACCTGATCCTGCACCTGATCCTGTACCTGATCCTGTACCAGATCCTGTACCAGACCATGTACCTGTACCCGTACCTATGAAGCACACTTGTACCAGGATGATTAAGCCACCTACAAGGTTCAAGGACTTTGTATGAACTGAACTGTTGAGACTGTTTTAGAGACAGGCGAATTAATTTCAGAGCTCTTTAAAACGTTTGTTCAAGTTTATGGCCATTTTTGTTTTAAAGAAAAAAAGAAACTTTTATTACATTTGTATTGTTTTCCTCTCTTTATTCATATATTCAGTTGCTTGGAAGTTCGTTTTCTTTGTAAAAATTGGAAGATGTTACGATATTTGCATATTTATTTCATCGGCTTACATCATAGTTTCGCATGACTCATGTATGCCCATATTTGGTAATTAAAATAGTTCTTACAAGCACATGGTTTCAGCTTGAACTCTTAACAGGAGGTATATTATATTCTTTTATGCATGACGTTGTGACGTGTGTAGCTTGACGGCCTTTTAAGGACCAGCTCACATCATGATTACTATTTTTTGAAATCTTTATTGAAGGAGAAACGCGGATTTATGCAAGATTTGCCATGATGATTACAGAGAAGATTGTGTGGGCTGCGATGGTTGTGCCCAATACTTCCATGCAGACTGCCTTGGTGTTGATTACTCTGAGTGCTCTCCCAACCTTTCTTCTTGTCCTCATTGAAAGCCAATGTCACAATTGAAATGCAAACTACATTATGGGATGGCCACAACTTATAAGCTCGACACTTTTGAACTTGTCCAGTCCAGACTCTACTTTCACCTATTCCCTAAGCCTGATTTCTACTAGCGATGCAAGCAGAAACGCAAGCATAAGCGCAAGCACAAGAGTACATACAAATCCTCAGAAACACAAGCGCAAGAACGAGGATCAAAACAATTTGATCCTTGTGCTTGCACTTGTGTTTCGCAGTGTTTGTATGGACTCTTGTGCTCGCGCTTATGCTTGCATTTCTGCTTGTGTCGCTAGTGAAAACCAGGCTTTACTAAAATAAACACCTCATTATAGCACTACCAATTAGCTATATACGCTTGTTACAATAGAAAGAGTTTTGTCCGTTTAAACCATTAACATAAATGTAAAATAGTCCCCCTTCTCTAAAAAAAGCTTACTGGCAACAGATGCGTCTTTGTATTGTTTCTGAACGATTGGAAAACAAAATGCATTTCTAGGATGGAATGTGTTCATGAAATCCAAGTCT
>JAJGOT010001137.1:62500-65114 GCA_022457155.1 Cladopsammia gracilis
GCTAGAATTGCACAATGGACAATTGGACAATGAATTGGACAATGCACACGCTCGAACAGTGCGCTAAGGCAAACAAGTTACTGGGGTTCATACATAGATGTGCGATGGATGTTCAAAGCTCAAGTTCTCGTAGAACTCTCTACTTAGCCATCGTACGTCCTGCTTTTGGCTATGCCACTCAAGTGTGGTCTCCGCAAACAATACACCTTGTAAGACGCACCAAACGCATCCAGCGACGTGCCTCAAAGTTTATTTTAGATTTACCCTTCCTATGTGAGGAAAGCTATAGGGACAGGCTCTTGTCAATTGATATTCTACCTATCTGTTATTGGCATGAGTTTTTGGACTTGGTCTTTTTCTTTAAGGCCACTAATGGTATTGTTTGTATATCACATGACGTGCTCCCTGAACGCATTGTTCCTATAAGGGTCACTAGAGCAAGCCCTAGCAATGCAAAATCTTTTAGACCAAAGAAATGCCGCACTTCTACCTATCAGCACTCTTTTTTAGTAGTTGGTGGGGAGGGAGTCAAATACGGTTTTTCAGATACCTAAATAAGCCGCCAAACGCCCGAGTTACCAGGCCCCCAGGTCTCATTGCATTCGCCCTGGGGGCCCGGTAACTCGGGCGTTTGGCGGCTTATTTAGGGATCTGAAAAACGGTATTTGACGTCCCTCCCCACCAACTACTCTGATACCCCCTCTCTCAAACCCTGTGAGATGGGGTAACCAATTAAAGAAAGGTAAAACCCTTGTATATGCGCAATGGCACACAGTAAAGCAATGACTGCTGTTGAATTTTTGAAAATGCGGGGAATTGAGTTGAAAGAAGGTGATGACTTGTATGCAAAGAACAAAGGGACGTTCGAATACAACCCTTGTAGACATTGCGGCTTGAACTTTACACAAGGTCATTCGCTTGTTGAGCATCAAAAATATGCTTGTAAGAAGCTGCGAACAGAACCACGGCCGAAAGAGCTTTGTCCCGGCTGCAATCGAAGATTGTCTAAGACAACGATTTATAGGCACTTAAAAAATGGTTGCCCGCCTTTTAGAAGAACCCTTCGAGTTCTTCACGAACATGAGGTGGTTTTACCACCACCACCACCGTCGGCAGTTTTACCACCACCCCCGGTGGTTATTCGAGATGTCCTTGCAAACTCAAACATCAGCCAGCATGAGCTGAATGAATGGCTTGATGAGCAAGAACAAGAACAAAAAACTTTTATAACCTTGAATGATCTTGACCCTTTACACAGGATCCGTAATGCAAGATTTGTTGCGGATTTCATCGAAGGCAAGACATCACTCGCAGCGTTTCGAACAGAGATGCTCGGTTTTTATCAATTGAAAAAACACTTTCCCTTTGTATATCAATGATGACGATAACACAAGTGTTCTTGAACTTTCTCAAATCGAGGAACACTGGTCTGAAACAAAAGAGCGCCGACTGGGTGAGCTATCGACAAAATACTCTTGGGGCATCCGAAATTGCAGCCTTGACCGGAGTTTTGCCATTTGAAACACCAAAGAGCTTACTTCTAAAGAAATTACAGCCAGCCGACATGCACAACAATACGGCCTGTACCTGGGGCAATTTGTTCGAACCGCTTGCCCGTAAATATTTTGAGCAGAAGCACTCTGCTAGAGTTTTTGCCCATTCTATATCCCTCAATCTGGCAACAGATCACCCATTGTTTCGAAAGATTATATGCAGTCCTGACGGCTATTATCTTGACAAAGATAATAATTTAATTCTTTTGGAGTTCAAATGTCCTTTCAAGCGGAAAATAGCTATGACTCGAGTGCCTAGTTATTATACACCCCAGATACAAACTGGCCTTGTGTTTAGTGGGGAAATGGTCAACAAAGGCCTTTTTGTCAATTCTTACTTCAGAATGTGTTCTCTACAACAGATAGAGCCAAGTTCGAATCATAACAATCTTTTAAACGGCGGAAATATTTACCAGACAAAATGTCACAGCGCTCGCTTGGGGCATCTGTTATCTGTTTTCAAAACAAAAGTTAACACACAAGCAAACTGAAATTATTGACATTGGCGCTCTTAAACAAACTCAGACATTTGAGAAAATAATGACTTCAATAGTCGAGAAAGACCTATGGTGTTCTTACGGCGCGGTCAGAATGTCGTTCAGCAAAGAATACGTAGATGAAGAGTTTTTACGTTACTTCAGAATGAAAAAGGCTCTCCTTGCTCCAGACGAGGGCCCGAAGCCGGTTGCTTTCTTTGCATGGAAATTATTGAATGTCACAGAGCTTCAAGTTGTCAAGCACGAGGGCTTTTTGAACAGTATTCAACCGAAGGTCGAACGATTTCACGAGAACTTGGCAAGGCTTCGCAGAAAAATACATGAAAATTTATCAAACCAAAAACAACTCTTACCTGGTGAAACTTTTGAAGACAACATCGGCGATGACAGTGCCATGTTAGAAGCCTTTCTTATTGAGAAAGCGGCAACTTTTACTCCAGATCTTTGAAAGCATTGTTCCATAAATGTTCGTTTTTAATTATCATATTGTTTGACATCTGTTGTCTCAGGCAATTTACAATCGCTCGTTGCGGGTCTTCAAGCGGCGTTGTAATGTCCAGGATT
>JAJGOT010001138.1:0-65003 GCA_022457155.1 Cladopsammia gracilis
ACCGGTAACACAGGATGATAAAGACCTCTTGGAGGTAAAACTTTACATTTCACAAAACCAAACCAATTCTCATCGTACTCTTGAGGAGGATCGAATATCTTTGTAGGATGACCTACCGGATAATCCTTGAAGAATTGTACCGTTGAATATAAACTAACAAAGTCGACATATCTACCTTTCTCACCTTTTTTGAATGTGTAGGTCGGTTTTGTTACATTTGTTCGTCCACCAAAAAATGCGTCCCTAGGATTAAGAGGTCCTACAAATTCCCGATTCCACGTTTTTAGAAATTTAAACTCTTTCTCCTTTTTCAGTTCACATTCGTAAACCTCAACCAGTTCATACCCGGCAGCTCTAATTTTATCGTTTTTCGCTACCGTCCTCTTTCTTAGAGTTAACATATCCATCTGATTTTTTGTGTTGATTGTGTCGCATGTATAACACTTCTCACAACCGTGCCAAAAACATCCTTGAAATTCGTAGACCGTATTCCCACAAAACCCGTCAACCTTTCCGATATCTGGTAAAGTCTCTTCACCACCGTTCAGAGCGTGTTTTATGTTAACACCATCTCTCTGAGAAATCCAATCTAACCATGCGATGCTACTTTTACTGTAGTTCTCTCCACGTGTAATTTCCTTTACAACAGCGATCTTTTCACAAGGCATGTGGTTACTACTGTACATAGTCATGCATACAGAAGCGATGGTTATATATTGAAGAGGGTCGATGTTACCTAACTCGATATACTGTTCTCGAAAAATCAACATACCTCTTCTGAGGATGTCTACATCACTATCACAGTAATCTCTCAGCTCCTTCTTCATGTCAAACACATAGTTTTCATCAATACGTTGTTGGTACCATTTTAAGAATTCCTTTCTCGCTGAAGGTTTCATCTCATCATAACCATAGTGTTTCTTATCAGGAATCGGCCCTACATAGTTTTGGTTACACTTTGTGTTGAAATAATGTGGAAAATACCCTTTTTTCAACTCTTTCAAACCAAATGTCTTTGGGAACGATGATAACCCCGCAGCGATAAAGTTTATAGAATCAATAAATCTAACACCCTCAGCCTTCATAGACATAATCTTTGTTCCGTTGTAAATAATATCGGGTTTCACTCTGTTCTCTATACACCAATTTCGAATAAACTGAGCATCGTAACTTTTTGCATTGTGAGCTATGAAGGTATACCCCACATGTTCATTGTTAAAAATAAATTTACAAAATTCGTCGACCGTCTCAAATGTATTTTTATTTCCATAAAAATCATGGCAGACGACCAAATTAACCTCATGAACACCGGTCTCCTGAGTTGCCTCAAAATCAAAGAACATGTATTTATCGGTTCTTGTCTGACAAGGATAACACAAACTTCCAGGACTACATCCGTAACCTTGACATTTTCCACCCTTACAATTCGTTTGAGACATGAAACAAAGATGTTCATTCATATCACAGTACTCCCCACAATTACTACACTTTGAATATCCGCAGATGTGATTCTTTAGGCCATCATTTTTAGAAGATGTAATTGTACGCTCGCATTTCAAACATTTACCTACTTTTTTACACACAGTGTCTTTACTACCCCATGTGGATCGTTCACGTAGATGCTCCATAAAACAATCTACTCCAAAGAAAGACCTATTACACTTATCGCATGGAATTGGCGGCTTAGAGCACTTTTTCACTCCGTGTGGAAAGTACTTGAAGCATGCTGTACATTTTGCGGGGCATCTATGACAATCGCGTTTTGTGTACGGCTTTTTACAGGTGTGACAATAATAATCTTTACTCAAGAACGCTGGCATACTTGTGATAACGTCGAAGTGGTTTTTGTTTTTGTAAAGGTATATCATCTGTCCATCGTGCTCATTTTCAGTAGTGAAAATCAGATCATTGAATCGATCACCGTCTACAATGTTTATCTGAATCTTAAGATGTTCCGCGAATCTCTTTACATCTTCGAGGGTAGAACCGGTTTCCTCATTAATTTCGACTCCAGCTTCTTTATGAAGTTTGATAGCTTCGTCTTTCTGAAGTTTTCTCGACCTATTGAACCCATCCTGTAGCTGAGTTTTTGTCCATTTTTGTTTATTTATGTTTGCACGAGCCGTCACTATTGCTCGCGCAAGACAGATTGAGTCATTATTTTTGATTGTTATTATACTCTTTTTATCGCTGGCATTTAATTTTGTTACACGTAATCGGCCCATACCCCGGGGAACCTTTACCGACTGAATTTCTATTTTGACCTCGGGGAGCGGTACATCCTTGTATTCAATGAATCTAGCTATCTCTTCGACAAGATCCGTCCCAAGGTGATCTGTGATCGTGATTCGTTTTGTACTGACCGGTTTATACCAACTCGTATGACTAAGTATCCATCGAATCTTGTCACCGTTTTGTAACCCTCTCTCTTTTATTACTCTGAGCCCTATTTCTAACAGTAATTTATCAATATCGAATATTTCACGAGGGTTTACTATTTTAACTTTGAATATATCGAAAAACGATTTGAACTTGTTACTTGTATTCTCACCTATCTTGATTATCTCATATGGTAATCTTCGGCTATCGATCTTTTTCAAAACTTGGTTTAGTTTTTCTTGTAAGAACAGTGCGCCACGTTTGTTTTTTGCACGGTTGATTTTCTTTGTTAGACGGGCAGCCTCCCTCTTTAGTTTCTTTTGTCTCTTCTTATTATTTGTCGATTGAAGAGTATCTTCAGATCTTTCAGATCTATTTTCGACCTCTTCCAATTTCTTCTCCTTCTTTGTTTTACGGGTCTTTTGTCTCTTCTTATTTCGTTTACGTTCAGAATCTTCAGATTCTAGCGGTATCTCTGATTGATGATCTTCTAAAGGTTGTGGAGAGGGCTGTCTTTTTTTCCTTCTTCGGGGCGGAGATGGAGAGGGTTGTCTTTTTCTTCTTCGGGGTGGAGAGGGTTCATCTATAAAATTTACGATACCGCGTGGTGGGGGAGGTGGTGGTGTATTTATACTACTTTCAATGAATTTGATCAGGTCCGCTTTCCTCCTATAACGTGAATGACCTTTCAATCCGTTTTCACGTGCAATTGCCCTAAGCTGTTGAACAGTTTTTGAATCCATACGTAAGTATTATTATCAATATATTTTATTTTTTAATACCATTTTAAATTTTCATTTCACGTTCATGAAAGAAGAGATCTTCACCGCAGATCTTTCAGATCTACCCATTGGTTGAATTTATCGCTATACCCGCTCCACTTCACTAACGCTTTACCTTTTCGAGCATCTCGTCGAATCACTTTCTCAATACGGTAAACGTCTTGAACAGCCTTCTGCAGCTCTTCCTTATAGAAAGAACCTGTTATCTCCTCACCCAACTCATCTTTCAGTTTATAAGTTATAGGGTTAGTGTGTTGAATCTTATCGACAACGAATGTTTCTTCAGTCCAATTTGGTGTGTAACCTTTATCGAAAACAGGGCGTTTGTATTTTGATATTCGAACTTTATCCCCGACTTTAAATTTCGGTTTAGTATGCGTAGGTCTCTTCTTACCGTACAGATTTAAATAAACAGCACTTTCGTTCTTTTTCTTCGACGCTTCCACAGGTGTCATACCGATGCTTCGGTGTTTTGAATTATTGTATTCTTTCAATATCCTCGGTAATATATCAAGATATTTTGTATTGTTTTGAACGGTAAATTGTTTATACATTAGATTTTTCTTCATTCTCTGTCGAATACATCACTATCTTATTTTTATCCAACAATTCTTTCATATTCTTGTTGTAATACTCTTTACCCTTATCGACCCACAGCATTTTCGGTTTTCTTCCTTTCTTGAATAACGATTTGAACGCCTCTGCGACACTCTCTCCCTTTTTATTCTTCAACGGTACAATCCAACCGTATTTACTGAAAACATCTAACACCATGAGAAGATATCGATATCCCTTATTCCACCTGCTAAATTTCTGCATCTCGACAAGGTCAGAACACCATATCTCATCGATTTCGTTTACAATAACACGCCGCCGAGTAAACTTTCGTCTTATAGGTTTATGCAGTTCATCTGCAAGCTTTTCTTGCCACGTCTCTACGTTTTTACTCGGCGGCCTTATCCGTTTCCCAACCCAAGTTTTTGCTTCGTGTTGATAATAAATCTCGCCGCTTGTCCCCATTTGGGCATCTCTCCGTACGGAATCTGATCAAGTTCAGAAACCATCTGCCGGTCACAATCTCCCTTGTTGGTTTTACCTGTTTTAACGCGATCATAACAAACGTCATGCCGAGCTGATATGTAATCCACTTTGTTATACGGTTTCTCATACCATTCGAGAATTTCTCCAGTTTCATCATCGTATTTTAACTGTTTATCCAGGGGATTATAAGGCCCCATATACTTATATTTCCCAGGAGTGAATCCTTTCTTTGGTCTTGGCAGCTTTCCTATTAATGAATGAACATCTAATTTACCACCATCTAAATCTTTTCTATCCGTTTTATATTTTTTGTCAGGCCTGATCTTAGTTGACAATTCGTTCAGCATTTGAGAGGTAGTATTTTCAAGAAACGGTTTTGCTTTGTCAAGAGCGAAATCCAACGCCTTGGTTTGCATATTTTTATTTCTCAACAGCTCACTTGCCCCATAACGGCCCATTTCAACAGCTTTCTTTCCTAACCAAGGTAACGCATGCATCGTTAATCCTTCCATAGCCATCTCGCCAAAGCCCGCCCCCGAGGCGGGCCGAACTAGTTTTCCGAACTCTTAACGAAACGGGTTTTCTTGATTCCGCAATTAGCGCAAGTACACCAAAACATTGGTCTACCATTTTTAGCTGTCATATAACCGGATGGTTCAGTACAACCGGTTTTTATTTTTTCCTTAACGCAATACGTTAACGGTTCCATTTTATTATACGATCTGTATAATAAAAATCTTTAATTTTAATTACACAAAATATTTTTTAATAAACTTTTCATTGTAGTTTTGATTATCGATTTTGAATCTACTTAAGCAATCATAAAATGATTTTTTATAAATATTATCAAGAAAATATAAACAATAATAACCGCATCTTACTGATTTTATAGCTTGAAACGGGTAACCGATATTATATTGATATTCCATACGTAATTTATTAGCATAATCAATGAAATCTTGTGGTGGCGGTAAACAAAACGAATCAAAATAATATATGAGATTTTTATTTTTTACAAATGTTGCTACCCAATGTGTACCGTTCCCTATCTTATCATCAAGATTAATTATACAACAACCTGTTTTATGTATATGATTTGCCGTTTGATCTCTCGAAAAAATACCTTTGAAATCAGGTATTTTTAAATAATTTATCCATTCAAGGAGGTCAAAATTACTTAACGGTACATCCCTAAATTTGGGTTTTTTTCACCCCATGATCCGTAAAAAGGTGGAGGAATGTATGGATACTTTGGAGATATCTGTAATCCGTTTCCTTCTCTTTTCGGTACCTGTAATCCTCCGCCTTCTCTTGGACTTACAGATAATCCTTTTCCAAAAAGTTTTGAAGCTAATTCGATAGCCATAGGAATTCCGATTGCAGCAAGTGTTCCTAAAAATCCTCCATTTATCTGTCTTTGCGTAGGTTTGAATGTTATACCGCTACCGCTTTGCATACCTTTTCTCACCGCTTGCGCTTGCCCTTGTGTTAATTCTTTTAATTTTACAAGTTGAGGAAGAAAATCAAACGGTATCGTAATTCCGTTACCAAAAATCTTATCGATACCGAGACTTCCCAAAGCGGCTAGCGCTCCTGTAGCTAAATGAGGTAGTACTTTTGTAGCCGCTTTTGTAGCTAAAGGTACTACCTTTGTAGCCGCTTTTGTAGCAAAAGGTAACAACTTTGTACCGAGTGATAACAAAGAGGTCCACAAACTTCCCCCTTTTATGATCGCTTTACGAATCTGTGTTTTAGATATTTTGATATCGGTACCGGTACCGTTTTTTAGCGCTTTATTATTCTTATTAATCTGGGTTTTTGTCAACATCAACTCATGCGACCCTTTCAAATTATTCTTACTCAACCTTATCGTAATTTCTGAATTATCGTCATATGCTTTTTTCAACCTTTGTAGCTGTCCTTGAGACAAATTTACTCCATATGCAAAATACGCTGTAGCCATTTTTAATTTTACAAAATATAATTTTAATTAGATTTACGCTTTTATTAATAATTTTCCAGATGATGTGTATAACTCTATCTCTTTTTCATGTAAAACTAAAGCATTTAATCTATAATTTGTTGGATTTGCTCCGTTTAATTCATATCTAAAAGTAAGTGAAACTACGCTATCTTTTACATCTTCTT
Organism: Cladopsammia gracilis; assembly: GCA_022457155.1. NCBI lineage: Eukaryota > Metazoa > Cnidaria > Anthozoa > Scleractinia > Dendrophylliidae > Cladopsammia > Cladopsammia gracilis. The sequence goes on from JAJGOT010001138.1 coordinate 6,351, forward strand.
CTTGGTTTCTAAGATTAAAGTATATAATTCCAAAAAGATTTCTGAAATTTGCTCGGTCTATTATTGTTCCGCTTAAAAAGTCATTGTAAGCGGAACTGTAGGACAACAAAGCTCTGTAAAGTCTTGACTCCTCATCTGATGTCAAGACTAATTGAGGGTACTGGATGCTATCATTTATTTCCAAGTGTGCTCTAGAAAAATATCGATTGTTTGCTCCAATTGTAAATGTTTTGAAAGTAAATATATTTTGCTCCTGATTACTATAGTTTGCCTCGGGAACAACCCAGATGAAAACATGCCTCGGTCTCCTAATACCTGTACTTATTCGAAAGGAGTTATTTACAGAGGATGTTTGTAATATTTCGGTATGTTCTCTCAAATAAATCCATTTTTTGGGTTTCAAATAATTTTCAAGATATTGCTTCATACCTAAACCATTAAAAATAATTTTTGGACACCACAATCTTAATTTTGTTAAAATCACTTTACTATCTGGAGCAGCATTTTTTCTGAAAATTATATTGTTGTCGCTTTCAAGTTCTATAAGAAGATTTGTCTTGATATTTGGGTGAAGATTATTTTTGAAAGCTGCAAAATAGCTGTATAGATTTAGAGGAATCGATATTTTGTTAACAGCTGCAGCATCTGTTAAAATTTTTCTTCTAGCAAAACCTTCGTTATATAGCGCTTGAGCTGGTCGTGCTTCTGTTGTTCCTGTGGATGAATCTAAATATAAAAACTGATCTTTACCGATCGTATCTGCATAACTTTTTGTATATTTTAAGAGGGAAAGTACGTTTGATGTTTCATTGGCTCTTGAGTTATTATAAACTGTTATCCCGTTGCATTCAACCTGTATCTGTTTTATAAATGTATGACCATTAGTTGTAGTACAATCTTGATTACCGTTATTTGGTCCGGCTGTTATACCGGTTGTACTATCAGCAAGTGTAACAAGTTTGAAATCTACTTCCAAATATGCGTTATACCAATCGATCGGATTTGCTTCTGAAGAGTTATCAACTGTGAATCGATAATTATCCTTAACCTTTCTATTATTATTTGCGACATTATCGATTAGCGGTGTTTCCAAATCGAAGGCCACGTATTCATATCGTTTGACCAATTCTGGATTTCTGAAATTCATTCTTATTATGAATTATAATAAGAAATTATTTTTAAAATTAAATCAAATCATTTACGATATTTCTAATATATTGATATTTGTCTTCTTTCTTCTCTTTCTCTTTTAAAAATTTAATAATTTCAACTCCTTTTGTTTCGCCTGAAATTTGCGGTGCTGCTGCCGCAGGCTCTTTTTTACCTTTGGATGAAAACTTGTCATAAATTTTTTCACCAAGAACTTCACCAGTTTTTTCACCAACCTTTTCAGCACCTTTTTCAATAAGTTTTTCTGCTGCTTTACTAGCTAATTTACTCGCTGTTTTTCCTGTTAATTTTGTAAAAATATCAAAGAAACCAGAACCATACTCTACAGAGTTAATATAAGAAATTTCTCCTGTATCAAAATTTCTAATCCTTCTTTGTTCTTCCATACGTAAGTGTTTAATTTATATAAACTGTTTTATAAATTATAAATAAAATTATACTTCTTTTAACACTACAGTTATGGAAATATCAATATCGTTCAGATCAACAATTCTATCTTCATCGTCACTCATGTAAAATGTTACTTCAGATATATTTTTTCTATTTATCTTATGCCACAAATAATTCACTCTTGGGTAGATTTCAAAAGGTAAAGACCTTGTTTTTGTATTTGTTGAGAACGTGAATAAGGTATTGCTTCGCTTTCCTGAAACGATCGAATCGCTCAACAAACTACATTTTAGGTAAAGATTATCGACGCTGTTACTGATATTAGGGAAATTTTTCCCATAACCGCTGCTCGTTAAAACTTTCGATTCGAATCCGAGTAAAATATTAAAATTTCCACTCGAACTAAAATCGATGCGGAAATTTTCATTTAATTGAATAAATACCTTGTAAGTTGTAAGATCAAACAATACGTTAATTCCATATTCCTCCGTGTTGGGTATTTTTCCAATCGTTTTGTGAATAAAATCATTTATATCTTCGTAATCATAAACCCCTGATGGAAAAGTAATCGTTTCATATGTTTTACCTTTATCTTTTGATATTTTTAGTTTGTTGTTATCATATTCGGGACGAATGTTATGCCAACTCGCAGTCATACTAAGATGATCCAATGCCAAAAAACATTCTTTATTATCGTCCAATCTCAACTCAGGAGTAAACATTACAGTAAAATTTCCTGGTTTATTATCAGGATTTTGTTTTCTTGCATCTATAGATTTGAAAACTAGCGTTCTGCTAACATCCATTTTATTATACGAAACTTTTTTAATTTTAATTACGCTAAATATTTTTTATATAATTTCTCATGAATTGTTTTATCGATTGCTCCTATTCTTAACAATTCATCATTTATTTGCGATAAATCATTTCTCAAAACAGGTGAATTATTACCAGCAGCCATCGAACCGATTATTATCTTCATTCTATCTGCCAATTTGTTCGGATCATCATAATAAACTATACTTGAACCGGTCACAATCATCTGTGATTTACCAGATGATTTATGAGGAGGTAAATTACTCAACATATTTAAATCATTAAAAACTTTTACAGCGTTCATACTATATTTTGTTTTAGGATTGTATCTTTTCGTTAGTAAATTGATCAGAGATTTATCAACATCGGCTTGATAAATTAATTTTCCACCACGATAAGCGTTTAATTTCAGATCTTTCATTAATTTAGGTATATCGATTAATAGTCCTCCATATTGATTATTTTTTTGAATTTTATAAGCGTTTCGTCTTGGTTGTTTGTACTTGCGTACCCCTTCACCTTGTTTTTGTTTTGTATATTGCGGTAAAATTTTTACATTCTTAATCGTTGTTAAATATCTGTCTCATATATCTCTTGTTCTTCCATATATTTTCAGATCATAATCGAGTTTTTGTTTTTCTTCTTCTGTCTTTGGTTTTCTCCTTTTCAAACCACCTATCTTTATTCCGACACTTCTGTTTTCACCTTTAGCTTCATTATAAGTTGTAATTAACTGTTCTTCATTCATTTTAAGTAGCTCATTAGGTTCATGAAAAGTTTCTTTTAAAAATTCTAATTCGCTTTCTGTGAACATCTTATTTGGTTCAGCAGTTATTATTTCACCCTTCGGTGGTGCAGGTATCGGTAGCGTATCCGTTGGTGGTTGGTCACCAGGAAATGGTAGCTCTTTATTCAATGTTAAAATATCCTTATTGGTTTCAACCAAATCTTTGAAACCGCTGGTCAAAGCTAATTGATTTTCTTTTAATTGCTGAATGACTTTGTCCTGTTTTTCATCTGTTTTTTTCTGCTGTTCAATTAGCGGTTCTCTCAGAGTTTTAAAATAATCACTCATCGCAACATCGCGAACTTGTTCTTTATTTTTAACCTCATTCTTTACTTCAGTAACTGCTTTAGCAATTTTAAAGCCTTCAAATTCTAAATCTGCATATTTTTTGATCTTATCAAGATCCATAATTTATTATCTGTAAAATAAACATTTAAGTTATTTTTAAAATAATCATTTAAGTTTAAATGATTATCGACCTTATTAAATAAAATGAAAATACCGAATTACGATGTGATAAAAAGTAACGATAATAATCGTTCACTGAATGATTTTCTTAATGAAGATTTTCGTATGTTGATAACTGGTCAAACTCGATGTGGAAAAACAAACACCTTAATGCATATTCTTAGAAAGCCGCTCATTTATTATGATAAGATTTATCTATACTCGCCAAATCAACATCAAGATAAAATTCAAGACTTGCAAAAATTAATGGAAAACGCCAGTCAAAGAGTTGGATATGATATTTTAGAACTTCTTGGAGAAGATGATATTATGGACACAACAGACTATCCGATCGATAATAGAAAAGTGGTGGTTTTTGATGATCTTATTAACGCTCCCCAAGCAGTTCAAAACAAAATTGCCAATCATTATACCGATGGTCGACATCATAAAATTTCCCCGATCTATCTATCCCAGTCCTACTACGATGTACCCCAAAAACTCCGGCAGAACTGTTCCCACATGATTTTGTATCCACCAACGACTAAAAAACATTTAAATATGATTGCGCAAGAAAATCTAATAGATCCGGTTCTTTTTGATAAACTTGGTCCATATGAATTCTTATTTTTAGACAAAGAAAAGAAAAGTGTTACTTAACTAAGAACTTTGATGAGACTTTTTAAAAATTATATGAAATAAGAATAGAGTATGGGTATTTTTAATAATATCAGAAGATACAGTAATTTCGATATATCTGAATATATAAAAAATTTTAATCAACAAGTACAAGCGAATGGTCGTGCCGGTTTGAAATTAGATGTCAATAATAATTACGATATTCAACAAAAACGTCTTGTAAATGTTGGTGAAGGAGTTGATAGCGATGATGCGATAACAAAACATCAGATGGAAAATGCGCTATCAACAAAACCAAATCCGACAGATGTTATTCTTGTTGATGGATCGACTCATATGACCGGTGATTTAGATCTTCGAGGAAACAGATTGATTCTTCCCGGAGAGATCGATATGAACAGAAAACTTATCACCAATATGGACACGGACGAAGATAACGATTTGTGCGCTGTCAATATGGTGACTCTGAAAAAATTTCATCCCAACGCTCCTGAACCGACGCATGAGGTCGTGAAAAATATCGATCTGAAAGAACGTTTCAATGTTGTTCAATCGAAACAACAGACTTATCACGATTTAGGAGCAAATTATAACAATCTTGTCTCTTACAACGATGTTAGGAATATTTTCTTATCTCGCAAAGAGACGTTTCCGATGGAAACTAGTTTGGATATGGGTAACAATACGGTTTATAATATGAAAGACCCGACGGTCGCCGACCAAGGGCCTAATAAAAGATACGTGGATCATATAATTTCCGGTAAATTGAGTAGTCCGTCCGGTGAAGATCTCGATATGTCAAACCATAAGATTATAAATTTAGAAGATCCGCAAAATAGTTCCGACGCATGTAATAAATCTTATGTTGACGGCGCTGATAAAAATCTTGATCTCAAGATAGGGGGTGTGGTAGTTCATACGATAGAATTAGAAGAAAAGCTCAAAAAATATGTTGACGAATCGCATATCACCACCTCGACAAATTTGAAAGATGATTTTAGGTACATAATGGAAGATGTGAACCAATCAAGTTCAGAACATGATATAACCGTCACCGGTATAGTCGATTTGGTGGAGTCGCCGCATACGTTAAACAAAAAAGTTTACAGTCTTTTATTACACAAACACCCGTTAAATAGCTACGCTTCAAGAATCGGTTTTAATATGTATAAATTACCAGAGGGAGAATATACCGTTTGTATTGAATTTATCCCGCCTACGATGAGAGGTGTTAGCGTTTATGTTCAATCGACTTCTATCAATATAAATAAACAATCGACAAAAAACTTTACGAATTACGCTAGAAGCATTATCAATTTGCATAAGTGGCGTATTTCACCGCCGGAATATATTATGGTCGATTTAAAATGTAGCGGCTCGCGAACATCGCCTTCGCGAGCTCAAGCCTATCTTGTAATTTACGGAATAAAAGGACACCGCTCAGATGTTCCGTCCAGTGTTTACGACACTCCTTATATTTTGGAGGGTAGGAAAATGGTTATGCAAACCGATCTGGATATGAACAATTACTCAATTATCAATTCTCCAAGTCCCAGCGGTGGTGCGTTTGTAATTAACGGTCTTTACAAGAGAACTGTGAATCAGATGTTTGCTCTATTTTTAGGAGAACCGGAAGTTATGGTTGTGGTTAAGTGTAAAATTGTAAAATGTTGTATAAACATTCTCGATACGCTCGAAACGTACCCTCCTATTGCCGTGTTGATAAACAATGTAATAGGAAGGGGAGAGGGTGGTAAGAAACAGGTCTGTCACTTGACTAACGATATCGCTCTGGTAGAATGTGATGAATTTCGTGTGAGAATACAAAGTTTACAAGGAACTACCATCGATAAATGTTTGGTAAGTCTGTGGCTTGAGACGGTGTAATTTTTACGCGATTCAAAATTTATTATACGTAGCGTATAATAAATTAGATGATCTTTCACACTAGTGTGTAGCGTGTTCAAGCGCTTCTACGACCTCTCTTGCGATTTCTCGAGTTTCTCTTAACCATTGAGGACTATGAACATGGTCATTTATAAAAGAGACAAGAATGAAAATGAATGCGATCATTTTAAAATCAGTATGTCATCTTTATAAAATGAAATACGATCTTTTTGCATTTAACCACATCGATACATCGATCGACGAGACAAAATTAAAGGTGATCAAGTCCCTTTACAGTTTTTATCACAAGAAATGGTGGTGTTATAAAAAGACTTTTAGACATCTCAAACGGATGAATCTCTTGTGTAAATTGAGTTCGTCGTCTCTTATCGCAGGCGGTACGATTGCCGGCGGAATTACGTTGAACCCAATAATTTTAGGTGTCATTTCAGGTGCAGGCTTGTTGGTCAAAACATTTACCGATTATAAAAATTATAACCGACGGATTGAGATGAGTAAATTTGCATTTACGACATACCAGAAAGTTTTGGTTGACTTACGTTCTTGTCTGCGAGGAAAACAGTTCGATCACGAATCGTTTGTTAACGATATGAGGTTGATCGATGAAATAATCATCGATTTATGTCCAGCAATAAATAGTCGAATCGAAGATCGATACGATAAAAAGTTCATTTGAACATAAAGATTTGGTATTAAATAAATAAAAGCAATGGAAGATGAATGGGAAAAACCCTTGATAAATCGAACAAAATATACCTTCAAAGAATTGCGATATTTAGCAAAAGAGAAGAAAATTAAAGGTTGGTATCTAATGCGGAAAGCTAAATTACTTTCTGCTTTAGCTGAATTAGATATATATGAACCTCTAGTAAAAGTTCACAACATCACTTCATAAAAAAGTGCAAAACCCTGGTCGGGGGGTGCTCGGTTGGCTGTTTCTGTGCCTCACCGAAGTGAGGACTTTTGCCTCACCGAAGTGAGGACTTTTCCCGCTGACAAAGCGGGTGTCACCCATTTTATACCTCTGGGTGAGGTTAAGTTCTCCGAAGAGATCTTTGAGCACCCCCTGTTATCAGTTGGGCCGGGGCTGGTTCACCAGAGCGTAGTCAACTGACTCAACTACACTGCTACCCCGTAGGTCTGACATTGCATGAACCGTAAGCAGGGTTCTGACAGTGGCCAACCGTCTCCCCCCTGAGTTCTACCAAATTACAGACTTATTAATATATATAGTTCGATCGAACTATATATATAGGTAGAAGTTATCGCGCTCACACATGTGGTACGTGTCAAGTGTCACGCGCGCGTTTCACGCGTGACTGCGCATGCACTTTAGAAGGTTTCACACATCGATGAACACGTATGCAATTCTCGGAAAAGATGAATAAATTAAGACCGATTTCTCGGAAACAAACGACTCGAAAGCGCTTGTTAATCAAAAAATGGTATTAAAAATATAAAGTACCTTATAAAACAAATGAAAAAGTCTGTGAAAGAGTTGAAAGCTGAAGCAAAAGAGCAGAAAATTAAAGGATGGTATCTAATGCGGAAAGCCGAACTCATCGATGCTTTACAAGCTGTAGAATTGAAAGAACCTGTGAAATCACCAGAACGTAAAGAAAAACTTTGCCCACACGGGAAAAATAAATACAATTGTAAGGAGTGTTCGGGATCAAGGATTTGTGAACACGGTAGACGACGGTATTTTTGTAAAGATTGTGGTGGAAGCGGAATCTGCATTCATGGAAATAACAAGTACTATTGCAAGGAGTGCGGTGGAAATCAGTTTTGTGAACACAATCGAGTGAAATATTACTGCAAAGAATGCGGTGGAAACGGTATCTGTATTCATAAGAAAGATAAACGCTGTTGTAAGGATTGCAGGTAGGAATGAAGCTTGAATATTTTTCATTTCTTTTACTAGAAATGAAAAATGGTCTTAAGGAAATAAATTTGTAATAATAACAACATGCAACTGTCAAGTCTCTCAGATGATATTATTTTCAGCAAACCGATAAAAAATGACCTTTTCAAATTTCAAAGGATTAAAATTACGACCAATTACGGTGATAATAAGAAAGGCCCGCTAGTCATTGAAACACCGTTTCTTTTCAGTTTTGGTGTAACCGAAAGAAGAAGTAAAGAAGACGAAAGTAATTCAAATTTCATTGGTTATTCTATTCCGGTCTGTTTATGGTCTAAAGATGGCAAACCGACACGGGAAGAAGATGAGTTTCATATTTCATTGGAAAATTTTGAAGCACTTTGTCGCAAGCACTTACAAGACACTTTTGGAAGAGAAACTGCTGGTGAATTAAATAGTATTTTATATTACAAGGATTGGGAATTAGAAAAATATCCACCAATATTATATGCTAAACTCAATTATTCAGAAAAGTCGAATAAATTTTTATCGCTATTCAAAGCGAAAGGAAACAAAAAAGTTGATCCGCTCAGCTATTTAAATACATATTGTTATGCAAAATTAGCTTTGTTGATTGATAGTATCTACATCAGTAAAAAAGCTGTTTCGATTCAGATAAAGGTTCATGAGGTATATTTCAGACCGTTGCCACAACGAGAATCGCTATTATCGATACAAGAAAGCGATGATGAAGAAGAAGAAGATTGAATATCTGTTTATTTTTCATTTCTTTTTCTAGAAATGAAAAAATCGTCTTAAAAATTAAATATGGTAATATAACAACATGAATCCTTCAGAAGTTTTTGAAAATTCATCAAATATTATTTTCCATAAACCGGTGAAAAACAACAAAACCGGTTTTGAAATAATTAAAATTGACACCAATAAAGGTCCGCTAGTAATCGATTCACCATTTCTTCTAATTTATGGTGTAAAAGAGACATATAGTCAAAACGAAAGTAGTAAACTACTTGGTTACACCATTCCTGTTGAATTATACGGTGGTCGAATGCCAACGGAAGAAGGAGAAAGGTTTTTTGATTGTATGGTTTTTATTAGAGACATTTGTAGGCGACATTTAAAAGGTGTTTATGGTGAAAAAATAGCTAATAAGATAAAAGGTATTTTTTATGGTTTTCAGTTTGAAGGTATGGGTACAAGAATTACTGGAGGGTCATTATATCCACGAATGTTTAATGTTAAACTACTAAAAAATTCAAAACAAAGGGATAAAATTTTAACAAGAATCGCAATGAGAAAGCTAGAAAAAGTCAAATTGGCTCTGTTAATCGATAGTATTTATATCAGCAAAGAAGAAGTTTCAATTCAAGTTACGGTACATGATATATATGATAACCCACAAGATTCATCACTAACAATACCTGAAGAAGATGAAGTTTTTTCTTCAAACTGTGCTGTGTTAACAATGAGTATCGATTAAAATATATACCGTCACTAAATTATAATGATGGGTTTCATAAATTAAAAAATTAACGACAAAACATACTAGATCTTGAAAAGTGTGCTATAGTGAATAATTATAGGCGAATCGTCTATAATTATACGAGTTACATCAAATTAACGACAAAAACACACTGAAAATGGAAAAGTGCCGTATAGTGCCTTACATAACTACTCGCAAGATCCCAGTCTCTTCAAAACCGAGTGTGGATGTTGACATTGTGCCTATTAAAATGAGTTATACCGCTAAAAGCGATGACCGCGCGGTTGAACTTCATATAAGCCTTTACTTGACATTGGTCACTTCAAGGTGAAAATGACGGGACTTTTTTTAAGTTATTAAAATATTTTAACGTTTCCAGATAGAATAATAACCAAATTAGTGGAATCCGAGTGTGGATTTCCGAAGCGTAATCCATAAATGGGCGAAATTTTGATTTTTCCTTTAAAAAAATGGCGTTTTCACAGTGATTCTAAGGATTAAATTGGGGGTCTGGGAACGAGTTAAAAAAAATGGAGGAAAATGTCACACAATTTTTTGCCATGACTTTTTGACCATATTTGGGCAGTGTATCAATGTGTTGAATTATAATATGAGACAGACCACCCCCTTAGTTATTGGATGTACAGTAACTGACCCAGTCCTTAATATACCTGAGTAACAACTTCGTAAATGATCTAAGCATAATGAATTGTCTTTTTTATAGCGAAGTTCAGTTATCTTCACTGACACTGAGTTATTTTTCCGTATGGAATCTCCAAATAATGTTCCACTATTTCACAACAGACATAAGAGAAAATCTACCTTCATGACAGCTTGACGTATTTCCACATTCCCTCACAACTACTCTGTTTCCATTGCAAGGTTTCCCGCCATATCTTGGTTTTGGATTCACACATTCTCTTGTCCTGACTTGTATGCCACCGATTGTCTTTGTACACAGGCTCCATTTGCTCCATTCACTCCAACCACCATGAACTTATGAAGACAAGAAAAAAAAAAAAATAACATGCTACGCAAAATCTAATTCTTCCAAAGGTATGACCATTCCTATAATACTGTATATGATTAGCATTATTTTCTTTATAAAAAGCTTAGAAAATGTTTCTTTTTTTCACCGTCTCAATTTAAAAATTGGGATCTCTTGGAGGTGAAAGGCTGTAGAAGGCGTGACTATCACATAAAACAAGTTCATTTATCACTTTAAAATTAGATATTAAAAGCATTTCCTTCTTACTAGGGCAGTTGTTTGTATTGCATAACCGCCAAAGTGTGGGCGTGTGTCCTAGGCAAAAACGGCCATCCACACTAGGAGGTGGATTGCTACAGGTGCGGCCACGTGTCTGTAATCCACCGCCACATGTCACACTGCAGCTTCCCCATGCGTTCCAATATGACCATTCGCCGCCATCTAAACATGCAGACAAACAAGATAATAAGAAGCCTGATGTTGCCAAGATTTTTTTCTTAAATTCAGTCCGCAATCAGCGCTACCTACGTGACAAATAAGCTACGTGACTAAAAACAAAAGTGTAACATGAATCGAGGATGATGATGTTACACTTTCGAAACATTATTTTGTTGACGACATTGTTTACATTGCTGCTAAGGGCCGGAAGTGAACCGAATATTGTATTGGCCACTCGAAAAGGGGAAAAACGGAGGTTTGGGCCAAATTGCCGACAAAAATAATTGCATTTCACGAACCGGTCTAGATCCCGGTTTAAAGGGCTAAATATTTCCAAAATCTTAGCGTGTGAATACAGCCTTCTCTGATCGTTTCTGTTTGCCCAGATTGCGTGACGCAGAGGGAAGGAAGAGTTACTTGGACGACGTCTAATAAACACCTCTTGAAAAAATATTTTCAGACAGGCATAGTATAGTTAAGTAACGCCCTACGGGACTCGTCATCGGGTACAGCGTAAGTTGGACTCTAGCATTGGGGAATGACCATGCGTGCTACGAAGAATACAAATTGAATCAAGGAAAAAATAAATACAAATAATAAATTCCTTATCAGATGATTAGTATGAAATATAATGGAATACGTTTTACCGTTATCTTGTGTGTTTGACCTAGTGATTTAAAAAAAAAAAAACTTACCCACTGGATTATCCAAAGATTTTCACAATAAAAGAAAAACAGATAAAAACATCTGTTAGTATCATTGAATTTTACTTGTTCAAAATTAAAGGCACTATGCAGCGAAGAGTAAACGTAAACGAAGCGTAAACGAAATATAGTATACGGTTACAGATATGCAAATAAGTCATTCCATGTCCCTCAGTAACTTTTTTTCCGGGGTGGGGGTATACGTACTAGTTTATATAAGCTATATTACGGCACCAAAGGATATGGTCTGAAATAGGGTAAGGGTTTTAAGAGGCGCGTCGCACACCCCCACCCAAATTTTCGGGTAGTACCCTTCCGGGCTATTGTTAAATTGTAATCTTCCTAGGGTAAAATCAGACATCATTGGTCCAATCACGCGTCACTTCAGTGATAGTAATATCGGCCGTCTTCACTTTCTCGTGTTGAGGTCACTTCTCTGTTATTGGATTGATTTCTCGTTTCGTCGAGTTGCTTAATTTATCGTTTTCAGAGGACCGAAAGATAAGTACATTCGGTAGAAATTGTCTCGTTTCAGACTGGATATTTATGTCACTCTAAGATGATTTCTTATTTGTTAACTGGATACGCTTATTTTTAAACTGCAAATGGAATCAAAATGGCAAGTTAACGTTTATCTGAAGTCGTTTAATTTAAAACAAGAGGCTACTATTGTAGCCTACACTCATGCGCTTGCGTGAGAAAGTTTTACGGTTTATCTTAAACGGGTCACGTACCGCTCCCCCGTCAACGAATTTTGCATGACACACATTGTATCATCACACAAGACATGTTGATTGAAGCTACCAATTTTTCTGTACTCGCTTGGAATATTTAATTTGTTGATTCCTTATCAAACCCACACTAGTCTAATACTTCCCAAACCGTGAATTATTTCTATTTCATTGGGTTATTCCAGAAAGAATCCGTCCCCCCCCCCTCCCCCAACCGTCGGACGGCAAGACTGTTTGACCCCTCCCCCTCCGCCCAGATTTCCTGACCCGCTAGACTCCCCCCTCCCTCCCACCTGTATTTCCAAGCCCCAGAGACCCCTCCTCCTGCCCAGATTTCCAATAAATTTTTGGAAGTTCTAAATTTATCTGAGATAATGAAAAAAAAAATACATGTAATCGGATTCAGGAGATTCTGCTTTTATAATGTCAAAACTGTGAAACATTTTAATAAAAATATTGCGTGACGCATCATGACCCCCTGTTTGATTTCATATATGCAAATTTCGTGTGAAATGTAATTCGATTCATGATCATGAATCCAAAATATTTGTTCTAAAGGTCAACACGTTTCAATGAAACTCATATTTCCTTGAATGAAAATGTCTTTCCCTTGAATAAAAGAGTTAAACGCTTATCAGAATTCAGTGATTTTCTGCTTCCGGAAGGCTTGGCGATTTATTTATCCTAACTGCAGCGCGGGCGAATTCATCACAAAATAATAATTAAATTCTGCAACCTGCTTTATTTATATCTAGTGTTTTCTAAAATTTCCGACTTTTCCTGTGTATATAGAATGCCATTCTTATCCGTAAAGATGATTCGCATAATGTTTTCGCGAATCAAAAAATCTTGAAAGCAAACTTTATTTTAGAAAGCGCCATCTAACTTATTAATTTCAGTTACTAGTTTAATCGCAATTTGCCTTTAATCGCAAGTTTAATCGCAATTTGCCTTTACACAGGAAAAAGGACAACGAATTCTCTCATCGAGGAAGCCGTGTCAGCAACGCAAGCAAATTTTAGCACATGTCGAAGAACAAACAGTCTATGAAATGTTTCTTACAAAGTAAATGGACATTCAAAAATGTTGGTTTTTTTTTTACCGTAGTTTTCCAGGAATGCTTGAAAATTCTCAGTAAAGTCTGCTGCGTCGGGCTTCCAGATGTCCCGCTTTGTAATAAATCACAGGAAGATTCCATCGCTTTCAGCTCTCTAACCGACACTTCAGAGGCATACAAATCGTCTTAAGGACTTTTTCTTTCCATTTCGATGTCTTAAAAGGCGTGTTTACATTTTGGTAATGGAAAATAAACGTCTGAAAAATTGAAGTGTAGAGTAGAGAAGGAGCCATATTTGTTTGAAATCTGAATCTTCTCCAAGTGACAAACCGGTTCTCTCTAGCCCTCCCCTAAAATCCAGACATGCGCTCAGTAGACGGATTCTGATTGGTTTAACCTTCCTGAAGTCTTTTATAACAATAGGGAACAAAAATAATTTTCTAGGGGAGGCCGGGGTGAGTTCGTGTACACTAAAATATGCGTGCATAAATTTGCATGCAAAATCGTGACACAAAGAAAAAACGAGCCCATTTTTTAACCTCATGCCGCTATGCGCATGAGTTAATAAATATCGAACGATGTCGGGTTTGTGTCGCAAAAATTTTACCATCATAACCTATTTAAAACTAACACAACGTTGTCCTGGAGTGAAGTGTTGACAAATTTGTTTTATTCGCGTTTCAAAAAATAGAAGATCTACGGCGAGAAGATCAGGAAGCTTTTATTAAACTGCAAATTTGAACTGAATCTAAGTCGGGCGCATCAGAAAAAAAAAATATTAGAATCGTCTAATACACAACATAATTTTAGAGAGTTAAACCAGCTTTATACGATGAATATTGCCAAAGCTACGATTTTTTTTACCTCAACGGTTAAATGTTAGTGGCGTCAAAACGTGTGAAGTCAAGCGCTGGCCGTTTTCTATAAATCTCGTTCGATTTAAATTTCGTTCTCAAGCCTCTAAAACAAATCTTTACAAAGTTCATGTTATGTTCTCTTTAGATTTCATCTGCTTTTAATTTAAACTTCTACAAACAGTCTTTAAAAATGTTACAGCGAGTTCAGAGGGTCATAAAAAATATTATTTGCCGTACTTAACGCTTTTGGACCTTGCTATTTTACGGACGTACAAAACTATAAAATGTAGTAACGGCATACTTATGCATGTGAATCCATTGCCTAGGCGTCCGACGCTTTTCACGCGCTACAACCTCTCTCTCTTACACGCCATCAGTTGTTATAGTTGTTATGAAAAATAGCCTGCCTTGTCTTTGTTGCAAGATAACTAATGGCCGCTTAAGTTCGCCCCTAAAATTAACGTTACCTTGTTTTGCATTAACGAGATGGCTCTCAGAGCCCATTGATTAACTGCGCCAACATTCTTGATAAGTTACTTTCACTCATGCACAGAATTCTCTTTGAACATTCAATAGGAACATACAAAATGAATTATTGAAGAAAAAAAATCAGCCACAAATATCGCTTTGGCGATTTTTCAAATGCAAGAGACGAGAACCTGAAAGGACTTCGTCTCAATAAGTTGCAACCATTTCCATCTTGGCCATCCGCCGTTAATTCAGGAAATAAATCAAAGGGCTCTGAGAGCCATCTCGATAATACGAAACAAGGTAAAGTTGATTTTAGAGACCGCAAGAAACCAAACTTTAGCGGCTACTACGTATCTTGCAACAAAGACAAAAAAACTCTAGCCCTATTATTTTTCGAGCTAGCAAACAAATGACGCTATAACTAAACATTCTAAAGACGTGTTCGTAAGAGCTAACCTCTGAAGGTCTAGCTACAACACAAGACAAAATTAGTTGGGAAGGCTTGTAAAACGCTGAAAAATGACACTACCTTTAGGTTTCTGCTTAATTAAAGGCGCGCGCAACGCTTTTTATAGCCCCTCTCTCCCCCAAATCCAATGTTGAATACGTCTATACAAAAGACAGTGTAAGTTAAGTATTTGCGTTAACAGCAACTTTGCAAGAGGGGGTAGGAGGGGGGAGGGGTGAGGAAAACAAGAAACCTTCCCAACACTTTTGTCTTTGGTTGTAGTACACAACACCACGAAACCCACAGGAGTCATTTCAGGCTGTCAACATAGTCTCTGACAGTGCCAATGTCTTTGAATCGAATCGCTGATCAGAAATAGCTTGTTGAAATGTTTGGTTTGTCATTCAATTCACGGCAAACACAATTTGATTTGTAAACGAATGCAATTATGGAGTGAATTCCACCAAATTAAAACTTTCTATAATAATAATAAACTTTAGTTAGCTTGGTCAGCAAAATCATGACTTCTCTTGCATACTATTGCATAATCAAACCGTACTTTTTTATCAGCACATCGAAGCATGTAGCTAAATCTAATAATGGCAATGATTCAGTATTCCAAAATAGAACAACACCCAATGTCCATGCTATATCATGGCAAACGAAATCTTCGGAGAAGGAATATACGCTCAGCCGGAAAGACTTGTACTGACTAAGAATACAATAAATACTATAAAATCGCTATGTTCTCGATACTTAGAAAAGCAAACTTGAACCAACAAATAATCGTACTCAGTTTACAGTCAGCAAAATCATGACTTCCAGCTCTTCCATAATCAAACCGTAAGACTAAGAATACAATAAATACTATAACAACGCTATGTTCTCGGCACTTTAAAAAAGCAATTATCGCATCGAGTCGCGAATTTACAAAACTATTTATAGTGTATTCAAAACACCTAAACGTGACATATTTTAATTAGGACATTGTCTGAAACTAAACATTACGTTTATTCGCCATCAGACACGCGTGAGAATCCACGCTTTCGGCACTTTATGTCTTTGCGAGCAGCGGGCAGCAATTTGAGCTAATAAGCCTAAAACAAAGAGCAAAAAAAAAACACAACTGATAAATGTTAACTTGCCACTTAAATTCCATTTGCAGTTTAAAATTAAGCGTATTCAGTTTGCAAATAAGAAAACAACTTAGCGTAACATAAATATCCATAGCAGCCTGTAACGAGACAATACCCTTGCGAGTTTAACAATAGTCCGGGGGGTACTCCCCGAAAATTTGGGTGGGGTGTGCGGCGCGCTGACCCTATTTCAGCCCATATCCTTTGGTGCCGTTATATTGCTTATATAAAGAAGTACCTCACCTCCGTTTTTGTCGAAACTCGAATCCAATTGTCGAAAATAGTAGAGGAACAACATTAATTTACTGAGCAGCAGTTTCTACGAGAGCCACGGCTTCAATTAAAAAGCACTGACTCGAAAGCTGCCGATGTTAGTTCAATAGTACACGAGGAAAACATGTTGCACACAGGGACACCCAACGAGGAACATTTACGAAATATGATTGAAATTAATGCGGTTGTACCGTTTTCTCATATCATTTTAATATATTTTAAAGAAACTATGTAAAACCTAAACAAATTTTATGATTCAAAGTCTAAATTGCGAAACTGGACTATTAATTTTAAGTTCTAAAGATATGCGTAGTTAATTTTATTCTGCTCTCGGTGACGCTTGCCTATTTTACATCTCACACAGCTATTTGAATGTTTGAATAATAGACAAATTAAAATAGCTGTGTGAGGTATAAAAAAAGACCAGAGGCACCCAGAAAAAATGAAATTTGTTCAGTAAGAGAAGAGGATACATTAAAAAAAAGGCTTTAGGGGTAATTGAGATGCAGGGTCAGGTCCCCACCCTAAACATCTGCGATCAATCGGGACATCTTGTCACGTGACTTGGACCAATTTAAGTCACCTAACAATAAAACACCATTTATCACTCGGGAACAACTCCGCGATGAAATCGAAAGCTCCTTAGCTTTAAACAATTTTTGCTCCCGAAAAGAATATATTTTAATCTTAGAATTTGATTTGAAACTAACAGGATCAGGAAGCTATATAATCACGAAGAAGCTAGACTACCGTACTTATTCCAAATAGCGCCCAACGTTTCGAATAAGCGCCCACCTCGAATAAGCACCCACCTTGAATAAGCGCCCACCCTGAAAGCCCAAAAAATTAATAAGCGCCCAGCCTCAATTATCGCCCACCCCGCACACACCCCACCCTCTCCCCCACCTACTTTGTACTCAGCCCAGCGTGAAGTAAGAGGAGCATCAATTCTGTTCCAAGTGAGAAATGCAGACCTGACTGACAGTTGCTCAGTTTTTTAAGACAGCCAATGAACTGTTTATACTGTTTAATAAATTATTTTTTCATGTTCGATTTTGCAATTTGTTTTGTTTGGTTGAAGGGAAATAAAATTATCCTTTTTTAATTCTCTAAAAAATGTCTTTACCAGCTGAAAATGTTGTAAAAAAAATAACAAGCCCCCACCCTCGAATAAGCGTCCACCTCGAATAAGCGCTCACCCTCAAGGATCCAAAATAAATAAGCACCCAGGGCGCTTATTTGAATAAGTATGTCATGCGAACAATTGTTGAGAACCACTAGCTAGAAAGGACCATTTAATTGAATCGAAAGAGGGGGCGTTAAGCAGCTATGACGCAAAAGTAACTTGGTTCAAAAAAGCACTAAAAGTAAAAGTAAAAGTAAAGACATACTTACCGCGTGGTTTGTCTTAAAAAGATGAGTTAGAAGGGAAAAAGAGAAAGTCAGTAACTGGGTGCAATGCCACTTATTGATTTGTTTGTAAATGCACGTTTTATTGCGCATAAAAAATCATGGCTACTAGTAATAGTACACGTACTTGTTTTTACACTCCAGTTATGCTTATGCAAATAGATTTAATAGCTTTTGTGAAATACAAAATATAATTAGTAACATATTACGCAAATCACTCATGTGGATAACCTTCGTTGATACTTGGTCAACTACGGTAGATGCGAATTATCTTGAACCCTGGCTATCTTGAAAGACAGTCCGTTTGGTATTTGTGAGACGGCAGCTAGTGGATAGGGTACATACATGTATATTTGAGGAAGGCCGGATTTGATCCGAAGTTAATAAAATAAAGGGTAAACACGCTTGACAATATATCTTTTTCAATGCAGCTGTAATTAAGAGCATTGGAAGGTTTCGACCAAGACCTTTTGCCCTTTTCTAACCATCCTGGGTTTGTTTCACTGCGGCGTTGCTCCCCAACACAAACAGTAATGACCGGCAATATACATGTACTTGTATGCCATATATTGCGAAATTTTTTTTTTGTAGTAGATCCACTGTCTCGAATCCTGTCAGGTCTTTTTACTTGGATTTGCTTACTATTTCTTAGTTCTTAGTTTTGTATGGTTTACTATGCTAGATACCTTGAACCGGTTATGACTGAAATCTTTAGCTATCTCAGACAAAGTTTGACACGTGACGCGTAAATTTGCACCCCTAGTCCTGAACTGGATGGGAGGCATAACTCACAGGCATACCTTCCTTTGTTTGAACGGTGTATTATTATATGGATCTTGAGACGAACAACAGGCTTATTGTGGAGGTTGACATTCGTTCCACTAGTGCCTTTATAAAAACAAATCTACACTGTTAGAATTTTATTGAACCATACAGATCAAGATGATTCATGAAGAATCCGGGCTGTATAAGTCGTCTTTTTGCGAGTTCACTTTACGTCGTCCGATCGAAAAATTTCCTTGCCGGGAAGTGGGTTGGGATTTTGAACTGCTAACAACCACTATGTGCCGATTGACTGATTTTCAACATATTTTGAATTCCTTTGGTCCTCGAGCTTAGCGCTTATCATGTCGACGAAGCTGCAAAGGGCACTTCAGCATCGCCAGGTAGAAATTGGAGGGATCAAACTCAAATTCGGCAAAGATATGGCAAAGTATTAGAAGATCAGATCAGAACCCCCAACCTGTCTGATTATATGTTTTACTTGAGAAAAGGAAACCTTCTGATCCTTCCGATTCCGATTCCGTCGAGCTTCGGATTCCGATTGCGACTCCGTTTTTTAATTTCCACTAGAACGTAAGGATCCTTACGCTTCCGACTCCGACTCCGCTTCCGATTACGTCGCTAGTGGGAACCATCCTTTAATAACACACCACTGAAAAAGAGCTTAGGATGGTTTACCTGTTGTTTACCCGATGACAACACAGGAAACGAAGGTTGTGTTCAATTGGAATCCACCGTTTTGTGTGTGTGTGCCTCGTGTTCTCTTAAAAATAAACGGTTTTTGGTTCGTTTTGTTGATCAACGTTTTCAATTGGCTATGGCCTTGGTTGAAACGGTTGAAAAATACTGGAAGCGACCGCTGCACTATCGTATTCGCGGGATTTATTGCTGTGAAGCTCTTCTGTTCTGCTCACTAAAAATAAAAAAAGTGCAGGGTTCTCGTTTGACTTAACTATATTCAAACATTGAATAAAGATGAGGTGTCCGACTAATTACGGTCAAGAGAAAAATGATCGTTAACTCTTGTTACGGTACAAATCAGGGAAGCGTTCCTCCGCAAATGAAGGTGCACTGGACTGACATCGCGAAAGCAACAAATAATGGCTGCTGCCGCACTTCCACGTTAAAATTCCAAATTAAAATAATTCGGTAAAAAGGTGCTTGTAATGAAATAACCGACGGAGTTTATTTTTTTGAGCGGCTGCACGTCAGGATGTTGAACTTTGAATGTCACAGATCATGTTATCATTTGCCATATTCTTTATTCTCTTTTTGTGACATTGTTAAGTTTCTATTCGATTCATCTGATGGCCGACGAGAAACAAAATAGGGAGGGTATCAAAGACGTCAGAAACAAAGAGTTATTTTGTTCCAGTGGCTAGCACATTTGAATAGCAAAAAGAATGTTTGTAAACAGATATCATCCATATATAGGGTTTTCCGATTTAGTGGAAGAAGAGCAACTTTTTTCCGCGTCGTTAACGAACATAAACTGAATGTATTGTTACAATCTCACGAGAGATGCTTCGTCCGTATTGAATAGATTACATTTCCACAAGCTTCACTTTATTCGTGAAACTTACTTTTGTTGAAATTGTGTAAAGAAATTAAAAGAGTTAAGCGTTGGTGAGCCCTAGTTTTCACTGGCGATGCACGCACAAAAAACGCAAGCCTCTAGGCGCATGCACAAGAAACCTTTATATTTCACCATGAAGACGGGCTTGCAATTAATAAGCACAAGTACAAAAACAACGAACAAAATATTTTGATCCTTGTACTTGTGTTTATGCTTGCGTTGCACGAAAACTGAAACATAACACAAGCACGAGGAAAAAGCAATGATTCTGTTACAATTTTAAAATAATTTTTAGACAAAACAAATTAGGTTAGTTCAGAGATCATGAACTGCAGGTAGTTTGTGAATCATTATTTTGCTTGCCTTCGAATTTTTAAAAACGTCGCCGCGGTGAAAATTGTTCGTTTTGGGTTTCATGCAAAATCAAAATGTTCGCGAAAAAAACACAAGTAGTGCAAGCATAGGAGCAAGCACAACGAACGCAAACACAAGCAATAAATATTCACCAATATATGCTTGCGTTTGCTAGTGAAAACTGGGCCCTAACTCTAGACACTAGAAACAGCGAACAGTTGTTCAAGTTTCGCCGTTTCAAGCATCATAAGCGACGAAACAACACCGACAAAGATAACCTTTTGGACTTAAATTTTGCATTCCTCCGATATAATACGAACATTTCGCGTGTTCTCAGTTATTCCCCAAAATTTTAATGGACAAATTAAGTTGGGTTCAACACATTTTCAGTGAGCGGAAAAATGTCTTCCAATAGGGTTTTCCGATTTAGCGGAATTGACGCGGAAACGGAAGGATTTTTTTCCGGATATATACATGTGTAAAGGCTGGTTCTCATATAATCGTCCCGGTCGTCCCGGTCGTCCGAGTCGTTTCAATTTTTTTTTTGCAAACGACTCAGACGATCGGGACGACTCAAGCGATTTGGATTCTCATATGATCGTCGCGGTCGTCTCGAACGTCAATAGCGCAGTCGTAAACTGTGTCCGACAACATGTTTTGGGCAATAATACTGCATTCTGGGGTAGATTTGGGTCGCTTCGATCGCCTCAGCCGTCCCTGTCACCTGAGAGTAGTTCTCTAATGATCGTCCCCGATTATTCACGATCGTCCCAGTCGTCCGGATAGAACACAGTTCTATCCAAGCGACCGCGATCGTCCCAGTCGTCCGGGTCGTTTGCGATCGTCCCCGGTCGTCTCAGAAGTGTTCTCATATAATCGTCCCGGTCGTCCGTACACTTTTTGAAACGACTCGGACGACCGGGACGACCGGGACGATTATATGAGAACCAGCCTTAAGCGATACAATTAACAATTAGATTATTACAATGAAATTGAATTCGTTCTATAGATGTCGACACATTCACTGAAGCGTGATGCTTGAAGTTGTTTTTGACGGTGAATTTGCCCTGTATTATTAAAAAAAGACCTGTAAACCCGGCGTAGCTTTTTCTCGACAGCTAGAGTGACCTTAGTTTACCTTTTTGAAAACAAGGCCAAACACACGAGGATTAACCGAGCACTGCCAAATGTACTGGTATTCTTAATTTCAAAAACGTACCGTTTTTGTTTTGCTTGACAGTTAATATAGTCTCGGGTGTAAATTCGTTTGCATAGCTGTATGTTGACTTCATTTTAGGCATTTTAGGCATTTTAGGCTGCAGGCAATTTTAAATTGTATCATGAATTTGTAGTATTGTTTCCGTTCCCGGTTGCGCGGCTTAGATATCTCAATACCTCTGAGGATACTGAAAAAGTCGTTGCAGTCAGAGCTTTGCAGGGATGCAGACTTCTATCCTATACTCGGTCGGCATTTCTAAAGCTTTTTGACTGTGGAAATAATAATTTTAATCTGCATAAGTTTTCGGTTTAGGAACTGATGCCTTGTTTTCTCGAGAAAGCGCTACTAAGATTTTCTATAACTGTGGTCTGGTACTTGCCTCTCACGGGGTAAGATAATCAAGGTAGACGTAGAAAAAAAACGTATGAAGTTTAACTCAATTCCGTCGGAGTCGAAAAGACAGTCGCATGAAAAACAAAAAAAAAATAAACAAAGTTCATTAAAAATGCGAGGCGACCGTTCCTAACGACTTACTTACGTGGTCCATGCGCGTTTCCTTAACACTGAAAGGTGGTGATCAGTATTTTAAAGAGTGATACTTGTCTATAAGTACGGTTTTGCAATCGCCCACTACAGAAACAATGAAAAATACCATAGTAATCTATTACGTGCAGGCTCAGTCCACCGGGATGTGATTATTCAAGTATCCTTTGTTAGAATGGCACAATGGAATTCAGAGTACATGGAGGAACGCTAGGAAGTAGCATTGTGTGTTCGTATACAAATGTGCACCGCATGCAAATTGCCAGGATGTTGCACAGGGTGAAATAAGGAGTTTCCGTAACTCGGAAATGTTACGGAAACATGAAACTTTGTGTTTCAGTCGCGTTTCCGCGACGCGGATACAACGGGAAACACGTAAAAAGAAATTTATTCATTCTCTACGCGTTTCCGTAGGGTTTCCGATCACGGACACGAACACATCCGTTTCCGTAGTGTTTAAGTCCGCGTATTCCTAACTGATTCCTATTGTTTTATATCGTACATTTTACAAAAACTCCAGGCCGACCCAAACTACAATTTTCAGCTGAACTGTTCTTTATACCGTTGTTGGTTCGAGATCTGAGGTCTGAGTAATAGGCTCCTGGTCTGATGTATAAACAGAATTGTGTACCTAACAGAATTTTTTATTCGGGCAAATTTTTATTTATTGCTAATTTGCCATTATCAGGGCGAAGTGATGTTTCCGGCTATTAAAACAAACTAGGGCAAATTAATGGTAGGTTTGCTTCACATGCATGTCTGTGGAGTATAAAGTTTTCCCGCTGAAAGTGTGCCACACTGTGGCCGGGAGAGGTTGAGTACGGTTTTGTCATGCGCAAATGGAGTTCTTCCCGGCGGGCTGTTCGAGTTATTGGCGCTCTTTTCACTTTTCAACGGCGAACCTTCGAGCTCAAGTCTGTACATTTAGTTTAATCTGAAGCATTTGAAGGGATTAGAAAGTCATCGTCTCGCTTTGTAAGCTCTATTTGTCACCTTATAACATTGTTTCAACGTATCTGCGCTGGATATGCATATTTTTCTTCCATTTCATCAAGCTTATGGAGTCATATTTTCATTATGGCCGCCAGTGATCGAAGATGTTTCTGCAAAGGTAGGTTCGATGTGTTTGTAAATTTGTTTTGTTTGCTATTTTAAAACATGCTCGCCTACACTTTTTATGCTTCCTCGTGTACATGTAGTTTATTTAAATCAGAAACAACAAATGATTTGTAAGCCGCGAGTGTTTAGCGTGTTTTAATGCCCTTTCTATTCCGGCTATAGGCTTAATTAACCTACGTACAGCTGTAGCTTGATTCGTGTTGAAATTCACCATTTTAAATTAAAGTTCTGGAGGCTGGAACAGTAGTTGCACACTACAAACAGTTCTTTATGGCGCTGTTAGAGTAAGTACTTGTAAAGGAGTATTGAATGCTTTCCATGTATTTTTTATTTCTGACATACTGTAAGCTTAAGTTACATTTATTATCATAATTTCAAAGCCGTTTATCCACATTTGAGCGGAAGGAATGACGTTTACATGTATCTCATTTGGTGATCTTAGATCTTAAATGATACAGTCTAGTATTTTTCTTTTTGATAAACCAAGCAACTTTCACAAATACATGTACATGTATGGTCATTGCAAATGAGTTTCAGTTACTTTCACTATACACAAGTATTTTTGTCTCAAAATAAGTCAGTTTTAAGTACTCAATGTTGTATGTATTATGCCAAAGAGACAACAACAAAACCGACAATGATTGCTATCAAGTTGCGAATTTTAGTAGGATGTCGTTAGAAAATATTTTGATAAACCTAACAACATTCATTGACACAAGTAACGGCCGCCCATCTTTGAGTGGGCAGTGCCAATGTTGTTTATTCATCTCCGAGGGGTAAAAATGGCGCTTGTGTCAATGATCTTTGATTTTTCTAAAACCCGTCGCGAAAGAGACAACAACGAAACTGACAATGATTGCTATATTGAGTTGCGAATTTTAGTAGGATGTCGTTAGAAAATATTTTGATAAACCTAACAACGTTCATTGGCACAAGTAACGGCCGCCCATCTTTGAGTGGGCAGTGCCAATGTTGTTTATCCATCTCCGAGTGGAAAAAATGGCGCTTGTGTCAATGATCTTTGATTTTTCTAAAATCTGTCGCGAAAGAGACAACAACAAAACTGACAATGATTGGTATATTGAGTTGCGAATTTTAGTAGGATGTCGTTAGAAAATAGTTCGATAAACCTAACAACGTTCATTGACACAAGTAACGGCCGTCCATCTTTGAGTGGGCAGTGCCAATGTTGTTTATCCATCTCCGAGTGGAAATCAAAGGCTCCTTAGAGCCAACCCGTGAATTTGAAATGCTAACACGTAAGGCAATAATTGCGGTTTAAAGCTTATGTTTTCACTCTGTCACGGTTCAATATATATATATTTTAAATTAAACGCAAGAATTTTTGAAAAACGCAAAAAATAAAAATACAGTACATCACTTTCATAATGTTCAGTCCAAAGAAGAAAGAAAAAAAAAAAAGAACGCCCCAAGCAAGATTCGAACCCGGGCTTTTCGGATATAAGTCCGCGATTTACACCACTCGACCACCGTGACCACTGACCTATAATGGAATACATTTTATTACTTGAAGACAGATAACCATCAAAACGCGTGTCTCAGTTGAAAATTCCTTTTAGATCGATTTTAAAGGTTGTCAGACACGAGGGGTCATGTAGCAGGGACATGTCGCAGCGACATTTAGCAGCGACAAAAATTTGAGTAGTACACACTGAGGGACATGTAGCAGCGAGTGTAGCGGGGACATGTAGCAGCGAGTGTAGCGGGGACATGTAGCAGGGAAAAAATCATAGCGCTTGCACACCACATGAAAATGTCGCGGGGACATATCTCAAGGACATGTTGCAGCGACACTTCCCCTTGTGTGAACTGATACTATCATAATTATGCAACACCAATCTAGGGGACATTTTGTCCCGCGACATGTCTCACGGAGTTCAACTTTGCTGAACTTCATGGGACACGTCGCGGGGAGAAAATGTCCCCAAAATTGGTGTTGCACAATTATGATAGCATCAGTTCACACGAGGGGGCGTGTCGCTGCAACATGTCCCTGAGACAAGTCCCCGCGACATTTTCATGTGGTGTGCAAGCGCTATAATTTTTTCCCTGCTATGTGTCCCCGCTACAGTCCCTGCTACATGTCCCTCAGTGTGTACTACACAAATTTTTGTCGCTGCTGAATGTCGCTGCGACATGTCCCTGCTACATGACCCCTCGTGTCTGACCACCTTAACGTTGCATTAAAGACTCCAAATGCGAAACATCTTTAAGCTTATTGTTGTTTATATTCGTTTACACCAATTTAGTTATTGTTATCGCTGGATTCACGCTGTTCTTGTTACAAAACGCATTCGTAACAAAGCATTACGTCACTAAGTTTACAGCTGATGGAAGGAGTGAGCGAGTGAGTGACTCATTTGCATATCTGTCGTCGTTACCGATAACCCGTTCATTACGCATGCGCGTACGTTCACGGGTTAAAAATGGCGCTTGTGTCAATGATCTTTGATTTTTCTAAAATCCGTTGCGAAAGAGACAACAATAAAACCGACAATGATTCCTATATCAAGTTGCGAATTTTAGTAGGATGTCGTTAGAAAATATTTTGATAAATCTAACGTTCATTGACACAAGTAACGGCCGTCCATCTTTGAGTGGACAGTGCCAATGTTGTTTATCCATCTCTGAGTGGAAAAAAATGGCGCTTGTGTCAATGATCTTTGATTTTTCTAAAATCCGTCGCGAAAGAGACAACAACAAAACTGACAATGATTGCTATATCGAGTTGTGAATTTTAGTAGGATGTTGTTAGAAAATATTTTGATAAACCTAACACACAGCATGAAATGTTAAATTTACGCTTCCGTATTGACGCCGTAAAGAATGCGTAAGGACACGCACTACGCGTCTTTACGAAGTTCTTTACAAGTTCGTAAAGGACGTCTTTACGCATTGGAAACGATAGTGCGTAAAGACTCCGGAGAGAGACTATAAAACGCAACTTTACGCGAATTGTAAAAAGTCGTAAAGGTTTTATGTACGACATTTTACGACTACGGTTAAGCGCATTGTAAAAAGTCGTAATTAATTTATTTACGATATTTTACAACTACCTTTTAGCGCATTGTAAAAAGTCATAAAGATTTTATTTAAGATACTTTTCCACTGCGGTAAAGCAATCAGAAAGGTGTTGCGTGTTTTTAAACTATCGTAAATGTGTTATTTACACGGCCGTTTGCCATTTTGTGCTTCCTTTTATTTGCCCCAGGAATTCGCTTTTGTAATTCTGGCTATAACAATAGGTTTCTGTTAATACCAGCATTGTTTTGGCAGTTTTTGAGATTATTGTTACTATATGAAGCAATGACGGATTGTCTGTGAATAAACCCTGCGTGAACAATTGTGCTGTTTGTGACTCTGAGTTCGTAATATATGCGCACAGCACAAAGACAAATCTCAAGGACTGACCCAACAAGACCCAACAAGAACAAGACCAAACGTTTCCTTGCAATTCACTTTAATGCCATAACTTGACTTTTCCACTTGATGTTGCTGTTTATACAAATGGTTCAAATAATTAAAAACAGGATAACTACTTAAAAATGCAAATATTTTAACATACAGTAAGTATTGCACATAACTTACTTTCTTTTCCCCTTGAGGGAAATGCATATAGTGCAGAAAAATTTTCCACTGGCGCCTTTATACAGATACCATAAAAATTGCTTGTTAGATTTATTTTAGGTTTCCATCTCAAAATATTATCCAAAATCACTGTCCTTGCTCGAAAATAACAGACAGTGGGAAAATTAAATGCCAGAGTAAGATAAAAAAATGTCCTTACTGTAAGACTTCTGAGTACAATACTCATTATTTTAAAGAAAAACGACCGTATGGTAACCTATCCCCATGTAGATTCATCCATAAGCTACTATTTTTTTCACTTATGGGGAAAATACTTGTAACTGGAACAATGAACATGCACGTTAAAAAATTGTGGTTTCTGAATACTATAATTAAGACAAAACATCTCTAAGTTGTCCTTGTAAATTTTTGACTGATTTTAAAATATTTTGATTTATTAATCATGCAACATTAAACAAGAAGATCCACTTCATTCATGTACAGTATATTAGGGCCTGGCCCTTGATTCTCACCCAATTTTTAAAAGGTTTTCTTAATAATTGGAGAAATTTGCATGTTATTGAGTCTGTGATATTTTGGTTTTATGTTTTCATTTTCATGAAATTTAAAGCATATGTCTAAAGCTTTATACAGTTTACAGGATGCTCAAGTCAATATTTACCACATGACTGAACAGCCAAATTTGCATTTTATGCCTGAAATTTAAGATGTGAAAGAAGGTGCGATCCCTTTTATACTGAAACTTCTTGTTTAATCTGCCCGCACAGGTGTGCTTGTAGCTACTGGTGTTAAACCACTCTTTAAGGTCCATTAAGGGGCATCTGGAGGGGGACCTCTTAGAGAAAATCTCTTACCAACTACTCTTGGCGTTTGAAAATTTATCACATGGGGATTAAAAGACCTTCTATAGACAAGGTCAAGAAGGTCTTTGATCTCCCTCAGCTTTGGCCCCTCCCAGGACAACCTCTTTGTCACAAATCTCTTTTTATCACATCCACTTTCATCCTCTGAGAGCTCGCTTTCATCAGAGCTTGTGTATTCGATATTCAAATACTTCTTGCAACGCCCCTTTTTTGCATCATCCCAGTTCATCTGGTCAACAGCTGAAACTCGCCGAGCAACTTTCTGCAAAAGATAGCAGGGGTTAATATCTTGACATCAAAACAAAATAACAATGATGGGTTAATTTGAAAGTTGCTCATGCCAATGAACAGTTACACCGACTAATGTCTAATCACAGGGGGCCAAATACAAGCTGTGTGACTATTTGTAGTTTCAAAACAATTTACCATACCATGTTGAGCCACAGCTGCAGAAAACAAATAAAGAGTAAGTTAGAAAAAATTCAGCTAAAATAAAGGGGAAAGTGTGATGAGCATACATCACATGAGAACCCACATCAAAATATTCAAAAAGTTCTTTGTCTCACAAATTACAAAATTTTGTCAAGAAGAAAAAAAGGCCAGCTTTTTTGATAAAATTAAATTTTTGGTAATGGCTATCAATTGGCAAGCTTCTGTAATAATAATAATAATAATAATAATAATAATAATAATAATAATAATAATAATAAATAATATTTTTTTTAATAATACAAGATGTTTATTAACAATTAAAATAACTATTTACAATACATTAATAATAATAATAATAATAATAATAATAATAATAATAATAATAACAATGTTTAAGGGAACCCACATCGCCGAGGTGCTTTTCAGTGGGGCCCTGCAAATAATAATTCATAAATAAAGAAAAAAAGTTAATTTATGGACTGTGAACTATTACTTTCTATTTCCATCTGACTGTGTTCTCTCATTCTGGATTCAGAACCCATCGGGAAAAAAAATTTACCTCTTTACCTGCTAAACTAAGGAAAAGTTGCATTTGGGCCAAACTGGCACACACGGGTGGAGCTTATCCTGGTTTTCGTAGCATGAAGTTGATTAGGAGTATTGTTACTGCCCTTGGATGGGAAGCTAGTCCATTACAGGTTACCCCAGCATTATGTTACCAGTACCCATTTATACATCTGGGAGGAGAGAGGCACTGTGAGAGTGAAGTACAGTACCTTGCCCGAGAACACACCACAATGACCCAGGCCAGCCCTCAAACCTGGACCACTCAGTCCGAAATATCCAACATATATGTACTAACCATTATTAGGCCACTATATCTTACAAATAATCTAAATGAGCAAAAAAAGAGCCCAATTTTTCCTTGAAAGACTGGATCGAGTAACAACCAAAGTTGAAAATAGCAATATTTTTCTGTTATTCTGTTGAATTGAACTTTTCCTAGGAATTCAACTCCCAGTCCTTAATGAGGGGTCCATAAGGTGGGAGTTACATGTAACTGTGTGGAAATTAAAGTAAATTTATGAAAGTTATATGTAAACATGCAGTTAGCTGAACAATGAAAAAGGATCAAATACATTTACATGTAGGATGCTAATAATACATGCTTCCATTTTCCTCTTTTATCTGAAAGGTTCGCAATCAAGTAAAGTTGCCCACACTTGAAAAAACACACAAATTGAAATCTACATGTAAGAGATAATTTTTCGTTAAATTAACAGCACTAATGAGAAAGGAATGATTCAAAACCATTGCCTTGTCTACTTTCAAAATAATTTGCTCTTAGGTACTTCTTGATACTTATAAGTTATTGCACAGTAAAAAAGACAGTATAAGCTAATTAGTATACCTTTCCTCTAGATAAAAGCCATGAAGACTTGCATCATCTTCCATCAAGCATTTGTACATCTTTCGAAATTCAGTCTGAAATGTGATTTAATATATAGCAAGCAGTCAAAACTAATTGACAGAGAAGTTGCACAACAGACCAATTTTGATATACCAGTATTAAGATATAGCCTGAAACAATAGGCATCAATGTGAGGCTCTGGGGAATAAACCATATAAACTCTATATTTTAATCCCCATAGCCTCATATTTTTGTGTATTGTTTGAGGCTAAATTTTAATAATTTATTATATTGAAATCCGTCTATTCCTAGTTTGTGTAATTAACTATTATAGCGCGAAAGCGTGTGATATCGCCTAATCTTAGCTGATGAAGTCGTAGGCTGAGTTGGCTAAAATTAGGCGATATCACCCAAGCTTGAGCGGTATAATAGTTTTATAATTCAACACATTGATAATAAAGCACAGTTTGAAGAAAAAATATAGAGGCTGGTTCGTCATTTTTGCATTCTCTTGTCAAAATGCGAAATTTACCTCCATCGTTGGATATACGTCATGTAGACATAGTGTATATCAATAACTTTTTGACCATATTTGGGCAGTGTATCAATGTGTTGAATTATAAAAATTATAAAATACAGTATAGACTGTAGGGACGCAAAGGGAGGAAAGGCCATACCAGGCAGATGTGGGACATTGAAAGACATTAAATCAAGGATTTGACCTCATTTAACCAACAATTTGGCCTCATGGTGGGTACAACAGTAATTTTAAAACCTGCATCTGCCTAGCCTACCCTGTCCCCATGTTGGTGGACATAAACTTAAAGACTTCTTGTCAGCTACACTGTACATGTACTTTAGACTCGCTTGTGATACATGTAATTCCACTAACTGTACCCCCTCGCCATTAATTGTCGCTTGAATTTCTATGGATTAGATG
The DNA here is from genome assembly GCA_022457155.1 of Cladopsammia gracilis. Taxonomy (NCBI): domain Eukaryota; kingdom Metazoa; phylum Cnidaria; class Anthozoa; order Scleractinia; family Dendrophylliidae; genus Cladopsammia; species Cladopsammia gracilis. The sequence goes on from JAJGOT010001138.1 coordinate 37,238, forward strand.
TAAAACCATCAATTAAGTTCTTAAGTGTTTTAAAACTTTGATTCACCATCAAACAGTTGCTGTAAAGTCCAACATGTACTGGAATTCTTTTGTTCAAAGAGGAATTCATAACTTTTCAAGTCTAAATAAGGCAAACGAGCAGGGAAAAGCATGCATCAGAAACATTCTTACTTACGCGACACCTTGTAGGTACGTGGACTTTTGAACTTTTATTGCTTTTGGTTCGTCTTTGACTGCTCTCAAAAGCTTGCTGGTTCTCGAGAAGTTTACATTGCTCGTAAGTTCCTGGAACTTCACCGCGTTTTCTTCATCCCGAACCTTCAATCGTTTCCTTAACGTTTGATTTTCTTTCAAGGATTCGTCTAGCAACAAAGCATGGCTGTCGCTGAGTCTGATGTTGTCAGAATTCCTTGACATTTTGAAAGAGAATGCCTCAAAAGTACTCTCCTCTGCGTGAAGTAAATCAGAAATGATCGCGAATGACGCCAAAACGCGCGCCATTAATGCAAAATCGAATGTCTCACCTTGTGATTGGTAGGAGAAGGAGCGCGGGCTCATTTTCCCGAACAGCGGATGGTAATGGAGCCCACGAACTTCTACCGAACTGACCGAACTGACTACCGGTTGAAGTCGACTGAGGTCGAGCCAACGATCGATCTTCGGAAGCCTCGTTCCCAAGTTTATCCGAGACTACTTTTATAGCGTCGACTTGGAGCATCATGTCGAAATACACAAGTTCCCAATTTTTTTGTGGTCACTGCAAAGAATTCCTCGGAAAGTCAACATTTTATAAACACAAATTTTTCAAAAGGAACATGGCAACTGGCCGAAGCCACTGGCACAAAGGACACAAAGTCAGACAAGACTCGAATTTCGCGCTCGTACGTGTCTCAAGACGATTTGCCATCAGAGTCATTTGACGATGACTTCTTAGAACCAAACTTACCCAGAGATAAAGGAAAATAATTGTTTGCACAGACAACGACAAAAAAATTGTTTGTCTTGAAAAAAAATTAATCCCACCCCCGCTCCAAATAATTAATGGTCCGTCCATTAGGATAAGATACCTAGCTAGTTGCCGTTGCTACCCATGGAGAGATAGATTTATCACTTCTTTCGGTAATTCAGTAAAAAGTAACAAGTGAATTATATTCTTCTTTATCCTGTCCTATACGCATCTGAAATTATGCGTAAAGGCTCGTAAAGAAGCGTAAGGGGTTTACAGCAAAGCCGATGAAAATAAGACGGTAATTAGTTCATGAGCTCACAGAAAGATAAATGTATCACTTCGTTCGCTAATTCAGTAAAAAGTAAGTAGTGAACTATATTTCTCTTTATCCTATCGTATACGAATCTTTTACGTCCTTTAAGTTACCTTTACGCGTTTTCAGAGTTTACGCGTCTTTACGCAACGCGCAATCTGTCCGTAAAGAAAGAGCGTCATATTTACGGTTCTTTACGCAAGAGCTTAAGATACGTAAATTCTTGATTTCACGCTGTGACAATGTTCATTGACACAAGTATCGGCCGCCCATCTTTGGGCTTATGTGCGGTGTAAAACGCACCAGTGACGTCAGAGATCATAACGTCAGAGTTTGATTTGAAACTTAAGGTATAAGGGTCTCTGGCTCTTTTGGTTCTCTGGTGTCTCTGGGGTCTATTGGGTCTCAGGGGTCGCTAGGTCTTTGGGTCTCTGGGGTCTTTGGGTCTTTAGGTCTCTGGGGTCTTTGGGTCTTTGGGTCTCTGGGTCTCTGGGTCTTTGGGTCTCTGGGTCTCTGGGTTTTTGGGTCTCTGGGGTCTTTGGGTCTCTGGGGTCTTTGGGTCTTTTGCGTCTTTGGGTCTTTGAGTCTTTGGGTCTCTGGGGTCTTTGGGTCTCTGGGTCTCTGGGGTCTTTGGGTCTCTGGGGTCTTTGGGTCTCTGGGTCTTTGGGACTCTGGGTCTTTGGGTGTCTAAGCCACAAAAATCAAGAGAGTTGATCATATTAAGTTGTTTAGATCGACTTTCCTGGTCAAATTACGTTAACGAAAGTATCCTCAAGAATTGGCGCTTAAAGGTGGCTCACAACAGTTTGCAAGTATAACATCACCGTATACTTTGAAGGGTTAACAAAACAAGTCAGTGAAATTGTATTACTTCATTTTGGTGACATACATTTGCCCAACTATAAGGGAACTGGAAAATGCTGCTATGATATCATCATTAGTAACCATAACAACAGTGTACGTTGGAGCTTCTGGCGCTTATAATATGAAGGTTTGCCTAGTGACCCCTATTTTTCAAATATTATTTGCACGCAAAGCGTAAACTATGTGAAATTAAAAAAAAACATTCCTCAGAGCGGATTTTCAATAACAACAACAACAACTTTATTTCAATTTAACAATTTTTAAAAATACTGATAACCTTGTACCCGAAATGAAAGTTGCACTAGAACAGTAACTTTATGTCTTAATCATGGAATCTGTAAACGGAGAAATACTAACATTTTTCTTGGCGTTTGTGTCTCTAATTGAGAACTTTGTGGAAGATCATTGAAGTCTCACTGACAACATGCATTTACAGGCAATGTTACAGGTCAGATTACAGGTCATGCAACTAACACAACCTTCAAACGTGTAAGGAATGCAACATACGTGATTGTTGTTCGGCTTAGAGAGTACTGTTATAGAGCTCTCACCTTTCAAAGTCTAACTTTATTTGGTTTTTAAAGATAACTGTAAAGACCTTGTCTTCTTTCTGCATCCAAGATAACATTCTCTGAATCTCTTTGGAGCTACGCTCTCTGGGAATAATGTCAAATTGGGCGGAATTTGTACACGGAATGGAGGCTAAATTGCTAGAATAGTCTTTGATAGCGCGGTTGTACATTTTTTCTAGTAGATCGAGGTCTAGAGCATCCATAGCGGTTAGATGAAATGCGCATTCCTTAAAAAGAAACTTTTCGAAGGTTGACCACGGTGGTGGGATTACTCCTATACCTCTGCTTTCCATAAACTCTTGCTCTGACCCTGTCAGCACTTCCCTCGGTAAATGCCTCCTACGTTTTCTGGGAACAGGTTCAGAGATTACTGTCTGTGTAACAGGTCGCTCACCATAAGGGTTTCCACAGTTAAAACAACCACACGTACTTATACAGCCTTTGATAGTTTGAAAGCACTTGCATCCATCTTTGTAGACACGACAAAATGTTCTTTCTTGCTTATTCTTTGCATTCCCCCTTCCACATCTACAGCCTACAGCAGCCAATTGGTTGTGCACATTTTCGGAAGGCAAATGATCTTCAACCAGACCCGGTGTAGTTGGCGTTGTAACCGCGGAGGAAGGCAAAGCAATACGTTCTTGGTGTGCCTCAATTGTGGCATCATAATGCCCTGCGCCGATCCTTTGATACGTTATATACATGGGAGAATTGGTCAAGGTTTCCCTTGGGATAACAGGAATCACAGGGAAGTTCTAAGTAGAGGACATTATAACTAAAGGGACTTGCAGGGCGTTTGCTAAAGCAAGAGGGGTGGCGTTGCCCAGTTCACAGTCAAAAAATCCTCTTTCAACGAACTTATTAGCCATGTTCTCGAAATGTTCACGGTGTGTCAAATCGAGATATGAGGCATATTCATCTCTATGGACACCTTTAACATCGCAACTCGTTGAAGACCGTGTGCATTAAGCAAAGCATCAACTCGACGAGCTGAACTTTTTTCCTCTTCGCTTTCCTTATAACTTGAATTTGACAGCAAGAGTAGGATGCTTTTTGTGGCATTTAACGAATTGACAATGGAGTGCAGTTCAGTTTTTGCCCTAGAAGCTAGCTCTTTGGCTACACAATATTTTAACTTTGCACTTTTTATGGTTTCGATCACTTCTTCATTGGTTATGGCTGTATCGCTATCTGTGTACGACTCCTCGTCAGACGAACTACAAGAATCCGTACTATGACCAGTTGGCAGGCACTGAATATTTGTTGGAATATCTGCCTCATTCCAAGAGTTGCAGGTTTTCACATCAGGCTCCACCCCGAATGCCTCCGTACACAAAGACTTTTCCATTTTAAGAGAGCTTTGAAAGTATTCCTGGACGTTTTTAATTATAGCTGATTTTGAAAAGTATGTTTCTTTTTTCTCATTCCACATAAAGAAAAATACACCAAGCAGTGCTAGTGCCAACCGGATACCGAGTCTATGTCTTGAAATGTTCTTCTTAAGGCTCTTGTGAAGTGCTTCGTTTCTGTTTGATCCGCACGAAACTGGAATGTTGCACAAACAACCAATTTTAATGTGTTTTTTTAAGTTTTCTATTTCCTTCTTAGCTGCTTGTGTTAAAATTTCTTCACCGTCGCTCTCAACACCATTCCATTTCGTAAGGAATTGCTCTAAATTTTCCATTAATGTTTGTTTTGAGGGCGTGCTCTTTGTTCTGACTTTTCCTAGGTCTGAGGGATCACGAAAAACAAGTTTCAGCTCGTCCTTAAGGCGTCGGCGAAGGTCTTTTATTACAGAACCTTTCTTTCCACGTTTTGGTATTTTCGATACTATTCTCTGAACAGCATGAAAAAGGTCTAGCTTGACGCATACTTCCTCTCCGAATACATTTTGAAGTAAATTTCTCCATTGGCAGCAGTTATCTATGTAAATTGATGTCACTTTTATTCCATTGCTGTCCAATCGCTTCTTGAGATTCTGAATCGTGCTCTTTACTTTCTCAAAGGAGGTACCTCTGGTTAATCTCCAGGTAAGGACTTGCCCTTTTTCGTTTAAAACAGTAAAAAGCGAATCGAACTGCTTGACCCAAACTCCTTGATTCCAAGCACCAATGTTTGCAGATACTTTAAAGTTGTGATCAGCTGATAACCAAACGCAAGGTAATTCTGACATGCGGTGAGAATACATGTGTTCTAATTCGAAATAAGAACGGAGAAAACAGTTTGTGACCATCCTTCTTCCGGGATATTCAATTTGGGGCTTGGTAGTCGACAGGTTTGTTCCATTCGTTGCGTTAGTTAAATTAGTTTGTCCGTATCCTGGTGTAAGAGAAACAGATCTGTCGTAATACATCTGTCGGAGAAGGTGTTCAATATCGGTGAATCTCAATCCCGCGTGGACATGCGACATAACGTAGCGAAAAAGATCCCGCGTGACACCTTGTTTCTGAAAAAGAACAAACGGGACCTGTACATTATTCTTTGCAACCATTTTAAGAATACCGGCGTTGTGCGCTAAAATCTGATGGTCATTGCAGCAACGGTAGACTCGGCTGACTAAAACGACTTGCATTTGGATGCAAAACAACATTCTCGGCTGATCGTAATAAGTCTGTCCATTCTTCCATCTGACTGCTCGTAATAATGTGTTAGGCTCATGGCAGCCCGGGCACTCCAAGGTGATTTGAAATTGGGTTTGGGGATCCCATATAATAATATCAGGAGTTTTATGATGATAATCCTGAGGTGAACCAAAGAATGCTCCATGAACTCTGCAAGGAAAACTTTCCGGATTCTTCATCCATGCCTCAAGAAGCGCGCGCCCGATGAAGGTCTTGCATTCTTCAGATAATTTAACTGATCTTGCGCCAGGTAATAGAAAAAGCACGAGAAAGATCCCAACGACTGACTTTGAAAGAAGTATTAAGCTTAGGAACATGTCGACAAACTTTGTTTGCTTTCCTACTCCTTGTGCTAGCACAGCGACAAAATTGAACTCAGACATTTACATATGCTTGAGCGCACATGTCAGGATAGACCATTATATTTTTGAAGGAGGTGGGGAAGGTATGCAATTTGCCCAAAAAACTCCTACAAAGCTTTTGACGAAGGGAAAAAAAGTCGTGCACACCGAAACAAACCAAATTATATTGGAAAGTAATAACAAAAAGGGGCATTTAGTCACTCCCAACAATTCAAGCTGAAAAAAAGAAAATCCCCAACACCCCACCCCTCCCCCGCTTAAAAATAAAATTGTCTGTCCGTTATAAATAAAGATGTCGTTGTTGTTGTTGTTGTTGTTGTTGTTATCCCGTGGCGACTTCTTTGCGACAGGATATCTGGTAATATGCCGCCGCGATGTTGACAGAAATATGCGGAGATGCAAATTGTGTTGTAAATTGATTTATGCACTGAGCTGTACTGAGTGTAATTTAGGGACGGACCATTTAATTTTTGTTGGCGGGGGGGGGGGGGGGGGGGGGGGGGGGGGGAGGGGGTTGGGCAATTACCAAAAAGAAATTCCTGCAGAAGAAATTTAAGAGAAAAAAGAAATCGTGCACAAGAAAGTTCGTGAAAAAAAAATTCAAGTATTTGGGTAAAAAAAATTCTTGCAAATAGTGATGGCGAAAAAAAATTCATACTTAGAAGAAATTGACCAACCCCCCTCCCCACAAAATTTAAATGGTCCGTCCCTTCCATGTCTTGAGAAATCATTCACTACGTACAATTGGTGGTTTGCACGTCGGCATGTTTGGGGTCAGAACAATGAAATTGTCATGCTTTGGGAATAAATTTATATTCTTATGCAAATGATTTATATTGTTTTTGATCCTCGACGGGGATATGGCCCACGTGCAAACCACCAATACTAGTGATCAGTATTTTTACTATGTGCCAGTAGTTCATTATGCATGCATAACATTTCAAAGCACTCGTCAGTCAATTCCCGGCCCAATTCCCACGCCTTTCCAACGTGGAAAGAGTAATGCCACGTAATAATTGTGAAACCTAGCCCCGCTGTACTATGGCGTCAAACGAGGTTGTCTCCGTTCAATCGATTATTCAAGAAGCCCAAAATTGTAAAATTCCTTGGAATGAAGTGGCCAAACCTGCAATCGGAGAATGGCTCTCCCTATTTGCTAAAGCGAAAGGAACTTGCAAGGAGTTTCTTCTCGCAAGTTGCCTTCCAACCGTAAGTGCGTTGATGGGAAATTCGGTGGTGGAAATTTTTCAAGACTACGAGGAGCGTGTCAATCTTTATATGCTGGCGCTTGGTGGACCGTCTACAGGCAAGACGCAGAGCCATAAAAACTGTGTCACACAACCTATTTTAAATAGTCTTGAAGGAAAAGTCGGCGGGGAATTACTTCTTGAAGATGCCACCTCAAAGGGCTTGTTTAAGTTCTTCTCACGCAGTGAAAATCGTGTCGCGTTGTGTGCCATCGACGAATGCCAGGAATGGTTCAAAGAGGTAGTGGGTTTTAAAAGCAGTGCTTCAGCGCCATCGATGAAACGATTGCTTCAGTGTTATGATGGATCACACTGGTATGAAGCGAAGGGAAACACCAACAAAAGGGTCGGGGTTCCATCAGCGGCTGTGGCTCTTTCGTGTTTTACGCAACCAGATGCATTTCTCAAGTTCATAATGCCAAGGATGATAGCCAATAATAATGGTTTGCTTGACCGTTTCCTGATTTCGTTGCCATCAACAGCACCCGTGTCTATCTCTGCAAGGATGGAAGGTAGCAGAAACTTGAGAAATACCAACCTTACCTCCTTTGAACGATTGTATGAAAGAATCTACGCGAAGCACAACACGGCAGACAGAGTCAAGTATTGTCTCTCACAAGAAGCACTCGATGTGTACGTTAGGCATATGGGCGACAGCGAAAGTCAGGCAGTCACTGCAACAGGTGGGCATTCTAAAGACGACAAAAACATTATACGACTGGCTGCAGTCATGCACGTGTTGTACTCTGTGATGGAAGAAGCCCTTAACCAGAGGACTGGAGATATCCCCAGCAAAATAAGAGAGCGCACCTTAAACGAAGCCATAACACTTTCCGGCTATTTCGAGAAGCAACGGGCCATTCTACAACAGGTCAGTTGGTTCCTTATTTCTACATTTTGCAAGTCGGCCTAACTATATAGTAGATGGATGTCTGTTATAGTTCTGCTGCGAGCCAAAAAACGTTTTTATTGATCTTTATTAGTCATCAAAAAAATTTCCTTTTCCTGCGGCTAAGCATTTATTTTAAATTAAAACCCCTTCCCTTGGATTATGATTACATGCGCAGGCGTGCGGAAATCGCCTGCCGCGTTAGACTGCAGGTAGTCTCTTATTTTTGTCAGGGATAGTGGAGTGGGTGACGCACTCCACGCACTATCCCTGACAATAATAAGAGACTACTCGCAGTCGACTGTCGCGTGGGATACTGGTGCGGGGAGCGGCTCCCCAGCCAGCCCGCGCGTCGTGTTTCTACGCTAGCTTCCGTGTTTTTCGATCGCCCCTGCCAACTTGACACCCATCGATTTTAAATATAGCATATCATTCTATTTATAAATTTCACAAGTTTTGTATTAGTTATAACAGTGGCAATCGCTCCTTACAACTGTTCTGACGTCTTTGTTTTCACATTCTCTGTAGTGTTCTGCACTTGGCGAGGTGAGGGCGAGAAACGTGATCAGTGATCAGGAAATACAGGAGGCCATTCTGAAACATCCTGGTCCGTTTGTCACACCAAAAAGGATCTACAGGAAATTCAGTTCCAGGACCAGACCAGACGGGGATAATGTTCGAAGCCAAATGCTTCATTTGGAGGGAGTCGGCCTGGGTACTGTGAAGCAGGTTGAAAGGTCGGTTATGTTTTACAAACATTTGCCTGGAGTAGCCAATACCGAAACGTTAGCAACGTTTGGTGTATCAGCTGAGGCTTATGCACAAACATTTAACAAGGTAGACGAGGGATTGACAGACTCGCAAAAAGAGGCCGCGGTTGCTGACCATCCAAATGGCGAAGCTTACGACAACTACATCGATTCCCAAAAGTGATGAAAAGGCTCCACTACAAGACACTGGCCTAACTCTCAGCATTAGTTGGACACTGACAATGTTTTCAACAAATATACAGTTATATTTTAAAAATGTTGTGTTTGTTGAAGTCAATTTCAGTTAGATGCACGATTTCTACTAGCTATATCCAGGCATATCTAAATGATCAATGACATCAATGAGTAATCAATGATTAATCAAAAAGTATAATGATTCAACTGACTACTCACTGAGTATTGCCAAAGACTATTGTATATCACCTATTGATTACTTATTGATCATTGATTACTCATTGACGTCAATGATTATCCATTGAGTACCTATTGATTACTCATCGAGTAGTATGTTTCCTTCAAAAATGTCACTGAAGTTACAACGACGTCTCCGTCAGTAGCGTAAAGTATTAATGTAATTGACTTATGTTATATAAGGTTATAAACTCATTCATGTGACATTAAAGTAAATGTGCCATTTTTATATGCGATCAGATCGATGAGTAATCAATGAAAACAGTGATCAGTGATTCATCAATATAGTGGCTAAAACTATTGTAGCCTTAATTGCTTAGTCAGTGATTAAGTATTGAGTATAACTCAGTATTATAGTGTTGCAAAATAACTGAGTAAACTACTTCTCTCTTGCTCTCTTTTTGTCGACAGAGACCAAGTTTGTTCTTTTGTGCTAGTTAAAAATTAAGAGGTTTCTCGCTTTAATAATACAGACAAAATTTTCCAAAGGACAATTAAATCAGTTGAGACCATTCAATTAATTGGTGCGTTTTTTATTAAACCAAGCTGTTTCAATTAATTTCATTGGTCATATCTGACGAGAGTGGTTTTGTTGTTCATGGTAAACGTAGTTCGTTTGCATGATCATTGTGGAAAATATCTTGGTCAGTGATTCTTAATTAATTGACAAATAAAGTGAGCCTTTAAGGGGTGAGAGCTCTATAACAGAACTCTCTAAGCCGAACAACAATCACGTATGTTGTATTTCTTACACGTTTGAGGGTTGTGTTATTTGCATGACCTGTCATTGCCTGTAAATGCATGTTGTTAGCGAGACTTCAATGATCTTCCACAAAGTTCTCAATTAGAGACACAAACGCCAAGAAAAATGTTAGTATTTGTCCGTTTACAGATTCCACGATTGAGACATAAAGTTACTGTCCTAGTGCAACTTTTATTTCGGGTACAAGCTTATCAGTATTTTTAAAAATTGTTAAATTGAAATAAAGTTGTTGTTGTTGTTATTGAAAATCCGCTCTGAAGAATGCTTTTTTAATTTCACATAGTTTACGCTTTGCGTGCAAATAATATTTGAAAAATAGGGATGAATAGGCAAACCTTCATATTATAAGACCCAGAGACCCAAAGACCCAGAGACCCAAAGACCCCAGAGACCCAAAGACCCCAGAGACCCAAAGACCCCAGAGACCCAAAGACCCAAAGACCTAGCGACCCCTGAGACCCAATAGACCCCAGAGACACCAGAGAACCAAAAGAGCCAGAGACCCTTATACCTTAAGTTTCCAATCAAACTCTGACGTTATGATCTCTGACGTCAGTGGTGCGTTTTACACCGCACATAAGCCCATCTTTGAGTGGGCAGTGCCAATGTTGTTTATCCATCTCTGAGTGGAAAAAATGGCGCTTGTGTCAATGATCTTTGATTTTTCTAAAATCTGTCGTGAAAGAGACAACAATAAAACCGACAATGATTGCTACTGAGTTGCGAATTTGAGTCGGATGTCGTTAGAATTAATATTTTGATAAACCTAACAACGTCATTGACACAAGTATCGGCCGCCCATCTTTGAGTGGGCAGTGCCAATGTTGTTTATCCATCTCTGAGTGGAAAAAATGGCGCTTGTGTCAATGAACTTTGATTTTTCTAAAATCCACCGTGAAAGAGACTACAATAAAACTGACAATGATTGCTATCGAGTTTCAAATTTTAGTAGGATTTCTTAGAAAATATTTTGATAAACCTAACAATGTTTATTGACACAAGTGTAATTGCCTTTCATTGCTATTCTGTTTCAACAGTATTACATGAACTTTAAAGAAAACCATTCACATTAGTGAAAATAAAGTCTCGGTTAAAAGATACAGTAACACCTGACAAGTGAAATAATATCTTATTTGACACATTGTTTTTTTTTAACCATTTTGAGGTACATGTATGACCATGAAAGCAATAAGAAAGTGGAGGAAATCTTAGTGAAAGAAGTCAGAGGAACTTTTGGAAAACAGAAGTGGTTTAAGGCTGAGATTAAAGGTATGTACATGTATGGATTTCCTGGTGATCAGGATACAGAGTTTACACTCCAAGTACAGTACAACCTATTTTAGTGATTGTATTAGGTGGCCATCCTCTATTTAATTAAGTGGCCAGTTCCATACGCTGTATTTTTGCCCATGAAAATTTTGTATCTGCTGCCTGAGTTTATTAAACAGTCACCTCTATTCAGTGGTCACAGCCATGCTTTGGCGGTCCCCTGTTTGCATGTCTTTGTTAATTTTACATGTACCTGTATTAAAATGCCAAACTTGAAGAAGATTTATTCACTCTACACTACAGAGTTGTTATTGATCATTACTGCATGTATTGCATTCACCACTGTTTTAGATTTACGTGCTTTCTAGACATTAATGTACATGTACACTGTACTCTAATGTATTTGACCATGCCCACAAAGTATTTTTAGTTAACATGTCCTAAGGGTGGCCTGTAAATGTAGGTTCAACTGTTTTAATGTTTTGCAATCCTGTAGTACATGTACACACTGTATCACCACATCACTGATACTATAATATCTTGAATTAGTGCTACACCTCAAAGTAACAGTGTGACACTTACTAAAATCACTTGAATTCAAGATTGGTAATTCTTAAATCACTGTGTCAAAGTAAAAATGTAAATACCCGTAATTACATTTTGCTTTAAACAAACTGGAAATTTATCCTTGTGCATGAATAACTGTTCTTTTTGTTCTTACTTTTAGAGAAAACAGTCAATTTTATTTTAAGGAAAGGTCCATGTTTTACCATAAATTTGGATAATCTATTGATAAAAGGCTCAAACAAGTTCAAATAACACCTCTCGAGTAAGCAGTACACCACAAATTAAACAAAAGAAATGTGAAATTTGCACTCATTCAAGTAAATACAGCATAAATTTGGGTGTGAGCGCATGAAAATACTAATAATTATGTTCAGATTTTGTTGTTTAGTTAGTTACCATTTTTGGCAGAGTTTACATGTACCTATACTCACCAAATATTCATGTACACTGTACATTTATTACATTTCCTTTTTTTTTTTCAGGGGCTATTTGTCAGTACTGGCAGAGCACACAGGATGATGATATTAGAAAAAAAATGGAAAACTAAAGCAGCATGGAATCATGACAAGACGTTGACGAGAGTGAAAAGGGTAAGCTATCGGCATGATACATGTAGTAATGACACCTTTATTAATTTTAAAATACCAATTATCGTTAAATGTCCACATCACTTTACAATACAGTGTACCTCTGTAAATGCTCAAGTCAATAATTAACAGTTTTAAGAAAATGCACTAAGTATATTATTTAAAACAATATATATATATATATATATATATATATATATATATATATATATATATATATATATATATATATATAATATAATAAAATAATGAATTGAAGACTTCATCAGCTATAAAAGTGCTCAATAGATAAACTAGAGCGATATGTAGATTTTTAGAGATGGATTACTTGGTCGAAGACATTTATTCACTGCTACTCAGAGTTTCATGCTTCTTACGAAGCAATCATCAGGCAACTGCCTACAATAACGGATACATAGAATACATACAAAATTTGAAATAACAGAACAATACCTAATGGCGTGACGTGCGGAGATATGATTGGTTAACTCCATATCTCCGCACGTCACGCCATTAGGTATTGTTCTGTAATTTCAAATTTTGTATGTATTCTATGTATCCGTTATTGTAGGCAGTTGCCTGATGATTGCTTCGTAAGAAGCATGAAACTCTGAGTAGCAGTGAATAAATGTCTTCGACCAAGTAATCCATCTCTACAAATCTATATATATATATATATATATATATATATATATATATATATATATTCTTCAAAATATGGAAATAAAGACAATAAAGTCCTTGCCGATATTTCGTCTTTATTATAAAAGACTTCGTCAGGGCAACTGAACAACTACAACAACAACTGGGCAACTGGACAACAACAACAACAACAAAAAAACAACAACAACAACAACAAATTGTTGGGGTATTGTTGGGGTATTGTTGGCAACAACAACAACTGGGCAACTGAACATATCTACAAGTTGCCCTGACGAAGTCTTTTATAATAAAGACGAAATATCGGCAAGGACTTTATTGTCTTTATTTCCATATTTTGAAGAATATAATTAACATTTTGGAAGAAAGATCCAGACAAAGGATGTTTTTGAAACATTATATATATATATATATATATATATATATATATATATATATATATATATATATATATATATATATATATATATATATATATATATACATACATACATACATATATATAAACTAATTGTAAAGGTCAAGAAACCAACTTCATATAGGTCTTTAGCTGTATTTGCTCTACGTTTCGGCCGTCGCGGCCTTCCTCAGGAGCGTACACTAGTTTGACAATAACGGTAACGGTTAGGCAATATGAATTCAAATAATGCACTTACAATAAACGGTTAACTATGACGAAATAGCGCGATAACTTGACAAGTTCAAATAGATTAAAGGCGCGCGCGCGCTTGAAATTTAGAGTAGGTCACGGTAATAATACAAGATCACAACTACTAGGAACTTAACATGATTACAGTAAATTATTTATCGCGGGCTTCAATTTGTTAATCCAAAAGCTTTCTCTAGCTCTTCTGATTGCAACGTTACTATTTCGTACCCCCTCTAGCACAGTTAATTTAAAATATTTAAGGCCACAAGCCCTAAAATGTCTGACTGTGGGAATATTCTTCTGACCGGTTGAAATATCCGAACGGTGTTGGTTTGCACGCAAACGTATACAGTTCCCGGTTTCTCCAACATATTGTTCCTTGCATTTCTCACAGTTCATTAGATAAACAACGTTGGACGTTTGACACGTAGTGTTCTCCCTTAATGATACTCTTTCTCCGGTAGTAGTGCTTACGATGTGTTGCGTAAATAAACCATATGTCTTACAACAGGCACATCTGGAGTCATTGTTACAAGGCCAGAATCCTGGTTGTGTATTAGATTGAACTGGACGTTGCTTGTGTCTGTGGGTAAAATGAATCTTCAGATTTTTGTTACTTTTGAAGGTGCGGTGACAGATTACGCATTCAGTTTGAGTTGGGTTTGGGGTATTGATTGGAAGTTGGGATAGGCGGTTGTTAGCTTGCTCAGATTCTGCGCTGTTGAGAGGTGTAAGTCGCTTGCTTGTGAGTATTTGTGTTAGGTTCCTCCCTTTCCTATAGGCAATTATTGGGGGCTGATTAAAAACATCAGTACATCTTTGTGACGTGTGAAGGATTGGCTGGTGGACTTTAATGATTCTGCGGAGGTCTACTAGAGCTGGGTTATACGTGACTACAAGAGGCACCCTATCGTTGCGCTTTTTCTCGATATCCGTTCGTAAAGCTAGTTCTCTGGAGACTTGTCGTGCTTTGCTGATTGAGTCTTTAATCAGCTTGTCCTTGTAACCACGATCAAGGAGGATGTTGTGTAGTTGTTCGGTTCGCTTTTCGAAGAAATCTTCCGTGGAACAGATGCGGCGAAGTCTTAAGGCTAAGCTGTAAGGAATTGCGGTTTTGGTGTGTCGTGGGTGGCAACTAGTCCAGTTGAGGTATTGGTGTGTGTCAGTTGGTTTGGTGTTAAGATCGGTTATGATTTTGCCATCTTGTAGGATAACGTAGACGTCAAGAAAAGGTATGGCACTAGATGATACTGATTGTTCAAATTTGATGTGTGGATCGAAGTTGTTACATTGTTCATAAAACTGATTGAGTTTTATACGACCGAATGTCCACAGGAAAAAAATATCGTCGATAAAGCGGAACCAGATAAGAGGTTTGAGCGTAGTTTGGTCAAGCAGTTGTTCTTCTAAGTGTCCCATAAACAGATTGGCATATGTAGGAGCCATCTTCGTCCCCATCGCGGTACCTGTCTGCTGAACAAAATGGTTCCCCTGGAATGTTAGGTTATTGCATGTGAGTACTAGATTGATGAATTTCAAAATAGTGCAGATTTTATCCTCATTAAAGCCGTTTCGATGCATATAGTACTCACATGCTCCCATCCCACTAGCATGTGGGATGTTGGTATATAGGGACTTAACATCCCAAGAGACCAGTAATGTTTCAGGTGGTAGTGTCTGGGTGTTGTTAATTTCTACCAGTTTGCGTAAGAGATCGTTGTCGTCCTTTAGATAGGAAGGTAATTTCTTCACCAGTGGTTGGAGTTGGCCATCAACCCATTTAGAGATGTTAGCAGTTGGTGAGTTGATCGTGTTGCAAATTGGACGCGCTGGTGGTGGACGTTGTGGCTTGTGAATTTTCGGTAGAAAGTAGATGTTAGCTGGGCGTGCGTTATCAACCACCACGAAGTTAGCCGTATCATCGTTGATCACACCTTTGGTCAAGGCTTCACGGACTGCAACTTTAACTCTCTGCTGAAAATCGCATAAACATAAACATGTATATACACACCTATTTGCCATAACATTGTCATAGAAGAATGGAAAAAAGACAGATGGGAATTACTGAGGCTTAGAAACTACTTCCTTTGGATTTGAACAATTTCTACAGTATACAGTTATGTTTTGGACTGCATACCTTCTCATGGTATACTTAACAGTTGTTCTCAAAGAATGAGATGAGCAGGGCAGTGACATACAGCATGGACATGTGTCAGGTTCATGATATACTGTGTACTGTACATGTAAATTTATATCTAAATTGCAAACATTGGTTTTCTTTTCAACAATGTTTTTTTCTTCCTTGGTCTTTCATTACTCATAGCCACAGTTTCTAAATACCCTTCGCATAAATACCCTTTTCTGGGAAACGTGTTTGAAGAAGCAACCTCGAAATGTATGTTGCAAGATTTTGCTCCTTAATTCCTATTTAGCATTTTTCATTTTTTATATTTATATGACAATGTTATTGCAGTAAAGTGTGTTCCCGTATTCTGTACATTTTGATCTATGTCTTATTAGCAACAACTATTTTCTTGAATAAGAAAACAAAATGCCATATCAACCTGCACATATCTGGAGTAAATTGTTGCAGGTTGCTAAATGCAGAACAGTGACAAAAGCTCACCAAGAAAATTAATAACAATAGATAAGAAAATGAGACATGGATAGTTAATTAGTTACAATGACAAATAGATGGATTTCTATCAGTATACATATGTACAGCATACATGGAATTCTCACAACCAATAACATCAGACTTTAACACTAACATTAATAGAGACACCTGTCACTGATACGAGTCTTGGCAGCCAAAATAATCATGGCAAAACTGAATAATGACAACAAAAGCCACACAATACCATCAACTGATGGTTTTCCAATTCATGTCGCTCTGGAAATGACTTTCGCTCAGATTGTCAAAATGTAATTTCATGCAACAAAATCTTTCAAAGTCAATGTACTGTAAGTTGTGTGTAATTTGTTGTGCAACAGTACCCAGCATTTAATCCATTTTTCTTGGTCTTCAGAAACTGATATTTCGAAAAGAAATGGTGGAAAAGTCAAATATACCTCCACAGGACAAAGAAAAAATTACAGCATTGCTAGCACTTTATGTCCTCTGAAGAAAGTGAAGGAGAGGAGGAGAGAATAACTGGTCCGCCACCAAGGCACGTCAAGCCGCTTAAGTGGGAGAGAACGAAATTAAAGACCATCAAGGCGGTCCTGGATGCCACTTATCAGGAGCAAGAGGCAAAAAAGGATAGCCCCTAAAATTTCAAGAGTAGTTGACCAAAACATGTCGGACAGACCACTCCCTAAAAACTGTCCCTCTTGGGAGGACGACTGTCTGAAAGACAGTTAATATTTATTGATTTTCCATAGTAATGATAAAGTAGTGCCTCTTAAAGAAACATGTTCACGGTTTTCCGCATGCGGTAGTTTTTTTTTTTGTTTTTGTTTTTGTTTTTGCATTGTCTCCGTACAAAATTTAAATAATTGATGAAGTATATGATTGCAAATATAATTTTATTGATCGTTTCAATGATCCGCTCTATGGATTAAAAACAAGACTCGATTCAAAAGTCGGAATTTGATGCCATATGCAAACAGCGATTTGGCAAAAAGGAAAGAGAAGAAATATGTGATGCTGAGACATGCGCAAAGCCGTAAACGTGTCCCTTTCAAATTTCTATTTCACACTGCCTTTATAAAGCTGATAACATTTATTGATATAAGAACATAGCATCATTACCAGTTGCAAATTGTTTTTTGATGTTTTTTTGTTGCTGGTAACTCAACATTGTAAATTATAAGGGAATGAAAAAAACCTTTTTACTGAAAGTTATATTTATTGTGAATTATTTCCTAGTCAAGTGTAAATGAAAAAGTATATTTATATGAAAATTTAAAGAATTATTTTATGACATTTTTTACGTCAGAGTTTAAGAAAAACATACCATATTTTGAAATTATATATTGTGATAACTTTCTCTTTAATGGTGGAAATAAAACGAAATCCACTCTCAATGAAGGTGATGTAGGTCTGAAGAAGTTTCACAACGCAATAAACTCGATTACAACTGTGTCTATCCACGTTACAAATTTCTGTTCATGTATTTTTGTGTTGCCAAAGAAGCATGAACCGATCGCGCGGTATTCTCGATGAACGTCCACATTTCAAAAGTGCTAGTTTAGTTGTCTGCAACGTAAGAGGAAATGTCAATCCGATCTCAAACCATTTTCAACTTTATATTTCATTCACGAAATAATAATGTTAATTGTGTGTCCGCCGTGTTTAAGAGTGCGGTTGGCGAATTTTTCAAGTTTCCACATTAAGGAAACCCTATGGATAATTGTGTGTCCACCGAATTTACGAGGTGCGTAAACATGACGGTTAATAGCGAATTCTCAAAGTTTCCGCACTTCCGCATTTAGGAAACCCTATGGATAATTGTGTGTCCACCGAATTTACGAGGTGCGTAAACATGACGGTTAATAGCGAATTCTCAAAGTTTCCGCACTTCGACATTCAGGAAACCCTACGGATAATTGTGTTTCCGCCGAATTTACGAGGTGCGTAAACATGACGGTTAATGGGGATTACGCAAGACGTAAACCTTGCGGAAACACGAGTTTAAGTGATGCGTTTCCGCGACTCCGCAGCGACTGAAACGTAACGTATACTCGTGTTTCCCGCAACGGATAGTTAAATTTCCGCTTACGGAAATCCACGTTTCCGTTAAGTAACCGTTACAAAAACGGAGACGGAAACGCCTTATTTCAGAGCATAGCAAGTGCAGCCCGTGCTGAAAACAAAAGAAACGTGCACTTTAAAGAGTTGCGAAAGAAAGAATCTCATACGAGCTCTGGCTGAAGAAGTCAACATCGCTTCTTGTCGTCGAACGTTATGAAAGTCGAAAATTCTGAAGATGAAAAGGGGAACCTGCCAAACAGAGCTATTCTAAAGACAACTCGCTTAGTAAGTGGTGTATGATTTTTGCTGTTTAGCGACATAGAATGTCGAATATAAATTTCCTGCGATGAACCCACGTGGTTTCAGCTGAACGCAAAAATTCAACACCTGGATACTGGTTACATTATAGTCGCTTCACTTTTGTTTAGTTACGTTCCTGGTAGATGTTTGCAGAGAGAATAGCGAAAGCCGTTCAATGACTACTGAAAAGGTACATTAACGTTAATTCTGCGCAAAAATAAATCCACTGTGTAATGCACCGATGTGCCACCCTGGATCCAGAGGTCCGTTCTCTGAATATTACGAGTGAAATTAACCGCATAAACGGTTAGAAGAAGCTCGTCGCTCAAACTCTACGGTTTTCACTAAAAAAAACCCTCTGGCACCCAGGGTTCACATGTGCCGAATCTAATGTAAATGAACAGAACAACAGAGTTTTCTCATTTGCATTAGATTCGGCACATGTGAAGTTCAAAGTTTGTTGAAAGAATATTAAAGATTCAGTCATCATTAGTTGTGTTAGCTTTTTTGATAATTAATATTAATACGTCACGTGACTTTATATCTAATAAAGTCACACTAATTTATAGGAATGTATTTAGCGGAGCACTTGCCGGGCCGAAGGCCTGGCTGCGCATCACCATACTCATAGAACTTATGTCCGTCATTTTTCATGGTCATGGCTAGCGGAATGTTTCGCGGGCGCGCCTGCGTGACATGTGTCAGCGTGTCGGTCGCACAAGGCAAACTCGCGGGCGCGTATGACGTCGCAAAACATGCGCGTATGACGCCACACGCGCGGCTACACAGCCGTCAGCTCGCAAAACAATTTCGATCTTTCGCAGTGTTTAGCGGAGCAGTAAAGTCGTTACTTCCCTGCATTTTTTCGCAATTTGCTACTCAAGACAGGGATACTAATTAAGGGATACTCAGAAGCCGCTTTAGTGGAAAAAGAACTTTCGGGGATAAAATCTTGCTTCGAGGAACCCTCATACGTTTTTATCAATGCAAGAGCAAATGCAGGGAGATGCCTTGTTTTTATAACGGATTTCACAACCGAAGAAGCGGAGTTTCCAAGCAGTCCAGTGCTTTAAAGGTAAAATAAATCACATTTTTCGATGGGAATTTATGTTGATATCAATTTTTGATTGACTTTTCCTTTGTGTTCTCTTAAGGTTTGGAGACATGTTTATGAAACGTTCAAATTAAGTGGTGTTGTTATCTTAGTAGTACTATAAGTATGTTTTACGCCTTTTTACGGCCTAGGTGCCTAGGTGCCTAGGTGCCTAGGTGATGACGTAGTTTGGTATAGGTAACTTATTATTATGTATTATCAACTGCCTGTACCTTTTGTGTTAATAAATGACTAGGGATAGTGCCTAGGTAAATCATTGATATGTACATAATTACCTTCCGCGTCCTTTTCAAAACAACAGAAACAATAGACATGCCCAAACTCGCCCGCTCTATTCCAACTCACTTCAAAACAAAACACAACTGACACAGATAACTTTACAGACATAGATCAAAACAATATGCCTTGACCAGGACTCGAACTCTGCGGCCACAACGCTAGACCATCAAAGCTGTGGTCGATATTATAGCTCAATAAACTAATTAGAGGTTTCCGAAACATTCAAGTTTAGAAGCAATAAAATTGCACAGTATAAAAAAACCGCTTTTTACTTTACTAAGATCCGCAACATTCTTATAACTGCTTCATCGCTAGACTCTATATCGATTTTCAGTTTCCCAGCCATCACCCACTTTAAGTTTAAATTTCTTTTCCGGTAGCTTCAATGTTCAAACGTTTAATTATGCGAACTTTCACTGAACTAAATTTGCATGAAAAATTATCACCTCGGAAAAAATAAACAAAGCAACCAATTACATGCGTTACTAAAACAATAAAACCACACTTTATTAAGTTCAAACTATATTTATTGATAACAAACAATTTCATAATTATACAGACAATTTAAAAGCTTAGTTGGAAATTAAGGAACAGACAGAGTCGATTTATTCTTTTTCATCGGGCTTATACAAAGTACTCTTTGATTCCCTTGGTTTTCTGTATCTCACCGCACTGCAATCATCGTTTCGGGTGAAATTAATCTTCTTGATTCTTAGATTACTTGTAAGGTTCAGCTCTGAATCTATAACGCCGGGATCGCCTTTTAGGTTTATCGTCACCATCGTCTAAGTAATTTATCAATTGGATTCGAGGTCGTTTGCGCTTCGGCGCTGGCGAGGGTGTTTGTACTGTGGGGGGAGGGGTCAAGACGGCTGCATTTAAAGGTAGTGGCGTTACTGCGGAAGTTTCTTGCATGGTGGGCGCTGGAGAGGGTGTCGCGATAAATGGATTTAAGGGTGTAGAGGTTGTCACCGCTGTCACTGCTGTAGGTTCTTGCATAATGGTGGGTAAATTATCTTCCGGATGATTTGCAAAACTTCTTTTCATTCATCAGACTGTTGACGTCTTCCATTCAATTGATGTTTAAACGTCAGATATATGTTTTGAAGCTCAAGGTACTGTTTGGCTTTGTCATATTCCCCAAGGTCTGTACGAGAGAGAAGGCTGTCCATTCTGTCCTGTAGTCCCTGCATAGCTGAGACAACTGGAGACGTCGAAAGGTTCTGTAGTCTGAGATACTTTAGTAGCTCCTGAGAAATATTGTCTTGAACCCCTGTTTGATTAAATTGTTCTTCACCAGGAAGTACATTCGTTCGCAGTCTACAATTATCTTGTGTGGTTGTTTTTAAATCCACCAGGAGATAACCATAGGGTCTTCGTACAGCCTCTTCGTACTGGTTTATAAAGAAAGCCGTTTGCCCAGGATACATTTGCTTAGCTAGAGTCAAAATTTGAAGTTTGTCTCTGGGGTTCTTGAAAAGGACCAAGTAGTGACTGTTTAAACTGATACTTCGGCTTTCCTTCCCCTGATGAAATAAATTCTGTACGATATAAATGACACTCAGGTTGCGGTGATGAGAACCTCGTGTAAAAAGGTTTACTATTCGCTTGTCTTTGCCGGCGTCAATCATTTGATCGTCAAAGACGATTAAGTTCCGTTTGTTGACATCGAAATAGGAATCGTGTTCCAACGCAGAAGGAATACCCTTGACAAATTCAATTTGTGGTATTGTGACTAGCATTTGAATGTACGCGGGCTGCCATTGGGAATAACACCAGACAATCCTCTCGGGTGGTGGATTTATTACGTCTGAGGCCTGTTGTAACAGTGATTGAACCCAAAACGTTTTCCCCGAACCGGTCATCCCTGCAACCATACAAGTAAAAGGGTGCTCGAAGTGAAACCGCTGACACTTTTGTGTAGAAATCGGCATTGCAGTAAATGGAGTGAAAGTAGGACTGGTGTGTTTGTTGGTCATATGTCTTTGCATATTATCTTTCCTGCTAAATGTCTTCTCACAAACGGGACAGGACAAATTCATGTCAACTCAATGAAAGCTCAATGTAAACTGAGAAAGAGACGAATGTTGCTCGCTTATATAGGCTAGCTCCTCCTCCTCCTCCTCCTCAATTCTATTGTTTTCACCTCCTCCTCCTCCTCCTCCTCCTCAATCCTATTGTTTTCACCTCCCCCTCCTCCTCCTCCTAAATTCTATTTTTTTTCTCCTCCTCCTCCTCCTCCTCCTCCTCAATTCTATTGTTTTCGCGTCCTTCCTCCTCCTCCTCCTCCTCCTCCTCAATTCTATTGTTTTCACCACCACCACCACAACTCTATTGTTTTTTCCCTTCTATTCCACAATAAAAGACAACAACTCACTATTCTTAGCTCATTCGACAGTTATGTCTCAAGTAGTGAAGAACAACCGGGGTTTTCTACAGCTTTTAGCTAATGGTCCCGATCATCAGCGCCAATTTCTCTTAAGGACAGCTTCTCCACAACAGGTTCACGCCTTGTTACATGTTCTTTATAATGTTCTTAAGGAAAACATTCCCTGTCCTGAAACAAATAAGCGTGTTTTGCTCCGATACAAGGATGCTCTTATCAATCTGGCCGATCAAGACGTTCCCTACAAGACAAAGAAGCAAATACTTGTACAAGAGGGTGGTGGCTTTATACCAGACTTATTGGCCCCCGTTGTTTCAAGCTTGGGCGTTTTGATGCTATAAAAGAAACTTTACATCATTGCACTGATCATTTGAAGCTTGTCTTTAACGAGTACAGATCGATATGAAGAGAAAAGTAGACTGGGATGAAGAAGAAATTGAGAGCGGTATGGAAGACACTATAACCTCCGATGAGGACAACGATGACGAGGAAGACAATGAGGAGCCAAGAATTAAAGATGTTTTGGGCAATCTTTCCAAAGCGGTGTCAAAAGAACGTGCTTCTGATTTGTTGCATAGCATGGCCGCTTCCAAAGATATCCTGTTTTGGGCACCTAGAGGCCAATTACTCCGAAATCAGCGCATAATACCCGTGACAAACATCGCAGAGCTGGTTGAGTATGTGCTACTTCCCCATAACGATGATGTAGCCCGACCCCGTGCGCTTAATACCTTTTTAGATGGACTCGCAGAGTTGGGAATTGATAAGCGTTTAATTAAGAATAAAAAACTGTTAAGCGATCTTTTAGAGAAAGAAAAGATCTATCAAGAACAAAAAGAATCCGACAACGAGACATATGAAGGAGATTCAACCGACAGCAAAGGAGAGGAAAGTGCTTCTGAGAACAGTCCGGCCGATGGGTCTGAAGAGAGCGACCAAGAAATTCAAATTGATGAAGAGGATGCAGGAAATTCAACCGACAACGAAGAAGAGGAAAGCGCTTCTGAAAGCGGGGAAATAATTCAGGCAAAAAGTCAAATCCCATGTCATCATTGCGAGAGTTCAAATGTGTATGTAACCGGAGTCGTGAAATGTCCCAAATGCTTTTGGCATGATAATAAAAAGATTTGCCCCATATGCGAGCACAAGATTCCTTTGGACAAAACTAAACTCGTGAAAGAGACCCTTGCTCGTTGCGATGATTGCAGTGCGGTGAGATACAGAAAACCAAGGGAATCAAAGAGTACTTTGTATAAACCCGATGAAAAAGAATAAATCGACTCTGTCTGTTCCTTAATTTCCAACTAAGCTTTTAAATTGTCTGTATAATTATGAAATTGTTTGTTATCAATAAATATAGTTTGAACTTAATAAAGTGTGGTTTTATTGTTTTAGTAACGCATGTAATTGGTTGCTTTGTTTATTTTTTCCGAGGTGATAATTTTTCAGGCAAATTTAGTTCAGTGAAAGTTCGCATAATTAAACGTTTGAACATTGAAGCTACCGGAAAAGAAATTTAAACTTAAAGTGGGTGATGGCTGGGAAACTGAAAATCGATATAGAGTCTAGCGATGAAGCGGTTATAAGAATGTTGCGGATCTTAGTAAAGTAAAAAGCGGTTTTTTTATACTGTGCAATTTTATTGCTTCTAAACTTGAATGTTTCGGAAACCTCTAATTAGTTTATTGAGCTATAATATCAACCACAGCTTTGATGGTCTAGCGTTGTGGCCGCAGAGTTCGAGTCCTGGTCAAGGCATATTGTTTTGATCTATGTCTGTAAAGTTATCTGTGTCAGTTGTGTTTTGTTTTGAAGTGAGTTGGAATAGAACGGGCAAGTTTGGGCATGTCTATTGTTTCTGATGTTTTGAAAAGGACGCGGAAGGTAATTATGTACATATCAATGATTTACCTAGGCACTATCCCTAGTCATTTATTAACACAAAAGGTATAGGCAGTTGATAATACATATTAATAAGTTACCTTTACCAAACTACGTCATCACCTAGGCACCTAGGCACCTAGGCACCTAGGCCGTAAAAAGGCGTAAAACATACTTATAGTACTACTTATCTTGAATTTCAACGAGGACAGCTCTGCCTTGATGCGCTATAAATGGTACGTGTTCTGCTTTAAACATAAATTAGTGGAGATTTGAATAAAATTTTTCGAAAGAAGATTGTGTTGTCCGTTTTTATGACTTTGTTCATTCATTACATAGATTAAAAAGCGATTTTATGTAAACAAAACAATACTTAGATTTTCTGTCTTCACTCGCGTCGCCTTATGCAAATATGTTTGTGTATTTTTGCAATTTTGATTTCCAAATCAGTTTCTCGGGCAATTTTTGACAAACAAAAACTGTATTTTATTCGGGAAGTAGTCATACTAGTTATTCTAGACAGAGAAAAGTTGTTTTTGTGAACTTTTGTACGGTCTAAGTGTACTGTGCAGACGGTCGGGTAATACTGTTTTTGAGAATTGCTAAAATTGAAAATAGCCCGTTCGTCAATCTTAATCCTTTCACCTTAGTTAAGTTTCACCTTAGTTAAGCTTGTTCAAAGTGCTTCGCTGTTAGGCTTGGCCTATCTACATATATTATCAGATATAAAGTCACTTCACGTGACGTATTATCGATCATTTGATAGGTTTGTGGACTTTTAATTGTTTTGAAATTGCGGCAACCTATTGTATTTAAACATATTATAAGCGCGACGTTTCGGTGTCGTACTAACAATCATTATCAAGCGAAACGACGCGTCCTTTTTCTATCTTTCGCTTTCGCTTGATAATGGTGTCAGTACGACACCGAAACGTCGCGCTTATAATATTTTTAACCATCTGTATTTCCAAATACACTTTGATTAAGCTTCTATTGTATTTGCTTTAGAAAGTCTTTTCTATTGTCAAATATCTCAACAGAAAATAGAAAATAGACAATGGATAACTGAAAATGCATTGTGCAAATTGACCCAAGAACGCATTTTTGTCGTCAATTAGCCAGCAAGGCGGAAAAAGTCTTTCCGTTTCCGCTAAATCGAAAAACCCTAATTAAGCCTGCCAAAGCATCCGCCGGGCAGCAATCACGACAGCGAAAACAGCGAGAGCGGCACAAAACGATAGAATAAATGAGCGAAAACAATGCCTCTGCACGTGCATTTTACATTTTGGTATTCCCTGCAATACAAAATCGTTATATGATCAAATTATGGGTTTTGTGGAGAAAGTTAATACACGAAGGTTTTCCTTTCTCTATTTGAAATTGAAAGTCATCCCTACGAATTCAAAATAGAGCCAAAAATTACAGCGTAAGAAAATATGATTGACAGATCGGGAAATTTAACCTGCACTAAACTACCTAGCGAGGTGGTGAAAAATCCTAACTCGGTTAAGTATATTGTTCTTTAATCAATTTCCATGGGAACCGCTAACACGGTTTAAATTCGGTGAACGCCAAAAATACGCGGCCGCATCAGGAATTTTGTTAAACCAGTTAATTTTGATTAACTAATTGGAAATAACCCAGTTAACTACTCTAGTGCGGCCGCAGCCAAAATCAATATGTGTTATGCCAAGTGCACGTAGCTATAATATTTTGATTTTTTCAGATTGACGTTAAGAAGCACAAAATTATGTTTTTCTAACTGTGAGGGGTTTAATTTATAATACCTTACAACGTGATGTCAGAGAATTATGTTAAATAATTTAAATTTGAATTTGCTTTGTACCTTAAAAGTAATCTGGTTTTCAAGAAGCTCTAAACGAAGCAATAGCTTTTCTTCAATGGAAGTGGCCAGGAATTTTCCTCCTTTCCTATTTTACCTGGTAAAAGCTTCGGATTATTTTGGAGATACTCAATAATCAAGAAGCCAGTAAAATTTTTTTGTACTCAAACGAAAGTTTCGGTCAGTGAAAACAAAATCACTTCCTCAAAAGATCCAGTTATATGCTGGGCAGGTGCCGCTCATTCAAATTGGCCCATTTCACACTAGAAGACGGACAAATCGGCTGGACGGACAAGTCGCCCGACGATTTGTTCGTGTAATGTGAATTCTAGACGGACAACTTACCTTGTGTTGGTCATCGTAAATTCATATCTGAACGAACAGGCTATTGTGAAAGCAAGGGGTCTGGCACTAACAGGCTTGGTTGCCTTGCTTTCATCCGCCATTTTGATTTTCCCATAAACCATCACTCCCTTTACTAGTTCCATTCCCCTCAGCGAGTACTGGGACCGAGATACAACCATTTGTTCGTCTGGTGTGAATTTAAGTCGGACTTTGGACGACTTATCCGTCTAGACGAACAAATCGTCCTCCAAAAATCGTCTTAATAGACGGCCAAATCGACGGACAAAATCAGACGACTTTTACGTCAAAAATTTGTTCGTCCCGTTTTCACACCAAGACGACTTGTCCGTCTGAGACGACTTGTCCGTCCAGACGATATGTCCGTCTCTAGTGTGAAAACGGCCAAAATAACAAAAGCGCCGCCAACCTCTCGTGTTCATCTTCATTCTAAAGCGTACATATCATGATATACACTGTTTATTTCTTAACCCTATTCGGCCTGGGGGGGGGGGGGGGGGGGGCACAAAGTGCCCGCGCTAACTTTCAACATTCATAACTTCTTTAATATGTATTCAAACACCATCATCAAACTTTTTTACTTTTCCTAAAATTTATCTGGGAACAATTTCACATGACAATTTTTTGATCACGTGACTTGATTTTTTTTTTCATGGCAACAAGATTTTGACAGCCACGTTTTTTGAAATTTGCATATTTATACCTTTGAATGAAGAAAAACGATGTTCATTGGTATAACTTTTATATTTTTACGTCATTTACCGTTTATTTATTGGTTGTGATTAATTTTGAGTGAATTTGGACGATTTTTAAGAGGTTTTAGAGGTTTTAAAAAATTTCAGAAATCCAAGATGGCGGATCCAGGATGGCGGTCGTATAACTAATTACCTAATAACTACGTCATATGACGTCATCGTTCCATTGTGCGGACCGCGAAGAAGACAGTTTTGGACGTACTATGTACCCTCTAGGTTTCATTGTCATATCCTTAATGTTCTTGAAGTTACGTGGGGGGGGGGGGGGGGGGCAGGCTCAGAAACTAAAAAATAGCCCAGGCTGAATAGGGTTAAAAAATAACATTAACTAAATAAGATATAATACAAACGATATATCTTCACAAATCTTCGCATTCCCATGATTAAGTAATTTTGTGTTCTGAAAACTCCGATAAAACAGCGAATAAATGCTGTTTCGCGAATTCCCGCCATCTTATTTAGCCGCGTTTACTTGAGAAAGCCTCGCAGGACTATTCCAAGCCACAACCGTATTTGAACTGAAAACACTTGGAAAACTGTTTTATCGGGTGCCTCAATCAAATCAACTGGATATTCGGGGGAACTAAAAAAGGCAATATAACAAGGATAACGTAACAAGTATGACATTGAGAATAGGATCAACCATCAACTGAAAC
>JAJGOT010001140.1:0-64687 GCA_022457155.1 Cladopsammia gracilis
ATTCAGCGACGCTCAACCAAGTTCATTTTGAATTATCCTCTTAGAGACGTTAGTTATACTCATAGATTAGAACAGTTAAACTTATTACCTTTAGAATTTCGTCGTAAAATACACGATTTACTTCATTTATTTAAATATAAAGTTGGAACTATAACTAGTAATTTTGGACGCTTTATTCAACCAGCTGCTTCTCATTACAATACTCGTAATTCTCATCCAGCAAATTTTCAGTTACTATCTAATCATAATCAAGCATATTATCAGAACAGTTACTTTCCTAGAACAGTTAAATTATGGAACAATCTACCAAGTTCACTAAAAAATAATTCCGAGGTAATGTCCTTTAAGTGCCATCTACAAGCCTACTTTAGAAATCTACTCCACAGCTATAGTCCGCCATGATGCGATGACTATTTGTCTTAGTATCAATATTTTATATTCTTATATATATTTATGTGCTATTATACATTTGTATTTTGAACTTAGGGGACTCGTCTCAATTGGGGCTCCGCCCTGTTCGTGTCTCCTGTCACACCTTTCTTTCTTATTCTTTTCTTGTATACCTATTACTTTATATTACTTGTTAATTTATATTATCTTGTCTATTTATTATCTTCTATATTTGCATATTTATTATTTGTATATTTATTACTGTGATGTATCACCTGTATATTTATAATTGTGACGAATTACTAAAAAAAAAAAAATCACTATTCTCACCGGGGATTCCTTCAAACAATGGCGAAATTCAACATATTACGTAACTTTAAACCCCAAGAATAGAAGCGTGGGAATGGGTTACGCAACCTCAGGCACGTTGTTGACTATATAATCTTATTCTGGTGCCATCAGTCGTTCATAACCTCAAAAGTCCTTTCCATAAGCTTGGGGAGGATTAGCCAAGTACGCCCCTCCCTCCTCCCCGCAGCGATGATAGCGCGCGCTCCCGGAAGCTACCTACTCGCTACCGCCTCGGGCTGACCTTTCCCATATCTGATCACATCCTGAGGTATTGTTGGTAGGTAGCCCCTTTGAGAATATATCACCATGCTACGTCTTATACCCCTAAACGAAATCGAGGCTATGTACTTTTCCCACCAAACTCGTGACCCTTGCTCAATAGATTTTCTATTGTTATGAAAGTCACCAGATAGTCTCGTGATTATTGCTCAATACTCTTTGTGCGTTGTCGGACCTTTTTCACTGCTTTTCCTCACTTATTTACAGTCATAGTTAAAATTTAACAATTTATTTAAAATTAAGTCGACTTAGTGGGTAGGAGTCAAAAAGTTTTATTTGCCGGCAAATAAATTACTCTTGCTACGATTTTTGCTGCTCGACTTGCCTAGTTTCCGCCAATCCATTATAACTACCAGATGTCTTTGCGCCTATGACGTCCATATGAAAACGGTATCTTACGGTTGTCTTTTATGCATAGGCGTACGAGGGGGAGGGGCTGGGCAGCCTCACCCCCCCCCCCCCCCCCCCGCAGTCGTAAAAAATATAGTATTATTCCGGCAAAACTGGGCGACTTTTCGGGCACCACAGACACAATAAAATTACTGAATTATTTCATGATTCAATTTCTTAATTTTTTTGTTTTTATTTCGTAACTCACATTACTGAGCTCTATACTACATCGATCATGTCATTCATGTGATAGCTCCATTAGATGCTCACCGCGTAAGCAGGCATAGAATGACAAATTTGCGTTGTGGTCCGCCAAGCCGGGTGGGAGTGATAAAGTAGACCACGCAGAGATTGAAACTAAGGGCGCGTTTCTTTTCTACGCATTCTGCCCATTCCAAAAACAGAAAACTTCAAACTATTGTACCTATTTTTCTCGTAAAATACCGGTATGGAAAGAAGTCGCTACCTTGACTATGTGTATCTGGAAAAATGTTCGTGTGTGAGAATGTAAACAACATAGTTTTGTTAGCGCATTCTGATTTCAGAATGATCAGAATATGTCCCAAAAACGCCTCTTAAGTATAACATTTGGCGGCCATCTTGTATGCGTGGTTGCTATCTGGTCGTGGTCGATTAAAATAGTATGTCTTCGTTGAAGTCTAGTAAAATATCTTATCGGTACCGTGTGAAGTGCGAAGAATGCGAGGTGTAGAAGCTCATTCTCGGATCGTTCACAGTGGCAGAAAAGTAAAATGTCAGCGAGTGTTAGAATTATCATCATCATGAAAAATAAACATGACGTCACGAGTTTCATTCGGGCAAATAAAGTTCAGCACCCCCGACAAAATTTTTGTACAATTTTTGACAAAATACGCCGATGCTTTTATATTGAAGATTTTGAAATTCAAAAACAAAATGATTTGCACGCTAAGAAGAATAGCTTACCGAGCTCCTCTGGTCCGTCACAGTTATTTCGTTTGTCCAACATAACTGTTTGTAATTCAAGCCATCAAAGTGTTGGCAAGAGGGAGTGTCCTGCCATTTAAAAGCGTCGCTCCGTGTTCAAAGTGTGCTGTTTGATTCTTACATCCCATAAAAGTAAAGCGATAAACCGCAAGGGATTTGTTTAAGAGCACCAGGAAAAGGATGGTCAAGACTGAAACGAATCTCAATTTCAAATTATAATATAATTATAATTAAAATTATAAATTATAATTATAAAATAATTTAAATTATAATTAATAAATTAATTATTAATATTTAAATTATATTATAATTTAAATTATGATATAATATAAGTTATAAAAATGAGAAAAGTTTCGGGTCGGTTTTCCTGACTCATGGCTCTAGGTCCTTATCTGTATCAGAATGGTGATTTGTCACAAGGAAGAAGCGTTAAAGGACCGTTAAAGGCGTTAAAGTACTTGTCGCACTTTAACGGACAAACTATCAAATACATTAGCTAACAACTATCCGAACAAGCTCTGCGATCGTAGCACGCACACCACCTATTGTTTGCGTGAAGACAGTTAAAACTGACGGGTGTTTGCCGCTTAGAGATATTACGCCTACTTCAACAGATAATTTATTAGACAATAGAGTTGCTTTATTGCTACTATATGGTCAGTACATCATAAGCACATTACTCTTAGCTTTTAACAATTTATAATTTCATGTTGACAGATTGTTGCACAACAACCAGCTGCGGGTATTGAATAAAGGCGTTTTTAACAAAACCACTAAGCTTGCGTGGCTGTAAGTGTCATATTACTGTTAGCCGTAAAACAACAGTTTATTTATAATCACGGGTATTAGGACATATAGTACTACAGGATTCTGATTAATGTAGGGGCGAATTATTTAATTTAGCAAAATTCAGAAACAGTAAAAGATTTGTACCCTGAAAAGAAACGTTTTCCGAGTCCCCATGTTCGCAAAAATGGCAGATAACTGTCCCAACAAGCTTTGCGATCGCAGCACGCACAGCGCCTGGCGTTTGCGTGAGGACAGTGAAAACTGACCGGTCTTACTCTGGTTGCGCCTACTTCAGCGGATAATTTATTGGACAGACACTTGCACTATTTCTACTAAATGGTCAGTACATTATCAGCAAATCACTCTTAGCTATTATCGATCTATAATTTTATGTTGACAGGACCTTGAACAACAACCAGCTGAAGGTATTGCATGAAGGAGTTTTTGACAAAACTATTGAGCTTATTTGGCTGTAAGTAGACATGATGTATTCATTTAATCACGGATATTGAAACACACTGTAACAGGATTCTAATTTAATGATAAAGTTAATCATTAAACAATAATAATAATTATGTTAAAAAAAGCAATAATCGCTTCCTTGTCTTTTTTTAGAAACTTGAACAAAAACCAACTGCAGAACTTACCTTCAGACGTTTTTAAGAAAAATACCGATCTGAGACGACTGTAAGCAAACCCTTTAGCTACGGTTATCGTACTGGTTTTATGTACAGGGGCGAGTTACCTAAAAGTCAATGAATGCATTCAGTGGCTACATAATTGTCAAATCCTTTATGTTAAGATACTCGCACAGGCTATTTTAGGAGATTTTAAATGATATTGACACTAAAATATTTGCAGAATCAATTTTTTTTCCTTAAAATCTTTTAAATCTTTTAAAAATTTACGATTTTCTTGTTGTAGACTTCCAGAGGAGCGGTTTCACTTAATGATTAACTTAGTATGTGAAGGAAATTCATTTTTTTCTCCATTGTGTTAGCAGAAAAAAGAAAATTAAAACCAGGAATATGTTATTGAGGAACAAAGGGACAAATATATAGTTTGAACATCACAAAATTGTTTATTAAGCTCACGTTACGGTCTGCTGGATAAAGCTGGGCTTGGCGAATCTGCCTCTTCCCACTAACCTATGAGAACTTGTGTAAAATTGGTTTCTAAAATGGTCCACATTTCATGGCAAAAGGCCATTGGATTTCTCGAAAAGCGAAATTTCGTAGTTGCACCTCTCTATGAGATGTTGAAAAGTGAAATATTTTTGTCATCAGGAAGTAAAGCGCGTCTGTTGTACGATCGTCACAATGTTTCTGTCTGCATTTTTTTTTTTCGTTTCGTTACCCAGTAGCAGGTGCAAATTTCTGTAAGCGATTTTCGGGATTTTTACTCTCCCCTCCCCGGTCGGGCATTTTCTTTAGCTTATCGGTTGCTAGACAGCGTGTGCCATGGTGGTAACTTGAGCACTCCATTCAAGATAGCACCGCACCAGAAACAAAGCTATCTGGTCAAAAGAAAGAATTAAACAAACAAACAAACAAGATAACAACCGAGGCAGAACCCGAATTCGAACCAGAATTCGAACTAGAATTCCAAATAATTTAAGAGTGGCAATCATACGTGAATTGAGTTGATGAGGAAAAACAATGGCTTTACCCACCTACCAGCACTTTCTTTAGAAAGGAAAGTGACATGTTAGCTCAGTTTGTCTTACAAATTGGCTTGGTAAAAACAATTAAAACACAATACTAACAAGCAAGGTCGTGTTTTTTGGATTTAGGAAGTACGGTAGTTTTGCTTTTGTTCAGTTAGCCGCTATGGCCCAGATAGAAAAGGATATTGCTGGAAACGCTCCTTGTGGAAGGAATACGGTATGGTATCGTGCAAAAATAATCCTTGACCAAACAGTGAGAAACAAGAGAAAATCAACAAGTGCTTTTTAAAAATGCCGTCAAAATGTAGTTGCCATTGCAACGTCACCTCCCCTTAAAGTTTTTCTCCGATATTTTCAAGACCATTTACGATTAGCACATGCCGTTTTCAGTAGCTGTTCATTTATCCTTAAGACATATTTTGTAAAGTTTGGCGACAACCGGTTGCTATGGTAGCGAGATATGACGTCATAAGTAACATGTGGTCAAGCCATTTTTAAATAAAAATGCGTATTTTTCACCTTTTTTCAGTGAAAAAACATATAAAATGCTACCAAAGGCATTAAGGCTTTGTTTTTTGCGCGGCCACACAGCCGTGAGCTCGGTAAACACTTTAGTTGGATTGTTGTGTTTAGCGGAGAATTAAAGTCGCTATTTCCCTGCAGTTTTTCGCGGTTTGCTACTCAAGACAGGGATACTAATTAAGGGATACTCAGAAGCCGCTTTGGTGGAAAAAGAAGAGCTTTCAGGGATAAAATCTTGCCTCGAGGAACTTTATATTATCAATGCAGGAGCAATGCGAAAAGATGCCTTGTTTTTATTACGGATTTCAGAACCGAAGAAGTTTTAACGAATTTCCAAGCAGTCCAGTGCTTTAAAGGTAAAATAAATCACATTTTTCGATGGTAATTTATGTTAATATCAATTTTTGATTGACTTTTCCTTTGTGTTTCCTTTTATTTATGAAACTTGTTCAAATTAAGTGGTGTTGTTATCTTGAATTTCATCGAAGACAGCTCTGCCTTGATGCGCTATAAATGGTACGTGTTTCGCTTTTAAACATAAATTAATGGAGATTTGAATAAATTTTTTCGAAAGAAGATTGTGTTGTCCGTTTTTATGTCTTTGTTTATTCATTACATAGATTAAAAAGCGATTTTATGTAAACAAAACAAGACTTAGATTTTCTGTCTTCACTCGCGTCGCCTTATGCAAATAAGCTTATGTTTGTGTATTTTTGCAATTTTGATTTCCAAATCATTTTTTCGGGTAATTTTTGACAAACAAAAACTGTATTTTATTCGGAAAGTAGTCGTACTAGTTATTCTAGACAGAGAAAATTTGTTTTTGTGAACTTTTGTACGGTCTAAATGTACTGTGCAGACAGTCGGGTAATCTTACTGTTTTTGAGAATTGCTAAAGATGAAAATAGCCCGGTCGTTAATCTTAATTCTTGTGCTTCCAACCTTTCACCTTAGTTAAGTTTCACCTTAGTTAAGCTTGTTCAAAGTGCGACGCTATTAGGCTTGGCCTATCTATATATATTAATCTTATTGTAAACTCTTATTTTTATAAGAACCTTTTTATATTAAAGTTAAGGCTGGGATTGGCCAAAATTGAAGTATGTGCTAAGAACATACTTATGCTGTTATTTCTGCAGTAAGCTAACTGTATACACCTAATAGGCCATTTGCACGATGACGTCATTTGACTACTACTACCAGAATCCTTCAGTTTTTTGTTTTGTAGTGCAAATTAGGGCTATTGTTTTTTAAACCGCACTGGGATTACAAAATTTAAATAAGAAAGGAAAAACAAAATGAATTCTGGTAGTAGTAGTAGTCAAATGACGTCATCGTGCAAATGGCCTATTGCAGTAACGTTGTCATAGAAAAATGAAAAATGATAAAAGCCAAATAGGAATTAATTAGCTTAATCATCATTCACACCGACACGCGGCACGATTATAAGCGTGCAGCGGTTACTGTTAATTTAAATTAAGCGTGCATGGGCTATTGTTATTTGTATATCTAATTAATTCCTATTAGCCATTTTTAATTTTTCGTTTTTACATTTTTAATTTTTCTAGGACAACGTTATTGCAATTAGGTGTATATAAGAATAAAATAGTATCTACTAATTTGTTCAGGGTAAATAAATTCCAATTGGGTCCAAAATGTAACGTACAATTTGTTTTACTAACGCCTTTCAATAACACGCGAACTCTGAAGTTTAAAGCCCAACTAAGGTTTACGTTTTACGCCGCCGTCAATCATAATTATGGCGACAAACATTGGACCCAGAAAACAGAAACTGACAGAATGGATCTCCATCAATCGCAACCCTTCAACATGACCTTTTGACCATGTTGCATAAATCTTCGTTGTTTCCTGAGACGTCCGCTATGATATTTGCGGCAGTAAAAATTGTAACCGTTAAGCTGTAATCTATATCTAGATAATTTGAGCCTAACAGCGTCGCTCTTTGAACAGAAAGCCGATGATAAACTTAACTGAGGTGAAAGGTCGGAAGCACAATAATAAAATTGACGACCGGGCTACCTTTTAATTTTAGCAATAGTTCATTTTACAGTTGTGTGCTTGGTGACCTTGCCTTTGAGCGGAAGTGAGGCTGGAGGTGTCCTTGCTTTGATACAAACTTTTCTGCCTTTCATATGTTAATAATGTTGTTCTCTTGCTAACTAGGTAAATTTACATCTGAAAAGCTCCAAGGTCTGTATCATAACAAGGTCAACTTCAACCTCGCTTCCACTCAAAGGCCAGGACACTAAGAAGACAACTGTAAAATGGTCTATTCTCAAAAACAGACTTACGCGACCGTTTGCACAGTACATTAGACCGTACAAAAGTTCACAAAAACAACATTTCTCCGTCTAGAATAACTAGTACGGCTAATTTCCAAATAAAATACACCTGCTGCTAATAAAAAAAAGGCCGAGAAACTGATTTGGAAATCAAAATTGCAAAACATACACAAACATATTGGCATAAGACCACGCGAGTGAAGTTAAGAACTATACAAGTCTTGTTTTGTTTTGTTTACATAAAATTGCTTTTCAACCTATGTAATGAATGAACAAACACATAAAAATGGACAACACAATCTTTTTTCAAAACATTTTATTCAAATCTCCATAATTTTATGTTTAAAAGCAAAACGCGAACCATTAAGAGTTCATCGAGGCCGAGATATCTCCGATGAAAGAAATCAAAACAACTGAATTTAATTGAGCATGTGTTAAAACAATTCTCCAAAACTAACGAGAACAAAGAAAAAGTTAATCACAGATTGATATCAACATAAATTCCCATCTAAAAAAATGTATTTTGTTTTACCTTTAAGTCCCTCCACTGCTTGGAAATTGTTTAAATCTCCGCTTCTTCAGTTCTGAAACCCGAAACGACAAACATCTTCCTGCATTGCTTCCATCCTCGAAGCAAGATTTTATCTCTGAAAGCTAGTCTGTTTCCACTATGGCGGAGTAGCAAACCGCGAAAAAATGCAAGAGAATAACGACTTTAATTTAAACGGTTTTTTCCAATTTCTCCGCTAAACACAGCAGTGTTTTCCCAGGTGACGTGGATTGCAAAGATCCCGAATGTTGTGTGGCGTCATACGCGCATATTTTTACGACGGTATACGCACCCGCGAGTTAGCCCTGCGCGTACGCCGGAAACACAACGCGCCCGCGAAACATTCTGCCAGCCATGACCATGAAAAATGACGGGCATGGGTTCTTTGGTTCTCTGTTTCTATGAGAATGTGGCTGCGCAGACGGACCTTCGGCCCGGCGAGTGCTCCGCTAAAAAACGAAACTGTTTGTCGAGTATTGAACTTCAGAGTTCGCGTGTTATTGACATGCGCAGTAAGAACGTCGTTAGAACGTTTTCGGGTTAAATCGAACCCCCCCCTCCCCCCCCCCCCCCCTTAATAATAAGCACGTTCAGACGTCCCGGATCAGCCTCATTTAAAAAAAAAACTAGACGTTCTTGCATGTAAGAAGAAAAGTGTGGTTATCCTTTCGTATTCTATCCTATCGTATCAAATATCGTTTACGGAATTCTTATACAGCGGCCGTATAAGAATTCCGTAAACGATATTTGGATCACAACATTTTCTCTCCCAGAGGCAATAACCGTATGTTCGTTTTCCTTATATGGCAACCCAGAGTGTTTGTTTAAACACCGGTCATTTAATTTGATTTCTAACTTAGGAACTGATTTTCATAGAATCGGTCCCAATTATCGAATGCCGTAACTTGTCAAAACAACAACAGCATTTATTTAAACACGATAAAAATTACAGCGGAGCTGATGTGGTCGTGTATAAAAAAGTTTAACAGTTTACAAATGGATAAAAAGATTAAAAACTAATAAAGACAATGAAATTTACCACCACGTTGTGATTATTTATTTATTTATTTATTTATTTATTTATTGACAGGAACTTGAATGAAAATCAGCTAAAGTTGTTGCCTCGAGGTATTTTTTACAACAACACTTTACTAGGAAAACGGTGAGTACACGCAAACATTTCCCATGCAGCCTATTTTTTTGCCCAAATCCCAGTCCCAGCAGTGACATTCAAGAGAAATCCAAATGCATGAGGTTTTTTTGGGCTATAACAAAAGACAATTTTTTAACAAGGTTAACCATTTTAATTTATTGCTGTTAACCCGCGGACGTACAAGTGGGGCCATCCCCCTTAAGGTTTTCCTCCGATATTTCCAACACCATTTACGATTAGTACATGCCGTCTTTAGTAGCTGTTTGTTTATCCTTTAGACACATTTTGGTAAAGTTTGGCGATAACCGGTTGCTATGATAACGAGATTTGACGTCATAACTAGCATGAGGTCAAGCCTTTTTAAAATAAAAATGCGTTTTTTTCACCTGTTTTCGGTTAAAAAAATAAAAAGCTACCAGAAGCATCAAAATGTTTAATTGTATGTTATTTTGCAACTCTAGCAAAAAATATTTACAATTTCCACATTTTTCCGTTAAATTTGAATTTTTAGTAAAATCCAAGATTGCCGCCATCTTGGCGGCCATTTTGGATGACGTCACGGATCCCACGCAGAGTCACAACCCATTTAGTTACCTTATCTTGAAGAGCACATCCAATGCTATCTATTAGACGCAAAATATTTCCGAAATATTGCAACACGTCCGACGGTTAATATATGCAGTATTCAAGTATACTGTTGACATCAGTAAGAAACCAAAAATATCGGTTTGAAGGGGCTTATTAATAAGCCTATCTACATTATTTAGTTGTTTCTGTCTGTCCCGGACTTATACACCGTTTGCTCCCCTGGTGCTTCGTAGCTGGATAACCTTTTCTTGGTGCGTGTTTCTTTTTGACTTGATGACGAGAATCAACCGCAAAAGTCACGCAGCGGCTGAGAACTTCTCGGCGTCGTGCACACGCTCTGTTGTTGTTTGTCTTTATTAGAAGATGGACCGTTATTCCCAACACATTTAGCATCACTCTTAGAGGCGAGATTCAGAAAATACACTGTCCCCAAAAACAGCCCAAAATAAACTCCCTCGTATTCAGAGGAAAATTGCGTCGATGCGTGACTGAGTTGTCGATCGCGAAACCATTCTTCGCTGGATTCTTGTGAAGTTTTGCACCCTGTTTTTTTCTAGGTAAAGCACATTATCACTAAAGAAGGAAGAATGTGAACCTAGCCTACATACATGCAAAACACACAGCCTACCTGGCCGGCACCAATAAAAAATCGTGACATGAGTGCGACGGCCATGTCTATTTATCTAGTCTGTGCGAGCCAAAAGAACTATTTCGAGCACAGGGTCCAAAGGAGCTCTATTTGATCGTGCAAGACGCTATTTTCTTCTAATCGTCGCCGTCTTCAAAGTTAAAAGGATTGCGTTACACAAAATATGTACCGCGGGCTCGGAAGCTGCGAAGTCGGTGTATAATTGCACCCTTAGTAATTTAGCCTGCGGTACATATTTTGTGTAAACGCAATCAGTTAAGCCTTCAAGACGGTGACAATTCGAAAAAAAAAAGCGTCTTGTACGATCAAATAGAGCTCCTCTGAACCCCGTCATTCGAGTCACTTAAGTACATTTTCCACTGAGTCACGTGAGGTCGGTATGGTGGACGGTTGTGTGTAGAAGAGCTCTGTACGTCCTATCATTTCCCTTCGCTCGTCGGACCAAAAAAAAACACACAAAATACCCGTACCCGTTTTATTATGGGAAGAAGAAGAAGAAGAAGTACAAACTCTAGCTCAGGAGAAAGCCCGAAAGGACAAGAACCAAAAGCAACCCGTTTGACAGAAGACGAACATGGCGACGACCCGGGCGACAACCTTCTTCTCAACATTAAAGAATCCTTGGATACGCTGAAGGATACAATGGAAATTAACTTTAAGCAACTACGTGATGAAATGATGGACTTTAAAACTGATTTGGAGAAGCGGATTGATGATTTCAAAACGACCATCGGAAATTTGGAGGGGTCAGTTGAAAACGCCTGGAAGAGAATTCAAGAGCTTGAAGAAGCCAAGAAGACCTCCCAACTACAACTGGCATCGCAAGCGACCGAAATCAACAAGTTAAAAAAAGAATTGTCCAAGCAGAAAGAAAGAACTATTCAGCTCGAGAGTTACACGAGGCGTGAAAACCTAATGTTTCGTAATATTCCAGAAAGCTCTGACGAAAACTGCTATGATCTAATAAAAGAAATCATCTCTGAAGTCATGGAGCTCGACACACAAGATATAAGGTTCCATGCAATCCACAGAATCGGAAAACCTGTTGCAGGTAAGATCAGACCGATTATCGTAAGATTTTTATGCAGAGAAGATAAAGATCAAGTTTTTGCTAGAAGAGCGTTATTGAAACATTCCGATCGATACAACGACGCTTACATCACATTAGATTACCCCCGGGAAATAAATACAAGAGGAACGTGGAGTGTTAGTAAGAGCAATGATCAAGGCTAAAGCAAGTGGAAAGAGTGATGTTAAAGTCATTGGACGCACGCTTATTATAGGAAATGAAAGATATCCCATTGCTAACTTGCCGGAGGAATATAAAGTGCCACATTAAATTGAATAGTCGGAAGCATAACCAATGTAATTAATAATGTGACTCATTTGCAGTTAATCGGTACGGATAAACATTACCTTTCTGAAAACGTTTTGAGTACAGTAAACTAAATTGCTAAAATCAAGCGCACACAACATGGCGTAGTTTATATGTATTTGACTGTGTGTTTTAAAGGAACATTTTCATTCATAGGAAATGTAGGGAATGGACACGTGAGAATTCGTTGCGGTTCAGTTCAGCTACTCGGCTTATTCAAACAAAGCTTTTGAACTGTAATTTGTGTGAAATTTTGGGCAGCATTATGCCTTCTGTTATGTGTGATATTTTTATTCTAGTTTTGGTATTTTCTAATTATCAACTATATTTAAATTATTCACATTCCGTATCCATATTTCGTTGTTTAGATTTGCGGTCAGTTTTGTATCTGTTTGGATTTGTTTTCCGTTTATTATCTTCTATAATCCCACTTTTAATAAATGATTTTCTTTCAAATTGCTATCGCTGAATACAAAGGGCTTGAGTAATTTCCAAAAAAGAAGAACGCTTTTCACTTGGTGCCGCAAACGCAAGGCTGATTTTGTTTTCCTACAAGAAACTCACTCCACAATAACATCAGAAGCTCAATGGAAAAATGAATGGGGCGCTGATATTATAACCTCTCACGGTAGCTCCAATTCACGTGGAGTTGCAATCCTGATTAAAAATGGTGCTGATTGTAATATCCAACAAAAGATTATAGATCCGCTGGGACGTTTTATTATTCTTAAAGCTAATATTGAAGATAAAACCTATGTGTTGATAAATGTTTATGCGCCAAACAAAGACAACGCTCTTGTTGATTTCTTTAATAATTTACTAGCCACTCTACATAACGAAAATCTAGGCTTTGAAGATAATATAATTTTGGGAGGAGATTTAAATTGCCCCCTTAATCCACTACTTGATAAGAAAGGAGGCATACTTACTTAAAGGAAAACAGTCACATCTAGTATTGACTGCTTCCAAAGCAAACTTGATCTAGTCGATATTTGGAGAATAAAAAATCCGGATACAAAGAGCTTTACATGGAGTCAAAGATCGCCCAGAATTTTTTGTCGACTAGACTATTGGTTGATCTCAAACAACCTAAGCGATTTCGTTTCATCAACCGAAATAGTTCCTGCCGTTAGGACAGACCATGATGCAATTTCCATAGAATTCGAAAACCTAGAAAAAGAGCACAAAGGCCCTGGG
This sequence comes from Cladopsammia gracilis, assembly GCA_022457155.1. Lineage (NCBI taxonomy): Eukaryota > Metazoa > Cnidaria > Anthozoa > Scleractinia > Dendrophylliidae > Cladopsammia > Cladopsammia gracilis. The sequence continues at coordinate 13,166 of JAJGOT010001140.1, forward strand.
ATATGGAAAATGAACTGTTCTTTATTGGAAGATGAAGAATACGTAAATAGTGTAACTGAAATGATCCCTATATGGACAATAGAAGGACAGAGAGAACTTTCTGACAATCGCTTTGTTTGGGATTGGATTAAATACAACATAAGGGCCCACGCTATTCATCATTCAAAGCGAAAAGCGAAGGAAAGGAATAAAGAGGAAATAAATCTCCAAAATGAATTAAATAAGGCAAAGGACTTACTTGAAAATAATCCGAGTGATGACAACGCTACCCTTTTTAATGTGGCTCGAGAGAATTTAGAAAACTTTTATGAAGAGAATACAAAAGGAATTATTATACGTGCTCGTGCTAGATGGCATGAACATGGAGAAAAAAGTACAAAATACTTTTTAAACTTGGAAAAAAGAAATCATGTTAAAAAAACACATACGAAAACTACTTATAAATGGCGTAATCAAAACAGATCCTATCGACATACTAAAAGAACAAGAACATTTCTACAGAGAATTGTACCAAACTAGCTACAATACTGTAAATTCTGAAAAGGAAAAAGAGACGTTTCTATTTGAGTTAATCATCCCTAAACTTACTGAAGAAGAGAAAATATCCTGTGAAGGTAAAATTTCTTCGGAAGAATGTCATCGTCTTCTTGATAGCTTTCATAACAACAAAACCCCAGGAAATGATGGCATCCCCATCGAATTCTACAAAAAATTCTGGCCATTAATTAGTGAAAGTTTTATTAAATGTGCAAATGATTGTTTTGAAAAGGGTGAAATGTCCTGTTCACAAAATCAGGCAGTTATCACCCTTATTGAAAAGAAAGGTAAAGATAGGACTCTTCTGGAAAATTGGCGTCCAATATCGCTTGTTAATGTAGACACGAAAATAATGTCCAAAGTGATTGCCACAAGGATTAAAAATGTATTACCTGACATTATTCATTACAATCAAACAGGATTTATCAATGATCGCTTTATAGGAGAAACAATTCGATCTGTTTACGACATAATGGATTACACTGTTAATGAAGACATCCCTGGTCTAATGTTATTTATTGATTTCCAAAAAGCCTTTGATAGCGTGGAATGGAATTTCCTTCTTGATTGTCTTAAGGCTTTTAATTTTGGTTCAGATATTCTTCGCTGGGTAGAAACCTTCTATAACAACATACAGAGTTGTGTCATGAACAATGGTGTGTCTTCCAACTACTTTACTCTTGAGCGTGGTGTTAGACAGGGAGACCCACTGTCTCCTTATCTTTTTGTTGTTGTTGTGGAAACATTGGCAATTGCCATTAGGCAAAACGAGGCGATTAAAGGAATAACAATTGGAAATGAGGAAACAAAACTTTTGCAATATGCGGATGATACAACGGCAATTTTAGCTGATACAGAGTCAGCTAAAAACCTTTTTGAGTTATTAACTTTATTTGAAAGCTTTTCTGGCCTTAAAATTAACTGTTCAAAAACTGAAGGTAAATGGATAGGATCTTCAAGACATTGTAAAGAAAAACCTTTTGGTATCAAGTGGCCCGAAGAACCAATTAAAGCGCTTGGAGTGTACTTCACTTATGACCAAAAATTGCTTAAAGAAAAGAATTTTATTGAACGATTGGATTCTATAAAAAAGTTAATTAATATCTGGTCCTCCAGAGGCCTGTCGATTTATGGCAAGGTGACTATAATTAAATCCTTTCTCATTCCAAAGTTTGTTTATGTTTGTTCACTACTGCCCACACCTAAGGAGTTAGTTTCAGAATTAAATAAATTATTATTTAAATTCCTATGGAAAGGCACTGACAAGGTGACAAGAATTTCAGTAATCAATGAATACGAGGAAGGGGGGTTGAAAATGATTGATCTAGATTGTTTCGTCAAATCATTAAGATTGGCTTGGTTGAGACGAATATTTAACGGCATTGATGGAACTTGGAAGAGGTACCTGCAATATCAACTGAAATCCTTCGGAGGTCTCTTCTTTTTTAGTTGCAATTATAAGATTCCTGACTACACATGTACAATTCAAAGTAAATTTTACCGTGAACTCCTGGTGTGGTGGTCAGAATTCCGAGAAACCTTTGCTTCAAAAGATGACTGGAAAAATATCATTTGGAATAATGAAGAAATAAGAATAGATAAAAAACCTGTCTACTACAAAAATTACTTTGAGTCTGGAATTATTTATATTCATGATCTTTTATTCAATTTGAACATAACCGATTCTTATAATACTGTTTCAAACAAAATAAAGAAGTCCAACATTCTTCAATGGGCAGGCCTTCGGCAGTCCATACCGTCATCGTTAAAATTTAAATATCTGTCCCCACCTATAACTTCTCCATCTTTCTTAATCGACAATGGTATATTTGATGCGACGATAAAGAAGTCGAAAGATTACTATAAGTTACTGGTTAGGAACAAAGCACAACTTCCTAACATTGTTAATAAGCTACAAAATGCTTTTCTTATCTCAACTGAACAATTAAGACTAGTTTTCAAATTACCCTATTGTGTTGCACTTGAATCTTATGTTAAAGCCTTCCAATATAAAGTACTTAATTCAATTCTTTACACCAACACCAAGTTATACAAAATAGGTTTCAGAACGAATGATTTATGTACTTTCTGTCAAACTTAATCGGAATCGCTATATCACTTGCTCTACTTATGCTCTCATTCCAAGAAGTTTTGGAATGATTTCGAATCCTATTGGTGCCTTCTCTCAAATCAGCAAGTTCACCTTACTCTACAAAATGTTCTGCTTGGAATAATAAATGTTACTACAAGCCCTTTGCTTAGATTGCTAAACTACTTTATAATAATTGGGAAACTGTTTCTATGGGATTGTAGAAGAAATCAAATTCTTCCAAAGATTGAAGGATTCCGACACAAAATTATAAGTAAATATGAAACGGAAAAATGTATAAGTAAGAAGGATTTTGTTAAAAAGAAATGGATACTTACCCCTTTTATTTGAGTTAATATAGTTGGTAATAAATGATATAGTCGTAGAATGTATGTATTATCTATATGTTTATCTGTTCACCCTATTGTCTGTATTGTTGTGTAATTTAAATGTCACATTGTAATATTTTTTTTTGTTTGTCAATAAAGTCAGAATAAAAAAAAAAAAAAAAAAAAAAGAACCGCAGCGCCAAACGATTGACAAAACTCCCCGCATTGCGTTACCTTTTACGTCATTTTCACTCCTATTTACCATAGAAATGAGCCAATCAGCGCGCGGGAATTCGCACAGCTATTGTCAAAAAGTGGCCGGATTGAGGATGGTGATGTGACACTTCCGTAATATTATTTTGCTAAGATCAATGTTTACGTTGTGCCGAACACCCGTGTCGTGCTGGCTGTGCAAAAACCGCATATCTGTTATGAAAGCTGTCTGCACAAATGAGGATGTACGTGACAAGTCACCCAGGAAAAAATACTTGCATTTTAAGAACCGGCGCGTCGCCAATGTGGCGAAGTCCCTATTAAAAAGTGCGAGCGGGGTAAAGCTCGTTCGTTCGTGCATAGACCACTGTTGATGCAACGACAGCTATTGTCATTAATGCGCCCATCAATTCGAAACATCAACATCCCGCCCCCCCCCCCCCCGGGGGGGGCATGTCCCGGGCATTTGAACATTTTCTGTGCCCGGGGAGTCGGGAATTTCATTTGAAAGGCCATCCCAGGGTTGGAGAATTTGACTTTGCCTAGGTGGGGTGGGAAATTTGAACCGGAAGTGTTCAAAATATCTTTTCTTGGCCGGCGCCTATGGAACGCACGTTTTTGTTAGTAAATGGATAGTGAACAGGGGACTGACAAAGCTTTGCAGTGTCTTTGAAGGCTTGTATGAATTGTTAAATATTTGTAAATTGTAGATTTTCCAAATATAGCTTCAATTGCCGCTCTTCGCAGTCAAGGTGGCTAAGTGTATTGCCAGTCTATTGAAAATGTCCGCAGAGCTTTAATAAACTCAGGAGCGGATCCAGGAATTTCTGAAGGGGGGGTCCGGGTGCATGTCCTCCGGAAAATTTTTCCGATTGTTCCCTCTAAAACGTCATTTCCGGCATTCCTGAGAGTTGAGAAGCGTTTGTAAAGTCAAAAACTTGACAATCAGTCAATTGGTGGAAGTGAAACAACTACGTATAAAACAATTTTATTTCTATTATTTTTATGAACCACATGGGAGACACAGGTCTGATGGGGGGGGTGGGGTCCGGACCCCCGACCCTCCCCCTGAATCCACTACTGAAACTGCCATTGATTGGAAGGAAAAACACTGTAAAATGAACAACAACCTCTCTCAAAAACAAAATTCATTAAGGAAACATTTGTCAGTTGCTATAAAACGCGTTTGGAATAATACATTTTCCCATCGTGGAATGACGCTTGCAAGCGATTTGATCAAAACCCATTAGCTCCACCAAAAATGAATCAACCGCTTTGCTAAATATTTTTGCAAGATTTGTTGAGCACACAAGGAATTACTCAATTAAAAAAATTATCAAATAGTCAATCCCCAAACAATAACAAAGTTCATTTCAGCATGGTGTCCACAGGAGTGCCGTGAAATATCAGTTGCAAAGTATACACGGTTCCATTGAGTCATCATCATCATCATCATCATCATTATCATCATCATCATCATCATCATCGTCATCAATCTTTATTTATACACGAAATCGTATCATAATTACATGGTCTTCCTAGGAGTCGTGTGAATTTACACTAGAGTACATTACCTGTAGAACTACTTAACTAAGAAAGATAAAGTACAATGGAAAACTACGATCAAGGTTTCTTCAATTAACTACATTAAACTAATAGAATAAAAAAAAAACTTAAATGATCATTGTTTCATTATAATCTTTCACACATAAAAAAGTTTTAGAATCGTTCAAGTTGGGCCGTTGTCTGATCTCTAAGGGGATCTTGTTCCAGAGAACAGATCCCCTGTAATGTATGCTACCTTTGGCGTATACAGTTTTCGGTCTGGGAATGTAACAATTAGACTCAGAATTTCTAAGATTATGTTTGTGTATATTTGAAATATTGGTAAAAATCCGCCTCAAATACAATGGGGAAAGATTATTATGAATTTTATATATAATTACAGCCAACTGTTTTAGTCTTTGGTTTTCTAACCGTTCCCTGCCAAGCTCATCCAACAAATCACTCGAACGAACCTCATAATTAGAAAGGGTGACAATTCTGGCAGCCCTATTTTGCAGCTTTTGGAGTTTGTCTGATAGACCCTTACCAATATTGTCCCACACAGGACTACAATAATTGAAAAAGGGCATTACAAGTGAGTATATTCTCGAGGAAAACACCAGCTAGAATAAATCAGAATAACTGAATGCAAAGTGTATTTTTTTATTTCTCACTAAAAACATTTTATCTTTAGGAGGGGCATTTAACAGTCAGATCCAGTGCTAGGGTGGGGTATTTGAATGCAATTTTGGTCCAAGGTGGCGGGAATTTGAACAAGTCGATCTTCAAAAGTTCAAATGCCCGGGCATTGCCCGGGGGGGGTGGGGGGTATTGATGTTTCGAATTGATCGACGCATAACCAATCATCTTTATTTATTCACGGAATGTCATTCATAAAAATGCTCTTCCAGAGAGCCGTGCAAAAATAATAATAAAAAATAAAAATGGTCATTAAAACTATACTAAATTACAAATATGACAAAAACGATTTCAGGCTTGTCTGCCCTTTAATAGTATTTGATAGACTATTCCAGAGAACTGCCCCTCTATAGTGGAAGCTATTTTTTCCAGCCTCAGTAAGAGTTCAGCATTTTTCTTTTCTTTTTTTTTTAATAATTGGGCTTTTTCTCTTCTTCATCAATGCTGAACTCTTGCCAAGCTACCACTAATTTTCAAAATGGCAAATGACTTTCCATTTTATTACTGTATGTCCTCGGTTTTTTACTACTTATAAGAAGGAGATGTAATTGCTTTTGTTTTTTAAAACGTTTGAATATTCACGCCGTCGTCTCGAATTTTTTGTAAAGCAATGATCGATTTCCATTGATGTGTATTATGGACAGGTAGAAATCCATGAACGTTTCATGTAAAAATATATATATATATATATATATACAAATATGTATACAATGTGCCCTCCCGGTTATTACCATAATGGCTTTATGGCAACTCCTGAACTTGGGCACAGGATGTACGGTTACACATTGTTGGATTGCATTGTGGAGTCACGAGAGTGCTCAAACTGCGAGCAGTGAGCGAAGCAATATGCCAATAGTGAACACCTCTTACGAGGCTCTCCACCCAATCCAGAGAGTGCTCAAACTGTATGAACAGTGAGCGTAACATATAATATATATCTACCTGAATTTTTCAAAACGTGTTCAATGAAAATTTACGCAATTTCACTGCAACTAGCCCAAACAAGGGTTTTTATGAGCCCGATCAGCCCGAAAATGACAGAGAAGAGAGAGAAGAGGAAAAGGGAGCAATAGCGAGCGAAAAAAATGACTAGCAACAATCTATTATATTTTATACCTTTATATTAAAAACAAGGCCAAAAACGCTCACAAACGCTTACTTGGAGCGATATCGTTTTCAAAAATCCAGGTAGATATCTCGATAGATTGACGACAATGATTGGAAAAAGTGCCAAAAAGCCATTTTCAGCCAAAGTCGGCACTTTCTGGAACACTCCACAGCTTGAAATTATCTTAAAACCAACAAACGACCCCCCCCCCCCCCCCAACCCCTCCCTTTCCCTTTAAGTGCAAAGATTGTCGTTACTTCCCATGATTCTCTACTATGACAGAATCAAACGTTTCGAAGCCAGTGCGCGCGCTAGAAATCAGTGGCTTACTTTGTCGGTTATTTTCTGTAGATTTCCTTTTGGCCGCCTTGAACAAAGTTTTCCTGAGGACATCATTAAGTCCCGTGAGGGAAAGAAAGCTGGCGATTGGCACAGTCTGTCATCGTCCTTATATCTTACTGTATTTCGTCTCTTTTGAGGCTAAACGGGTTCCACTTTTGATCTCGGGCCGAGACGAAAAGGTTACTGGGGATATTGTGCGCTTTGTTGTTGGCGGTAACAAGTCTTTTGCCTCAAAAAGGAGCTTCTACGGGTCATATCTATTAGACAGCAGCCGAATTGTTGGTGAATTTTGACCCGGCGAAAGACTTAGTAAAAATTTGTTTTGAAGGCAAGAGAATGTGTTCCCCTGTCAAATGCGAGTCTACATCCGGGAACTCGAATAAAATAACTGCGAAGACAAATGTTTGTGGATGTTTACTTGCCAAGAACGTGAGTTTTTTCGAGTTATTTGATGATATTTGGCTTGTGAGAATCATGGAAAAACTATGGGTAGTTCCCCGGAAGCCTTTTGACTTCTGCAAAGGAATTTTATTGTGTGATTTCCGGCTTGGTCAAGTTGTTGACAAATGCTGATCAGCTGAAGTGTCAGGTATGTCGATCCATCTGTTTAGTATATTCCGTGCAAGGCATAAAACAGCTTCTTATGTGTTTAGTTAAAGCAATAGTGCCTTAAATAGCCCATTCTGGGTTCTAGATTTATCTGCGACGAACGTTTGCTATAAACCGTATCGTTTGACCTGCTAAAAGGTTAATAAGATTGGTTGTTAATTTCGAATTTATTGCAAAGCTTTGTCACTTTTGCCGAGAGCAACTTGTCGTGAACTGCCAGCAATTAGGATGTCATTTTAAGCCTAACTAGATTCTTTTAAATGCTTTTCATTCGCCTTAAGTGTGAAATTGTTAAAACGTACTTGAAATTTCTAGAGCCATGCTTTATCAAATTCAGTCAGATATTAATATGCATGTGTGACACAAATCCAAATATTTGTGGCCCCTGTCTCAATATAATGCTAGCAAAATGCCTTAAACCAGCTTTATTGTCATTATTTTAGTTCTTTTAGAAACATGTTTGGCGTATACGAGACTGTTAACCTTAATGAGATTTTTGCTTTTTGTGGCCAGTACAATTTATTTTATATCTTTGTGAAAAGTTGTCTTGTTTACATTGAATTTCTTACTTCTGAGGTGCACATAGAAATGTCACATTTTTTTACTCTAATTTGGTCGCTTTCAGATACATTCAGGGCACAGCTAAACTAAAGAAAATTTAACACAGTTAAAACAGCATCTTTCAACTAGTAGCTTCTAAGAAATGACCATATGCTAATAGATGGATAGTGTTTATGTCAAGTCGATTGAGGGCTTTCCCTTCTAATAATGAGCATGCCAATTCATCGTTCGCCGACGAACGATAAATCAAGGGAAAAGAGTAAAACGGTTAATGAATTGCCGACAATGATCAGGAAAAGTACCAAAAAGCAATCTTCGGCCAAAGTCAGCGCTTTCTGGAACACTCCACAGCATTTGCTTGAAATATCTACCTGAATTTTTCAAAACGTGTTCAATGAAAATTTACGCAATTTCACTGCAACTAGCCCAAACAAGGGTTTTTATGAGCCCGATCAGCCCGAAAATGACAGAGAAGAGAGAGAAGAGGAAAAGGGAGCAATAGCGAGCGAAAAAAATGACTAGCAACAATCTATTATATTTTATACCTTTATATTAAAAACAAGGCCAAAAACGCTCACAAACGCTTACTTGGAGCGATATCGTTTTCAAAAATCCAGGTAGATATATATATATATATATATATATAACCAAGTTGATGATCAAACAATTGACAACATGGGACAACATGATGGACAACCGTGGTCAACGAGTGGAAAGAAAACTTCAGACTGTCTCGCAATGCCTTTATGACACTGTGAAGATCTTAGACAAGTCAACCTGCTTGGTAACCGTTCCCCCATGAATGTCCTCGGATTTATCGATGTGTGTAAACGGTTGGGAATCCGAATATCCTTTAGTTTAAACGCCTGCGAATCCGAATACCCTAAATTTAATAAATCCGGAAACATTTATGAATCCGGAAAAATCTCTTTAGTGTAAACGTAGTCTCAAAAGCAAGGAAAAGTATCTGAGAATCGTGCTCCTATCCCGGATCTTGCATTACAGCCTGTTTCATATTTTGTTTACATCGCAATCGGGAGCACATTTCGCGTCGTAGCATGTTCTATTATAACGTCATAACATAATTTTATTCTCCACGACGGTTTTGCATATTTCTTACGGTCGTATCTCGTTTTGTTCCAATTCCTTAAAATTTCCAATTTCGCTATCAAAGGCAAAGTGGGAATTTTTGGTTAGCAGAATTGAAGATATGAGATGCGAAAAGAAACGCGGCGAAGAGAAAAAGCCCAATTATTAAAAAAAAAAAGAAAAAGAAAAAGAAGGTTACTCGAAAGCATTTAGTGCTCACACCAGCGCGTGGTTTAGGTCAATTTCTGCGACCTCTTCTGCTGTATTTTCATTTCTCTGAATATTCTCACTTGCCTTTTTCGCTCGTTTGTTTTCCCGAAAATCTCGAGACATTTTCGTTCTTACCGCTAACACGGAGGCTGGTAATCCAGTAAAGCAAACACCGTCTGTTTTGCGTTTGAAGGCTTAAGTAGGCTACCTAAAACAATCAAAGGCTCCTATGAGCCAACTCGTGAATACGGAACGCGGGACTCATGAAGCACGAGGCACGCGAGGGGAGGGCCAGAACAATAGCGGTTATTTTTTCCTTCCCTCCCCTCGCGTGCCTCGCGCTTCGTGACTTCTGGTCCGATATCCCCTAGTAAAGTACAAAAAAGGCGTTCCATATTCGCGAGTTGGCTCATAGGGGCCTTTGATATTGTATATATTTTATGTTTTACATCGAAATATCTGTGTGGGTACTTTGTATTAAAACTGAGCTTTATGCGCTAAACTGTCCAACTTCTTAAGTGTGACCTCAAACTAGTAGTTGCCACCATTTTCTAATTTTGTTTGGTTTGGTTAGGCCTCCAAGTGCCTGGGTGGCCAAAATCTCGCTTCCAGAAGAGTTTGATAAAGAACAATATCAAGTGCAATCTGGGCTGTAAGTAAATTAACAATAACCCTAGTCGATTAAGGTGGCTGAACACAGTTTCACTGTACCTATGCGTCATTCATTGACCTCATTTTAAAACTATTAATGTCTGGGCGGCCAAACTTGGTGAGGCATACGAGTAAGCAAGAAGCTATATATTTTGATATTTTTGTTGAGCTTTAAGGGTGTTGCCATGGCAACACCCTTAGGATTGTAAATCAGCCTGCAATATCTGGTTTCGTTTATTTTCAGAAAATCTAGTCGTCAGATTTTGTCCATCATTTGTCTCCAGTAAACTCGTAAAAATATTCTCATGTTAACACTGGTCTCATGTAACTTTAACAGAGGGATCTTCCGTAATTTGCTGTTTAATATGTTTGCGTTTTGTAAAATTCTCCTCTGTTAGATTTCAAATTTCTGATGGCAGATGAGTTTGCATATTCGGAACTATTATTGTGCTAAATTTCGTGAAATTCTAACTAGTGGTTCCGTAGAAATCAGCAGATTTCCGAGGAAAGTCGCTAAAATATCCAGTCACAATTTTTTGGTCAACTGCGCATGCGTTGCGTTTGACTGGGTTCTCGATCCAAAGACAAAAACGACCAAAAAGGCAGTGTGTTTCTTCAATGGTTCTATAAATTATCTCTTGACTCAACAAACATTTTTACGAACAACAAATTGTTTGATTTTAAGACGAAAACAACACTTTCGCGATCCACCCTGAGCAAAATAAAATGATCGCTGAATAGGCGCCACGTTTGTTTTTCTCAAAACTCTGCACGTGCTGACTCACGTATAGTAAGCAGCTGAAATTGAAGAGCGCGTGCATACTGTGTTTAGCCACCTTAACATCTTGACTAGTAGTTGTTCAAATTAAGGAAGAGCATATCATTTTGCTATGACAACGTTATTGCAATTAGGTGTATACATATATGCATTTTTTTTGCACTTTATTAGTGTTAACAACTCTTTACAATCTACAAAATACATAAATAAACAAAAAAGTTACAAAACAACTAACAATACAAGGTAATAACTTAAAACAAGCTATTTGGATATACTTATTTATTACATATTATAGTTCTAAAAACACAGATACGCAGCAAACAAAGGAGGACAAAGAACAAGTACGGGGTCAAGAGAAAAAAAGTTCGCTTACAGAGCAATCCTTACTTTTGTATGATCTTTGCGTCTATTAAGGGCTTCCATTTATGATAAAAAGTTGTCAGAGAGTTAGACATAGTCGCAATTCGTTTTTCAATTTCAGCTTTACTTACAACTATACCTTGGAAAGTTGATATAGATAGTGGCTCCTCTTTAACACTACAGCAATAAATATAATATTTCGCGATAAGAATTAAATGATTGATAAGTCTATCAACTTGTCTCTTTTAAGAATTCCAAACATGATTGTGACGATAGAAAGCTCTATTGCTGAGGGCATATACTCTTTGTATAGCTCACTAAAGGAGTCCCAGAATTGAGCAACAATAGGGCAGAGAAATAACATGTGTTTAAGGTCTTGATTTCCTGATTTGCATAAGTAACATAAGCTATATTGTCTGCTACCTTTGTTTTGAACAACTTACTTTTGTATAAACTGTATTATGCAGGATCTTATATTGAAACATTACTAGTTTAGTTTCTTTTGTAATAGTGAAAGCAAGTTTGTAATAGTCAGTCGTTTGTTCTGATTCAATTCCATAATCTAAAATACGTTGCTTTGACGTGGGATCTTTGAACGTGTGTTTAACAAGTTTTTGGTATACGGCTTTGGTTGCGAAGTTTTTGACATCTAAAAACACTTGGTTTGAAGTATTTCGCTAATTTTTTTAATTCCTTGATCGATTTTTTAGCCTCTGCAGGAATTGCATTAATTAGACCGTAATAAGTCAAGAAATCTGTTTGTATTTGATACGTTGCGAGAAATGTTTCATGCGTTAAAAAGTTAAGATTTTCGTCAAGCAGGCTGTCTAAGCAAATAATGCTTTTGTCAAACCAGGTACGCCAGAAGACAGTCTTGTTGTTAACTTTAAGATCGCGGTTATTCCAAATTACGGTTTTTAGAGCATTATCTTGGAAGGTGTTTTCAGCTTCTCTTAGTTCATACCAATATTGTACGATCTTTTCGTAAAAAGGCGGTAAATCTCTGATATTAACATCTTTGCTAGTGCACTTACATGACAGTAGAAAATCGAAACCTCCCTTTTGAGAAGTGGCCGCATCAGGAATAATTCTCCACGCTGCTTTTCTCGTTAATTTGAAACGTTTCACCCAGGCGCATTCTAGTGCTTTATTCATTAATGTAAAGTCAATCATATCCAGTCACAATTTTTTGGTCAACTGCGCATGCGTTGCATTTGACTGGGTTCTCGATCCAAAGACAAAAACGACCAAAAAGGCAGTGTGTTTCTTCAATGGTTCTATATATTATCTATTGATTCAACAAACATTTTTACGAACAACAAATTGTTTGATTTTAAGACGAAAACAACACTTTCGCGATCCACCTTGAGCAAAATAAAATGATCGCTGAATAGGCGCCACGTTTGTTTTTCTCAAAACTCTGCACGTGCTGACTCACGTATAGTAAGCAGCTGAAATTGAAGAGCGCGTGCATACTGTGTTTAGCCACCTTAACTTGACCACCATCTTGACTAGTAGTTGTTCAAATTTAGGATGAGCATATTATCATTTTGCTATGACAACGTTATTGCAATTAGGTGTATACATATATGCATTTTTTTTTGCACTTTATTAGTGTTAACAACTCTTTACAATCTACAAAATACATAAATAAACAAAAAAGTTACAAAACAACTAACAATACAAGGTTACAACTTAAAACAAGCTATTTGGATATACTTATTTATTACATATTATAGTTCTAAAAACACAGATACACAGCAAACAAAGGAGGACAAAGAACAAGTACGGGGTCAAGAGAAAAAAAGTTCGCTTACAGAGCAATCCTTACTTTTGTATGATCTTTGCGTCTATTAAGGGCTTCCATTTATGATAAAAAGTTGTCAGAGAGTTAGACCTAGTTGCAATTCGTTTTTCAATTTCAGCTTTACTTACAACTATAGTTATAGTTAACCTCATGCCAAATAAGCTTCTCTTCATCTAGATCTGATTTCTATAAACCTACTATTAAAGTGCCTATAATGCTTAAATACATATTTTCAGAATCAACTCTACGCACATTGAATAGTTTTAATACTTTTTCACCATTTAAATATGGTGAAATATTTCTTGTTTTGAACGTCGCGAATCAATTGACTATCTACAGTTTATTTTTGGTATTTATCAAATTAATTATATCCTCAAGCTGTAAACTTCGCATTGTAAATTGGCGTAGAAATAATGGCAAATTCCCGGGTTGACGTCATCTAATCAGCATTTTGTAAATTAAAATCTCTATAACTCAATAATGAGACGTTTAAAACAAGAAGTGAAATATTTCACCATTAATCTATTCAATGTGCGTAGAGTTGATTCTGAAAATATGTTTTTAACTACGATTATCAGTTGAGTGAGCCACAGGCGAAGCTTAGCGACAAGGGTTTGCCGTTACGATTACGTTGTTGTCAAGGGCAACTTGCTACTTTTCCAACGGTAACGCGTTTTGTTACTGATGGCGTCCAATGACAGACAAGTTACCGTTTGAAACGTAGCAAGTTGCCCTTGACAACAACGTAATCGTAATGGCAAAACCTTGTCGCTAAACTTCGCTCGTGGCTCACTCGACTGATAATCGTAGTATGGGTTATAGGCACTTCAACCCTCGGACGTACAACTGGGGGGGGGGAGATCCCCTTAAGGTTTTTCTCAGATTTTTTCAACAACATTTATTGTTGCCACATGGCGTCTTCAGTGGCTCTTGGTTTATCCTTTTGACACATTTTGGTAAAGTTTAGCAACAACCGGTTGCTATGGTGATAAGATATGACGTCATAAGTAGCATGAGGTCGAGCCATTTTTGAATAAAAATGCGTGTTTTTCACCTTTTTTCGGTGAAAAAACATAAAATGCTACCAAAAGCAGCAAAATGTTTAATTGTGTCATATTTTGCTACTCTAGCAAAAAATATTTGCAATTTCCGCATTTTCCAGATAAAGTCGAATTTTAAGTAAAATCCAAAATGGCAGCCATATTGTCGGCCATTTTGGATGACGTCACGGACCCCCAGCAGCGCTATAACCCATAATATTTACCTTATCTTGTGGAGCACATCACAGGCTATCTATTAGATGGAAAATATTTTCGAAATATTGCAACACCGCAAAACCCAAAGGGGGTTATTGCAACACCCCCCCTCCCCCCCTGTACCACGGTGGGGGTATCAGTTTGTGTATACGTCCGAGGGTTAAACCCATCCTTATAAACATGTTTATATGGAATCCTATTTTAGGGATAGTCTTCTTTGACCTTGGAAAAATAAATAAATACATAAATACATACATAAATAAACATAAAACACTCAACGAGCTGGTGTACATATTGCTTTACGATGTTCAACTGCGTACAAGCATTGAGAATCGAAAATGAACTTTCTGCAAGCACAGTACCGAATTACATCCTGAGTTTTATTTGGCGGCAAATTCTGATAGTCATTTAGCGGGAATTCGTTTATTCTGTTCGAGCTGCTAAGAGAAGCACAGCAAAGTGGCAGCGGGTACAATATTTACTTCATCTCGCCTGATGGCAAGCAAACACCAACAAATAATAATAAAAAAACTTTTTTAACTTTTGGTAGGTTCTTGTCCAACAACGAACTCAAGGAGTTGCCTCCAGGCGTTTTTGATAAAAATCGTCACCTGAAGACGCTGTAAGTATTTTAACAAAACAAAGTGCAATTATTTTTGGAATATGGGGCGGAGACCGAGGACTCACACTGCACTAGTGAAATTTAATTCAAACAACAACAAGTTCATAATACCGATATTGAAGTCTTGAAGTTCATATCACACACTACAATTTGTATGCACATGGTGTCATTGGGTAATGTTCGCCTTCTAGTTATTATTCGTTTTCACCTGACGTCATCACATTTCTAAAATCAGTTAATCTAAGAAGGTTATCACACACGGCCCTTCTCAGTTTAATAGGTTCTTCACATCAGCAATAGTAATCGTCAGTACATTACATTGCTTTGGAGATATAGTAGTTTAAAAATTTTGGCAGTGCGGCTGTGTGTATTTCAAGAATTTCTTAAAAATGCAAATTCAGCCGCGTTGTTGGTGTATCAAAGTAGTACACCAAAATGGCGGACGCATACAAAATTCTCTTATTTTCTAAATATGGTTTCCCCATAACTCGGTTATTAGACATCGTGGGGCTTCACAAGTGAGCTAAGTGGTTTCATTTGGCATTGATCTCTGCAACATCTTATCTCTGTTGTTTCTCTCAAATCCAGAAAAAAAACTGCTTGCGTACATGAAAACGATCAATTAAAAAATATATTAATGTTTGTTTATGGTCATAAAAGTGTATTATAATTATTTCCCAAAGCACAAATGTGTAAGTATCTTTTTATCTGGCTGAAAACAACCGTCATGAGCAAGGACGGTATAAAAAAAAGTTTGAAACTGCCGACGTAAATGAAACGATATATTAATAGACACATTATCAATAGTATTCCCTGGGATTCCCACGCTTACATTGCTTGCAACTTCGGGTTAATTTATTTTCCGGATTTCAGTTTACGTTGTAACAAAAACTGCTTATCATCCTGCGATTTTGATTACGTTTTGGTAGGTGGTTGGAAGGAAACGAGTTTCAGGAGTTACCTCCAGGAATATTTGATAATAATGCTATGCTGGAGATGATGTGAGTAGGGCTAGCGGCTACCAAAAAAATTTGATTTGGATTGGTTAGAGTATAGACTTGAAACTGTCATAGCCGAATTAAGTAATTTATTATTTCTGTAACAATCTTAAACTTTACATAATTTTTGTGACTAAGTCACCATGTTTTTATTTTAGTTTCGTTATTTCATTATTTCAGTGGTAGCTAACTATTTCAGCCGACGTCCTGCTAAAAATAACAATTTGTTGTATGCTTGCACTTAAAGTGCGCCTGTAATCAAATTTTTTATTTTTATTTTTTTAAATTTTCGTGTAAAATTAGACTTTCTTACTCATCTTGCCAAATTTCAATTCATTACGAACATCAGAAGTCATTTTATTTTAACATTTATTTCCGAGAATTTACGGCCGCCATTTATCAGCCTTGTTCCAAGCCTTGGTTGCGAATGGGAGAAAGTGACGTCAAAAACTCAAACATACCTCACGGGTTGAAATTATAGTAACAATAAGTATTGAAAATCACACGAAAAGCAACAAAAACTTTGGACTTGTTCTTCGTGCAATTTTCTATGCTGTAAATGTAAAAAAAAAACATGAAAATCAAAAATTTGATCATAGGGGCACTTTAACAGATCCTTATGTTTTCTAACAGATGTCCACCAAGTCTGCCACATGATCTAAAATTTGCAATCCATTATTATATAAAATATTGCGAGCTATTACTCATTGATTATCGTATTATTTACGGAATAACCAATTACACAACGTTTCTCTTTCTCTTTCTGACACCACCCTCCCACCCCCCCCCCCCCCCAATTTCCCCCTGCCCTCTCCCCAACACAGTGAATTCCCTTCTTCTTCAGTCATGGAGTGCGTCCGAAAGTGAGCCCGCGGTGGTTGACGTCATTAACATTAAAAACAGTACACCAAGAACCACCAAACTTTTTTAGTATTTTTCTGAGAAATTTATTTAAAAACATTTCTAATGTGACAGGCTTCTCTTTATGACGAGATTTTTTCATGGCAAATCGTGTTTTTTTTTTCATTCCATGATGAAATTTGTAATATATGATTTATTTTTGGGTTAGGGTTGTTCTACAGGGCCCGGTTGTTCGAAAGTCGGCTAACGCTAACCCAGGATTAAAACTTAACCAAGGATTTCATTTCTCTTGTTAGAAGTGTTTTAAAAGCTTATTTTATACTACACGCGAAGACAAGTCAAAGTAGAAACTAAAGGGCGAAAATACTTTAGAAAAATCTCCATCGATTAAGTATTTAACTGGAATCAAAATTGACGCTAAACCTGGGTTAGCTTAATCGCGCTTTCAACAACCCGGCCCAGATTGCTTTGAAATCCTCGATTCTGCCTCCACGAAATTCCAACTCAAACTCAAGGAGGCTACGCACATCAACTGGGAATAGCTCAATTTAAATCAACAAGTCAAACACGTCAATTTAACACTTACGCTTTAGGCATTGTCATTATTTACGCCTTCTTTCTTTGTTATTAATTTGTGTAATCATAGTTAATTATGCATGCCTGGTGTTTTAGGTTGTTATAAGTTCTAACGGTTTTTCTAACACTCTCTGTAACTGACGAAGATGTGAGTCACATCAAAACATGTTTTACAAATTAAAAAAAAATACAATTTATTTGCTGAAAATCTTGATTTTAATGGTCACTGATGTTCGTTATGTATTTTTTGATGGCACAGTCTTTTGAACGGCAACAAGCTGAAGCAGTTGAATCAAAGTGTGTTTCATCGCTTGAAGAATCTGAAGCATTTGTGAGTGAATATTTGTTGCTTTGTTTTTATCGAAATAAACTTCAACTTAGTCAACAGAATTCTTAAAAACCTCAATGAAAATAGGTGCGATAGTGACAAAAGAAAATAAAACATTTTGGCAAGAAGCTGTATACAGCTTGAACTCGTGACGTCTCTAGCATGCACACTCGTCATACAAATGCACTTGTTGTATGAAACACGAAACCTGCCGGAATTAAAATCCCAAAGCAATAGACGGCGAACAAATATCAAACAGTCCTATCCGTCCACAAACGCCTTGCAAGATCTTCAAAACTCATACGCTGTATTAAATTATTCATTCGTCTTAACAAGTCGACACACGAAGACATTTTTCCACCATCTTGAATTTAAGAGCCATACCACCTGGTCGCTTGTTAACTATGCGTGGAAAAATTTGAAAACTATGCGTGGAAAAATTTGTTGGCAATAATGTCACCAAAAAAAGGAAAAAGATCAAAGGCTGCTATGAACCAACTCCTGAATACGAAACGTTATATAAATAGAAGAACTAGTGGCAGGACGTTTAACATAAAGCTTATGTTATTTACGCAAATATATAACACACAAAAATAAATGTACGAGAGTTTCCCCTTAATCAAAGGTCAGTTTATTTGACTCATGTCGCAGCTTTGTTATCTGTGTTTTATCAGTCCTCATTGCTTGTAGATGGCCGAACCTTTTGTTGTTTCTCCGAGGAGTTTCCTGATACATGTCACGCAAAAGCTTTCACAAAGCAAAGAATTGCTTAGTACAGAATCTCCGCACATTACATATCATCCACCGATCACTGTTATTACAAACAGCGGGTATCCTGTCACGCTATGACATAATTTGTTTTCGTCATCGCTCAAAATTTGTTTATTTTGAACCTTTACAAATGTAGTCTGATAAAAAAATAAACTCTTCCAATGCGTCATGCGAGAGAAATCTGAATAGTGCGTTAACGTTTTCAATACTCGGTCTAAGCTATTTGTTGTTTCATAAAGCAGTCAAAGGATTGATGAGTAATCGAATTTAAAACTTGCATCATCCAGCTTCTCGTATTTCAAACAATGCGCATTTGTGTCACGCTAAGACATGTTTATTAATCCGACACAAAAATTAGTTTATTTTAACTTTTACATAGTCAGCGGAATTGCCAGCAAAAGTTTACCGCTGATGGATGGAAGGAACGAGTGAAAATTGCATTCTTGGCACTGTCTGCGAGAACACGTTAATTACGTTTCGCGTATTCACAAGTTTAAAACGCGAAGGGCAATCTTGGACTCCTCGGCTACACCACGAGTAATAAGAAGCAAAACAAATTCGTCACGCGCAAAAATACTTGTATATTTCTACCCGACAGGTTTGTAAAAAACAGAATAGCTTCAAATAAATTCGAATTTAAAATACGAACAGTAGAATATCTGCACTCGTGAGATTTGCTTTACTCTGTAAAATTCTTCGTAACCGAGTCTTTGGATTATAGACGAGAGCTTGCACCCATGAAACATTTGTAAACAAGAACAATATAAAATTATTTTCTCGTTTCACAGTGGGTACGGACAAAAAACAGATTTTCTAAACTAGCTTTTGTTAAATCAAAAAAGAAATTTCCATAATGCATTGCCTTACCAAAATAGAATATTAGAACTTCCTCCGCAAAGCTGTCTGCATGTATGGCATGTAATGATGCGAGATGCAGCTGCCTGTGGTCGTGCCCTGATTTTATGTGAATCGCGATGGGAAATGACTATCCGTCAAATTATAATGGACTAGCTCAACAGCAAATGTGGTATTTTGTTGTTTTTGTTGTGGGTTTTGGTTTCTAAAAGACGCGAATGCCCAACATTTATTATACATGCAAATGTATGACTGTCTGCTATCGGCTGGCAATGATGTGGTCTTGTCATCATAAATGAACTTTAGAATCGGCTTTTATGAGTGTACATGTCAGGACTGAAATATTACAAAAACATAACTGAATCATCGAGGTTTTTTAAGTCAATTCGTGACTCGGAAGTCAGCATTATGACACCTTACTTTAAACGCTACAGTTGAATTTTGAGCTTATAATTCAAAATGGGAAGGATTTAAAAAAGCGGATTATAAAGGAGTTTGTCATTATTTTTTTTTTTACCTCTATTTTTGTCAAATATAAAAAATACTTAGCAATTAAGCTAAATTCCAATTAAATCTATCCATAAATATAAAAACGCTTATAATTCATGTATATGGCGCATATGGTGATCAATAGTTTATTTTATGGTTTACTGTAATTATTGCATTTACATTTTTAGGTATTTACAGCATAACCATTTTCAAACCCTGCCACCAAATATCTTCAGCAATAATACCAAGTTAATCCGGCTGTAAGTAGAAAGTATATATTTTTATGAAACTATTTTTTAAGGAATGGATAAGATAATACAACGGTGGGAATAATATAGAAGCGAGGATAGACTCAGAGAAAAGCAAAATATTTTCTCGAGTTTGAGTAGCCAATCAGAACGCGTGGAAAAACACTGAGCACTGTTTGGGTACACAATAAATCTTGATTTTCAATGAAGCACCACATAAACGCACATTTTTTTAGAATTTATCTGGGAACATTTGGTTACTACATATATTTAAGAGTAACACATAATGGCACGTAATGTCTCCACGGCTACGTACCATCTCTTGTTTTATTTGTCGTAATTAATTTGCCGAAGTTTTTCCGATCCAGACAATCCAAGATCCAAGATGACGTACCATTAGATTACGGCGGTTCGGAGAACTTGTCGTTTATTTCACGCAATGTGATGTCATCATACCATATGACCTTTTCAAGCCATTTTTAGTAAGTTTCCATTATACATATTTCATATCTGATGTCATGTTTCTGTTGCAGGCGCATGAACAACAACAATTTTACGCGGCTAAATAAAAGATTGTTTCGTGGCTTAAAGGATCTACGGCAACTGTGAGTTGAGAATTTCCACATTGCGTTAGAATAATCACTTTTCTAAAACAAATATAATACAACTACATAAAGATGAGAGTTTGAAATCAAAGTTACATTACGGGAATATATTTGTATCAGAGTGACTAGCAGACACTTCATAATAAGTTAGGAGTCATTCGCAGCAGTCATACAGGTTAGCATCACACTCTTGCCGTTGGAAAGCTAATCAATAATCATCTGAGACACAGAATTAACTAAAAAAGATGGACAGATGGCACCATACACACCCTGCATTTTTCTGTTCTCCGTGAAAAAGGCTTGGTCGCAGAAGCACTTTTCCGGTTTGCGAGTGTCCATCTTTTTACACAGAAGGAGACATATCTTTCTATCGCCTGCTTCAATAGTTGATCATTTACTTCCGTTTATCGTCTAAAGTGTTTTTACCTGTGACGTTTGAGCAGGCCGTTTCTCTGTGACCGTTGTAGCTCCTTCTGATATCAACTATCTACCTTAAAAGCCCAGATGAAAGGTGTAAAGCATATCTCTTTAGAAAACATGATACATGCCATTTGATTCCTGATTTCATTCTGCCTTGACATTTTTGTGTTTACTAGATAAAATATAAGCCAAGCAGAAAATATTTCACTATTAATTTGAATTCCTGTCCCGACTACCAGTTCTTGCTATATTCCTCAGTCAAAAGCAAAGAAAGAACGATGTTCAGTTCAATTCATAATGATGGTATTCTTTTGTGTAATTCAGATGGTTATTCCAGAACGAAATCAAAGCATTACACCCTAAACTGTTCGCAGATCTCGGCAATTTGGAGGACCTGTGAGTATCACAAATAAAACTCGCCAAATTCGTAATAAGAATACATTTTTTTCAGCGTTTTATAATATGAACGCGTCTTTATCCTGTTCCTGTCCAATGTCCTTTACTTATGGATTTCAGTTTCTTAGAAGAACACTAATATTTGTTAATTGCTGTTTATATACCCGTCTAACATGTTTTGCTCATCATGATTTATGCTTTTTTTAACAACTGAACTATTCGGTTGCTCTATGCTTATTTCAAATACTCTGTTTTGTGATGCGGCTAATTAAAAGAATATTGGCAATTATATCAACTCAAAGTCGTACATAGTAACTTAAAACATATTTCGTTGGCAAAGAACGATTGATCGTTACAGTGTATCAGGCATTTTTTTAAAGGTTGCCGCATCCTCTAATAAGTCACTAGATGAACACGTCATAAAGATGGCGTTCTAACACAAAATAATGGATCTACCATAATGAGCAATTCTGCAAAATATTAAACAACTGCAAATTATATAAAAATTAAAATAACTACTTGAAATTCGTGCTCTTTGATTGGTGGACCGCTGACACGTTTTGATTATTACAACGGCAGGTAATCAAATAGAATACAGCAGAGAAACGCTTCCGTCCACAAAAATAATACAGCGGAGAGACGCTTCCGTCCACATATGGTCACTACAATCAAGAAATATACAATAAATTGAGTAAATAATTTTGACAAAAGCCAAAGATCGTTCAAAGTCGCTTCTCACGTAACATGTTTCCTTTTCCAAAAGGTAGAAGCAGCATTCAATGATCAGAACATAGAACAAGTAACAGCGATGTTTAGCAATAATGAGCATTATTAAGAATACTGCCGTATAACATCCTTTTTTCCTTCACCAAACGATAATTACATAATGAAACCTGTCAAACTTTTAATCAGGACAATCAGTCAATCAATCAATCAATTAATAAACGTTTCTAACGTCCTAGCTCAATTAAAAAAGTCGATTGTCCTTCCAGCATCCCTCGAAAACAAATAAACAAAAAGCATATCTAATACCCCGTTCACACCAACAATTAAACATGTTTAAATGTTGTTTACTTAAAAAATAGTTTAGCAAAATATCTCCTAACCTCTGTTAGATTTGGAGCGAAATATTTACTAAAAGAAATTTTATTGACTAGCTTTCATCACCATTCCAGGTAGTTTGAGTCATATACATTTATAAACGTTCATGAAACATTTGTAGAAGCTAAAAACGTTGTTAAACTAAACACCATTTAAACATGTTTAACCGCTGGTCTAAATGGGGCTTAAGTGTCATAATGTGAAATCAGTAAGTATTGAAAAACATTATTAAAAACGGATGTAAAATCTGCCCTCATAGCTGCCCCCCCCCCCCCCCCCCCCCCCCGCGCCCCCCCAAATTGCCCGCTGTAAGCTGTATATCATCATACCTTAATATTGTATTATTACCTAATATGGAAATGTTTTCTGGGTTGACAGGGATTTGTCTTCAAATGATGTGAAGCGTTTACAACGAGGGATATTCAGTAATCTTACTAAGCTGACACAGCTGTAAGTGAAGCTTAAACATAACTGTCAGACAGTTGGACTCATATTTTGCATGTGTCAACGAAAGTATTTGGTTTCAATACAAATAAAAATTACTGCCGAATGTTTAGGCCTTATCAACTGTGTGAGTTGATTAGTACATGTAGTCCTGTTTTCTGAATTCCCCATTAAAAGCCTAATTAAATACACAATAACATATTGTAACTATTTCATGATATTCAAGTAGTTTAACACCTAGGTTAAGGGCTTTAACAAGAACAATGGTTTATTCTTCAAAATTCTCGCTATTGAGGAATGAGACTTCATTTAATTTACAACTCAAAAATTTGTATTTTACAATCAAGGACACTCATTTCAAACGTATAAGGTTACACATGCGTAACCGATATCGCAAAATTCACCGGTTTATTACATATTCGTGA
This sequence comes from Cladopsammia gracilis, assembly GCA_022457155.1. Taxonomy (NCBI): domain Eukaryota; kingdom Metazoa; phylum Cnidaria; class Anthozoa; order Scleractinia; family Dendrophylliidae; genus Cladopsammia; species Cladopsammia gracilis. Next base: position 36,488 of record JAJGOT010001140.1, read on the forward strand.
CATTGAATTTTTATCAGGTGATCATTATTATGCATCAAGGTAAGAGAAAGTGTTGCTTTTTACATTCAGGAAAAATTTCATTCTTTTTTTTTTTTGCATAAACTAATTACGGAAATTAATTTCCATCAACCATATTTTTTTATGGATACATACTCTAGATCTAGGTCCTATACCGCTTGCCGAGAATACAAAACTCAAAGGCTGGCTTTTTAATACAAAAATGATTTACATAATTAATGCTTTTTCTGTTGTTGCAAAGGAAAGAGTAGATTTATTTCGCTTAGAAGCTACGTGTAAAAGTATATTTATAAACACATTCACTGGAATTGTGTTTTGCAGGCTGATGCAAGAGAACCAGCTTGATGATTTCCCTTCGGACATCTTCCATAACTTGACTAAGTTAAAAATACTGTGAGTGAAGTTCATATTTACCTTAAACAAACCTGGCTTACCAAAACGGATAACATGTACTAAGTAAATAATTCATTACTGAGACCAGAGCATCTAGTGAAAAACTAGCCAAAGTTTCGTGATTAATCCTCAAGTTGGGTTCATATGTCACTTTCGATATTAATCCTAGCTATTATGTAGTTACTAGGGCTGCGATTGACGTCAAACATACCTATTAATTAATTACCTCTTTATTAGGATTCCTACAAAATACGAATAGTTTTGACAACTCTTTCAGGACAATTTGCTAACCAGGAACTTAGAAAATAATCTAAATGCATCCAAGTTCATCTGAGCTAGTGTTGATTTGAACAAGATTCTTATCCTTTCTCATTGTATATACCACTGCCAGGATGTTCAACTGTAGCCCACCGAACATGTACATTTTCCAGTAGTGCTTGGACACTTACTGGACTTTGAAGTCCAGTTCAGCAAACTTCTCACAACTGATTATCTGTCTGAAATTACTAGAAGTCACTTTTCGAATTAAATACGTCTGCTTCTTTATTAAAAATTGTATAAAGGATTTATGCACTTGGTAACACCTCACACTTGTTTACCACATGTAAAATCACTCAACTTTGCTTTTTGCATTAGAGTGCCCATAACGTTTAATTTTTTTTTTGTTTTCTCATCTGAATGTAAACATCACACAAGGAATCTCTGCGAAACAATTTCGCGCTTTGCACAAAACGCGAATTTTTTATGAATATTTTAAATCTTCAAAATCCTATTTTTTGTAGTATACCCGTCCCGCTGTTAAGAAGGCCAACGGGCTCACATGTTCCTTAATCTACGTCACAGTTCCTTTGTTTGAAGTCACAAGTTCCTTTGTTTGAAGTCACGTGTTCCTTAATCTACGTCACGGATCCTTTGTTAACCGAGAGGGACCGAGAGGAGACTAATGCGAATGGTGGACAAAAATGGCGGCAAATTTCGAAGACTTTAAAAAATCATAAAAAATTGACGTTTTGCTGAAATCAAAACTTTTTTTTCGCAGACGTTCTTAACGTGACGCGTAGATTTAGATAACAAAATAAAAAAAAATCGTTAACGGCACTATAAATACTTTTGCAAACCAACGAGACAATTTCAACTGAATCACACAAAAATAGAGACTCGTTTTCCCTAAAATTAATTACCGACAGAAAGATCGATTTTTTATTATGTTGAACACCTCATAGCATAACGGTTTGAGAATACGACTTTTCATTTATTTTTGTTTATTTTTTCTTAGTCTTTTCACAAAGGGCTGACACTCGATAAATCAGCTTTGAGTCTTTTTATGGTGACCAATTTATCTAATCAACTCATTTGAAAAACATTTTAGCGTATTGTTTCCCTTACCGACTCAGCAGCAAAATCTCTTAAGAAACTATCCCTTCACCCATTTTTTGTTAAAAAAGACATAGGGGCTTTAAACCTTAGTAAACGGTGCGTCAATATTTTGTCCAGAACAATGCATGGTTACGCAGCAAAGCGATGTTTTGTGTACATGATTAAAGTCCACAGTAAAAAGAATTATTCTTATAACACGTCAGGAAAATGGACGAAAACAAAATAAGGAAGCTTCACCCAAATCAGTTTCAAGGCTTGGTTGATTTATTCGAGCTGTAAGTAATGTTATTTATAATGAAATGACCGTCCAAAAAGTTAATACACGATGAGAATTCCAAAAGTGTATTTACATTTAAAACATTTAACAAATTGTGATCTAATACATCAACCACCTTCCTTTCCCGTATCTCTGGACGGTCAGATCTACAGTTGAATGTGTCACCCTGCATGTTAAATTTACTTCTACAGAAAGGTACTCGTTAATGGTGTCGATTTCCGTTTATTGTAAATGTGTACTAATGAATAGCGGTTTTTCAACGTAACCAAAATGGCTGATTAAAAATGACTATCTGGTAACGAGGGATCCCCCCCTTTCCATATAGTGTATCGTTTTCTGTTCTCCATGACCCGGAGCCTTCAAATATACGTAACGAGGTTTGTGGGAGAAACCAATTCTTGGTTTTCATGTAATATATTAAAATACGTTTTCTTACACTAACCAAGGATCCGAATGTAGTAGTCTTTAGAACAAAGTCATGGATAAAATAATTTCAGAAGACTTGGTAAGTTGGGGTCGCAACGTAGGAATGGCGGCCATAAAAATAAAAAAAGTCAGAGTCCGGTTTTCTAGCCGACCCAAATTTTTATAGAACTTTTTAATGAAGCTTAAAAAGAAAAATACGAAAAAAGCAAGTGACACACAAGAAAGCACTTTTTTCATGAAAATTTCTACAACAATTTATCTTACGGATGTGTAAAATATTTTAAAAGGAGAAATTTGTAATGGTGGTAATTAAAGTTTCAGAAATTGAATGTCACACGAAAACTAGCAATACTGACTAAACATATATTGGATAAAACACAAAGCACAGTCACGTGTTCACAGCTGGTTTTCCTAGTTTTTTCTTCAATTTTCTGGATGTAGCTTATTTATATTTCTGTTTCTCTTATTACTTAAGCACTCTTTCGGAAAACAGAATTCAGGAACTACCTGAGACGATTTTTAAGGGGCTAAAGAAACTTGTGGCAATGTGAGTAGAAATATCAATAGACTGCCACCTTAAGTTAAAATAGGTATTTCAGAAACGTCCTGAGAGAACTCGAAGGAAAACATGTAGACAACTTAGAAGTTTGGAAGTCAAATATTTTAAAGACTCGATTTTTCATTTACATTTTTTGGTTATCTAAAGAAGTTTTGATATTAAGCAGTGGTTCTAATCACTGGCCAGGTAGGAGCAACAAAATAGATCTTTTCATATCATCGTCGATATCTGAGAAGGAGAAGACTTGATTTTAATTTGACGACATGGTGAGGGTTCCCTATTTTAAGACCTTAGAGGTGCGTAAACCACGTTTGATTTTATTACATTTTGAATGCGTTAACATTGGCTTAAATTGCTTTCGTTTCTCAGCCACGTTTTTGACAATGCCATACCAAACGTCACCAAAGAAACATTCAAAGACGTTACAAGCGTGAGATTCTTGTGAGAATTAACGTTTTTTTTTAAATCTTATCAACTTACATAAAGATTATTGTATTTGTCACATTTATTTATATTCATTTATGTTCCCTTCTACTTAAAACTTGTTGAAAAGGAAAGCATATTTAACTCTCGGATGTTACAATTGGGGGGAGCCACGCCTCTTAATGTTTTTCTCCCATTTAGATAGTCTCAAGAACATTAATTGGTAGCTCAGGCCGTCTTCAGTAGCTATTTTCGTTTTCTTGGGACACATTGTGATAAAGTTTAACAGCAATCGGTTGCTATGGTAACGAGATATGACGTCATAAATAGCATAATGTCAAGCCATTTTTTAATAAAAGTGCGCAGTTTTGACCTTTTTTCGGTAGAAAAACAAATAAAACGTTTTCAAAAGTAGCAAAATGTTAAGTAGTATCAAATTTTTCAACCCTAACAAAAGATATTTGCAATTTCCGCATTTTCCCACTAAATGTGAATTGTTAGTAAAATCCAAGCTGGCGGCCATTTTTGATGACGTCATAGACCTCTAGCAGCCTCATAACCTATAACATTTGCCTTATCTTGTACAGCACACGACAGGCTATCTATTAGAGGTAAAATATTTCCGAAACATTGTAACACGGCAAAAACCCAAAGGAGGAGTTGCAACCACTCCCCTTTGTACCACGGTGGAGTTATAAGTTTAAGTGTACGTCCTCGGACGTGCACGCAAACTTATTCTCCCACCGTGGTATAAGGGGGAGGGGGGTGGGGGGGTGGAAATTGCAAATATATTTGCTACAGTTGTAAAATATGGTACTGCCTGTTGTTTTTTTTTTTTTATTTTATTCATTTTTATTCAAAATTTACTTGACCTCATGATACTTATAATGTCTTATCTCGTTACCATAGGAACCGATTGTCGCAAATATTACCAAAGTGTAATAAAAACAAACATCTCCCCGTATTGATTAAAACGTATGAATTTCGTCGAAGCAAGATTTTATCCCTGAAAGCTCTTCTTTTTCCACTAAAGCGGCTTCTGAGTATCCCTTAATTAGTATCTCTGTCTTGAGTAGCAAACTGCGAAAAAAATGCAAGGAAATAACGACTTCACTTCTCCGCTAAACACAGGGAAAAGTGTTTAGCGAGCTGACGGCTGTGTACGGAAGCACATGTACATACGCGCGCCCGCGAAACATTCCGCTAGCCATGACATGAAAAATGACGGGCATGGGTTCTATGAGTATGAGTATGGGGCTCCACCGGGCCTTCGGCCCGCGAGCTCCGCTAATAAGGACAACGGTCTTTACTGAAAAAGTCTCATACAGACATAGTAAAAAAGAACAAAGTCTCAAGTAGGGCTTTCACAGTTGCGACGATAGTTTTGTTTATGGAGTTGGTCTTACGAGATTTTTTTCCAAATCACAGAGCCCCCGTGCCTCCGAAATATAATGGTTCGCCCCTTAGACGTTTTCAGATAAAACAATTATGGCAAATTATGCACTATGATTTTTGATACAAGTAAAGAGAACCTAAGTAACCTAAGTACGGATCTAAGTACAGCTTGATGTATTGTTAGCTAGAATAAGGTAAATAGTATTGCAGCAAAGAAATTAGTTACTAAATGGCATTAACGGTGTATATTTTTTAACCTTCCTCCTTTAAATTACAGATACATGCATTACAACTCGATGTATGATCTTCCAAAGGGTTTTTTTGACGAGATGAAAAACTTTACACGAATGTGAGATTCTTTAATAATATTTTTTAAACTAAAGTAAGGCACTTCAAATGAAGTCGTTGGTATATTAAAAGTCCAACGAATGAGCCAAGAGTATAAATGAACAAACATTTGAGTCGAAGTTTTTAGCAGATCAGCAGCTACTGCTCAACTGATACTAAAACGTATCAGTAAATCCATTTTTAACAGTTAGTTGGCAGTTTACACTTTGTGAAGTGATATATATGAAATAAATCATACACTTTTGATCTCTTTATTTTTGTTAACTATTTGGCTGTTTATTGCTTCTATGAATCGGTTACCCTTGCTTACATATGCCAGAACAACCCATGATAAGGTATATTGTTAGATAAAACTATTTCGTTCTAATGCATATGAAAGGCATCTAACTGCTACTTATTTGGAAGAAATTATACATGTAATTGTTTCTTTTTTTCCCGATTTTATGAAATTCCATTATAATGATATGTGGGGAGTAAGATTCCAAGCTAATAACAAGCTTCAAATAGAAAACAAACCAAAAATAAAAACAACTGCATTCGCCGTTTCGTAAAAGTGCGCTAAAGGCAGTATGAACAGTATCATTTTGGCTAGACACATTATTACTATGACTCGCCGGCTGATATGAAGTAAGTCTTTCTATTGTACACTTTTGCCTTGCCTTGCAGAACCCTCGATAACAACGTTATGTGCTGCCATGCGGAATTCAAGGAGGATGCCGAATGCATTTTCATATGGAATGACAATTTCGCAAACTGCGATACGATGTTTTACCGAAACGGTCCTAGAAGGTGCTTATGGGCAATTGGCATCACGGCTTTCATCGGAGCTGTCTTTGTGCTTGTTTGGCGTACTCTCTTTAAAGAGAAAAACGTTGCACAAACGATAATGCTGATGCACGTGGCAGTGGCAGATGGTTTAATGGGGGTGTATTTGATTATCATTGGCGTGAAGGATGCAATGTGGTCAGGTGAATATTATCTCCATGACTTCCAGTGGAGAACTGGTTTGTCGTGCCAGATAACAGGAGGACTTTCGGTACTGTCAAGTGAGGTATCGCTAATGACTCTGTCGCTTCTATCCGTTGACAGATTTAAGCACATTGTGTTCCCTCGACGTTTTAGGTCACTCGGCCGAAAGAAAACCCACACTTTTTGCTTCATCATTTGGGGAATTAGTTTTCTTTTTGCTTTCCTCCCCACTTTTGGCATAACATATTTCCACGATCCTGCCAATGGTATTTTTTACTATGGAAAGTCGGTGATGTGTTTGCCACTGCAGCTTCACCCTGACTTTATATCTGGTTGGGAATATTCGGTTTCTGTCTTCGTTGGACTCAATCTGGTCCTGGTTCTCGTCATAATTTTTGCTTATTCCATGATATTGGCAAAGACCTGTCTGTCGAAAAGGCGTCTAAACAAACAAGGCACAAAAAGGGCAAGAAAAGCCAGAGCCAAGACAACCAATACCAAAAGAGAAAAATCTCTTACCAAACGGGTGCTGTTCATCATCCTAACCGACTGTGCCTGCTGGATGCCGATTATAGTGTTTGGTCTGAGGTCGGTGCTGGAGAAGAACTTCGACGTACCTGGGGACCTGTCTGTATGGATCGCTGTCTTTGTGCTTCCCATCAACTCAGCGATAAATCCATTTCTCTACACGTTCTCGACCCGAGAGGTATGAAACAGTTCTAATGTTTTTTTTTATGTCAAACTCCATTGAAAACACTTTACACAATTTCAGCATTATGGCACTCTCTTTCGCTCATGATGCATAATTCGGCTACATTTTGAGTAATTAGGGTTAAAAGGGGAAGAGGTTAATGTTTTCTTGAACTATTCTTTAACGGGTGCCCATTTCTTTAGAACGCTTCCTAGTAAGGGGGAATTAGGGTAGAGCTTCTAACACTTGCAAAACAAAATTCTGTACGACCAGACTTCAATTAATAGTTCATTTAATTAAATAGATTTTAAAACATGAAGGCAAACTGTCCCTAGCTTGTCAGGATGTTGCTCTGCCTGTACCGCTTAAAAAGCTGTCAGGTGAAGTTAATAATTAACCTTTCAGTAATTTTATCTGAGGAATAGAGTGTTTTCACTGACGTCATATCAAAATTCAGAAGCCGTTTTCGATTCTAAAATGTTTATGGAATTGTAGAGAGTTTAAAACTACACATCTGGGCCAAATTTTGAAGTGCAAGAGCATTTTATTCAAGAGATATAGGCGAATGAGTATAGACATTTTTAGTAAGAAATGTATGGAGCGGCCATCTTGGTGTCCCACTTAGGGAAACCAAGATGGCGGCCAAAAATTTAAAGACTTTAAAGTCTTAATAACACCAAAAATCTCATCACAAAATATTCAAAGGGGACAGACCGCAAATAAATGTGGCTACTAAATATATCTGAATTTCGTAACTGTTCATCAGCAGGATGCCCAAAATGCGTGCAATTCCACAATTGGTTTCGGCTACATTAAATCCTATACCAATTGCAGAACATTTTAGGAGGAGCCACCCACAGTGTGAGCACAGTTACTGACAAGACATATCAGTAAGGAAAACAACGCAAAATAAATGTAGTACGTTAAATAACGAACTAAGCACACACGTCAACTAAATAAGCTAAGCACGCGCACGACTCAAGGAAAATTGCGCGCGCGCACCTGCATTAACCTGAATAGAAGCAATATAGAAATTAAATAGGGGCGCTAGAATAATATAAAGGATCTAAAATAACAAAGGATACGGCGGTGTTTCTCAATTCTGGATTGCTAGTTTAATTTCTCGTAGTGTAGTGCCATATTTCTCAATGATAGCACTGTGGCGTTTGAAGAATTTAGTACATGATTTACGAAGGTGTGAAGATTTGAACCCTTGGTGAAGGAGACGTGATGAAAGTCGGCGAAGTCTATGCATAAAATCCAACTTCGATGTGCAAATTCTAGCATATCTTACCAATTGAGATATATAAACACCATAACAATAACAATAACAATAATAATAATTATAATAACAATAATAATAATTCACAATAACAGGCATGAAATCGGCTTATAAGCATCTATAATTCATCAATAACTTTCAACTAGTTCAATTTTGTTTATTTTCACGGCTTTTCTAAAAGAGCGTGACGAATTGCGTGACATATTTACAACCTTTATAAATCGAAAACGAAACATTGTTAAAACCTGAAACTTTCAGTGAAAGATTATAACACTGGTATCCACATACCATGTTAGAAACAGCTTTGTAGGATGTATACTTTAGATTTTTTAATTTTTATGACGTCATCTGAAAACACTCCATAGGAATTTAAGCTAGTACTTTAGCTTAAGTTTTCTCGCCTAAATATAGCTAAAGTTAAAGTATAATGTGCGTGCTGTGATCAACCTGAATTTATACGACTACACCATTTCTCAATTATTCAGGTACGAAGAACCGCAAAAAATAAAATGCGAGAGTTTTGGATCTATTTGCGAGCCTTTTTCCCCCGCAGCGAAGACGAGGAAGGTAAAAATGAGGTTTTTCTATTCTATTCTGTTCAATAGATAATTCAATGACACTTATGTACACTTACAAATGGAACTGTGATGTTGATAAAATCGTATCCATAGTTTCGTTGTTTTTAAATTATATTTCGAAAGCGCTGTCTATTTGTAAGATTCGTCCATTTTATACCAGGGAGTAATTATCCGTGAAAGAATAAAGACAATGACAAGAAGGACAATAGGCCATTGTTCTACTTATTGTTTTTCTGGATGGACAAGTCGATCCTAGTGCAATTACGGCAAAACGAACAAAAAGATGCATTTCCTCTGTATTTTAAAGTGGTTAGGATTTCGTAACTCAAAAACTCTGTAACGTATTTCAACAAGACTCCTAACGACAAACGCTGGCCAAATAAACAACTTGGAAGATAAGAAGACAAACATCTTTTAAAACATGTATTTTAGTGAAATTTGATGCAAACGCGAACTTTTTATATTGAAGCGACAATGTAAAGATAATGCTGGAAAATTTAGCCTTAAAAATATTGACGAACCGGATGCCGCTGATGCTAGTGAAAAATAAGAAATGGAGTAATAGTATTGCTTGGGCGGAGTGTAGATTGCTTGAGTTACATATGACAGACAATGGTCGGTCAGGACAATGAAAAATGATCTGTCAAGATCCATCATCAGATTTAGGTCTAGATCGTGAATACTCCTGGTTCCGATAACCCATTAACCCTATTCGGCCTGGGCTTTTTTTGAGTTCCTGAGCCTGGGGGAGGGCACATTGTGCCCCCCCTTCGTAACTTCAAGAACATTAAGGCTACGACAATGAAACCTAGAGGGTACATAGTACGTCCGAAACTGTCTCCTTTGCGGTCCGCACAATGGAACGATGACGTCATATGACGTAATTATTAGGTAATTAGTTATACGGCCGCCATCTTGGATCCGCCATCTTGGATTTCTGAACTTTTTAAAACCTCTTAAAAACCGTCCAAATTGACTCAAAATTAATCAAAACCAATAAATAAACACTAAATGACGTAAAAATATAAAAGTTATACCAATAAACATTATTTTTCTTCATTCAAAGGTACAAATATGCAAATTTCAAAAAACATGGCTGTCAAAAAGTTGTTGCCATGGAAACATCAAGTCACGTGATCAAAAAATTGTCATACAAAATTGTTGCCAGATAAATTTTAGGAAAAGTCACAAAGTTTGATGGCGTTTGAATACATATTAAAGAAGTTATGAACGTTCAAAGTTAGCGCGGGCTAACCCAGGCCGAATAGGGTTAAGATGGATACTTGTCTCAAGTAGAAATTGGGTTATTTGCAGGTGCATAAATAGACAGGGCCTGACTTAAAAACACATGGGTGACGTGAGCTCCCTGAATAAATAACCTTATAACTATTACTCGTAAAACAAAATAAACATTATTGAGTCATTTAAATGTATGTTGCAACATTATTCGCAGCAGAGCAATGTGGGGAAGGACAACAGGACCAACATGGTATCGAGGACATTGAGGAGGATGAAAGTGACGAGGGTAATGACTGACACTCTTTCCATGCAATTATATTTCATGTAAGACTCCTTTGTGCATAAAAGTCATATCGGGATGGGGGTCGACGCGAGGGTTGAGAATGACGCAAACGTACCCAAACAGACCGCGACTCTAATTATAATGAAAATTCAACATCGCGTGATGTGATAATATTTGGATTACGTGCTTAAGGTAAAGCAATACACACACCGTTGTTGATATAGCTAAAAGTTATTGCAGGTAAATAATACTGAGTGTAACATTAGGCTCTCCCCTCCCTAGCAAGTAACATTTGTTGTACTTAATCACGTGACTGAGCACGAGGAATAAACACGTATTCAGAGTCAGCCATCTTGATTGCATGTTGTCATACACTGAGAGGTCATCCCCCACTGATCATAAAGAGTAAAAAAAAACTATTGGAAGAAGTCCTACAAGCTATACATTTTTGATAGATAGTAAGATGAGCGGATGAATGGATGGATGGATGGATGGATGGGTGGGCGGGTGGGTGGGTGGATGGATGGATGGATGGATGGATGTGCTGATTCATTCAGCTATTGGGCATCAATCGAATGATAGATTGATTACGTTTTAACGGCGTTTCTTTCGTTTCTGCTGCTAGATGACGAAGAAAGTGATGACGAAGATGACAGCAATGATGACAAGGATTATGATGATGATGATGATGATGATGATGATGCTGATCGGGAATGGATTGAAATGCAAATTTCTTGCCTCTTGTCAGAAGAGCAAGGTACTTTGTGATTTTCTCCTGTATTTTTACTCAGTCTAAAAAGAAGATTGACTATCGTATGAATTATGTACTTTTGCATTGATTTACAAATAATGGTTACAGTAGACAATATAGATTCACAACTTTTTTTCCCGTTCCTAAAAAATGCTTTTCTATTTTTTCTTTATATATTATATGTACATACACGATTTTACAATAGAGGTTTATAAGTGCTATGATACCTAGTGTGAGAACTACTTGCAGCATGTTGGCGGAGTAAAGAAAATAAGGCGTGGCGCCCTCTCTCGGTCACATCAACAGAGCAGCATCGTTTTCAAAAATTCAGACTAAGAACAAGGCGAATTATTTTTTCACAATAAAACTCAAAACTGTTAACAAACATCTTGAACATTTTAATATAACCTTCGTTTTTTTATTGTTTGTAGATCAATGTAGAAGTGATGCATCATCAGACTCAGGTAAACAGCTGTCCTTCGTTATTTGTTGTACGACAACGTTGCTACTCCTTTCTTATTTCAAATAATTGTATGAAAGTGTATTCAGTTATGATAACAAAGTCTTTACAAAGTTCGAAACCCTTGGAATTAGGTATAACCGGTGACTTCCTACTATAAACGATCTCAAATTTTTCCCAGATTTCACTGCTGTCCATAGTCGGGAAGCTCTGTGCGTATTGCGCCTTTAAGAAATTACCACCCGATCTTGTCCATCTCATGTTAGACTTACAGCACGGCTTTGTACAAGGCAGGTTTTTTCGTTATCCGGTTGCTGTCCGTCCCCCATGACTTGGCTACCTCGCTCGACACTGGATTTCAGCAAGCTGTCATTGTTCGGGCAGACCTGCACCTTTCGCAACGCCTCACAGGATTGGCTAAGAAAACATTAAAACAAACAACACAACAATGGACCCTAGCCCTAAAAACAATAGAGGCGCACCTTATCCAGGTCCAATGAAATTAGAGGTTCCGAAGAGGTGCAGGCCTACTGCATTGTTCGGCATCCAGGGGTCACTGCACGGGTCGTTAGAGGGTTCTAGTAGACGGCGGATACTCCCCTTGGGTATCTGTAACATCTGATGTTCCTCAGGGCGTTTTCCTAGTTCGTTTCCCTTTCTATTTCTCTTGTACATCAATGATATAGTATGGTATAGTCACTTGCCACGTTAGTACCCTCGCTCTCTTCGCAGATGATGCCAAATGGCCCCGAGTAGTTCGTAGCTCTGAGGATTGCGCTGCTCTTCAAAGTGACCTGAATCACCTATCTGACTGATCTATGCAACGAGGACTCTCTTTTAATCATAGTGAATGCGAAGTGCTAAGAATATCTAGAAAGCGTACTAGCCCATCTCTCGCGGTTAGTTCCTACACCATGAGCGACCACGCCCAACTAGTTTATGTCAGTGAGTTCTGGGATCCTCAATCATTTATTTCAGATTCAAAACTTCTTGAGGCTGTGCAGAGGCGTGTTACCCGTGTCATTCTTAGTTGTAACCAATGGTCGAAATCAACGACCTAACGTCCCTATTTTGTACTGGTTGGTGTGCTGTGATCTATGTTTTGTTTTTAAATGTATAAACAGTTCGTTCAACATCCAGCTAAACCATAACGTTTATTTTTTATAGTGGTCGCACTTCGTCGGACTTGTTGTTTTAGTACAACACTATTTAGAGAATATTTTCTTTAATCGCGTCGCCCTACTTTGGAATAATTTTCACTTGAAATCCGCCAGTCAGCAACTTTTGCCTCTTAAAACAAAACTGTACGATTCCTCTTATGATACAGACAGACTCAGATATTGGACGACTGTGGCCCATATTGTAGGGCCATGGGCAGACCCTTTTGCTGCTGAGAATTTTTATTATTGTTTATATTTATGAGTGGTATTTTATTCAATATTAGCATATTATATAGTAGTTAATAATTGTAGTGGGTCTTGCTGAGTGCGTGGTGAACGGGTGCATGTCCAGACGATGAAAGTAGATGCATTTGATTTGCAGTGATAATGACATTAAATGTCAAATGTTCTCAGAATATTGTCGTCATTCTTTTATAATTAACACAGATTATGAGCAGGAGGGACCGATTACGTCGTTGGTGGAAGGTAAAGCTGATTGTTGATCTTACTTTCACTTGACAATGACATGTATTGTTTAGAGCAGTTTTCAATTGAGTGTCGTAAAACCAAAACCAAAGTAATCACTCTGACCAATCATAGCAGTCGTTGACAATCCAGTGAACCAATCAGAGCTCGAAGCAATTTCATGTCGGCGGCGCCAGGCGCGGGAAAACGCGTGCGAGCAAGTCACGATTGGTTTTCGTTTTACTTCTGATTGGTCGAGAAAGTGGCGCGAGATTTTTTGGCCAATCACAAAGCGTAGCAATGCAAAACCAAAGCAATTGTGTAATTACATTCGACACTCAATTGAAAACTGCTCTAAATTAAAGACCTACAAGCAGGTGATTAGCAAACGCCAACATGTTTCACTCCTCTAAATGGCGGTTAAAGGGTAATTTTTAAAAGATAACTCACATAATCCGTCAGAATTATAAAGCAATATACGCTGCGTTGGGAATTTATGCTCAAAGTTATTGTGTTTTGCCTACAAGGTCATAACAGGGCATCAGTTGAGTCTCTAATCAATTCCACTTTCAAATCTCAAGCCAAATGAGTCACCTGCGGCAACCTCAGGCCACGCCCTAACAATCACTTTCATTAGGTTATAAAAGAGATTTAAATTTATTTTTTACCTCAAGTTAAATGATCGATTTTATTTTTAATCAGTTACCATCCATCCAACTCGCGAACGCCCGGGAAGGACTAGCAATGCAGACCAGCAAAGTAAACGTGACTCTGGTAAATATTATACTTGTCTGTTAACGTTTTTGTTTAACCCTATTCGGCCTGGGGGGGGGCACAAAGTGCCCGCGCTAACTTTGAACAATCATAACCTCTTTAATATGTATTCAAACGCCATCAAACTTTGTGACTTTTCCTAAAATTTATCTGGCAACAATTTTACATGACAATTTTTGATCACGTGACTTGATGTTTCCATGGCAACAAGATTTTGACAGCCATGTTTTTTTAAATTTGCATATTTATACCTTTGGATGAAGAAAACAATTTTTATTGATATAACTTTTATATTTTTACGTCATTTAGCGTTTATTAGTTTTGATTAATTTTGAGTGAATTTGGACGGTATTTAAGACGTTTTTAAAAAATTCAGAAATCCAAGATGGCGGCCGTATAATCAATTACCTAATAACTACGTCATATGACGTCATAGCTCCATTGTGCGGACCGCAAAGGAGACAGCTTTGGACGTACTATGTACCCTCTAGGTTTCATTGTCATAGCCTTAATGTTCTTGAAGTTACGAGGGGGGCACAATGTTCCCCCCCCAGACTCAGAAACTCAAAAAAAGCCCCGGCTGAATAGGGTTAAAACAGGTATGATGCAACGGAGTGAAAACCATTTACCATAACTCTATGGGAACATATAAAAAAAATTGAGCGCTTATATTTTAAAATCAATAGAAAACTTTCTTTCCGTGTTTCCTTAAGTTATGGTAACACTCGACGAAGTTTTGGAGATCTCGAAATAGTTGTGGAAGCACTCGCCTTCGATGAGTGTTTCCAAAACTTCTACTCGTGTTACCATAATTTGATGGAAACAGGGAAGGCGTTACGCTTAAAATGTATCAAATGATCACAGCTAAATCTATCTCAAAAGTAGCTCGTTCAAAATGTCGTGCACAAATATTCTTAATTAGCGCTTCTGAGTTTTTGGTCAGTGATCAAATGAGTAAGCAACACATGATATGCTTAGGTAAGACAAGTCAGAGTTCCACCTAATAATTTTAAACCCCTGGCTTAAAAAATAAATAACCGAGCGTCTTTTTATCAACACAGATTATGAAGGGGAGGAAGCAGAGGAACGAGCAATGGAAAGAGAGAAGGACCGAGAAGAACCAAAAGCAGAAGTAGTAGAGGAAAAAGGACATGATACAACTAATCCTGAAGGAGAACAAGGAGAGGATGATAAATACATTGGTGAATCAGCTGATGGCGATGCAAGTAAAGGCGAAAACGAACCAACGGAATGTGATGCAAGAGAAGGAGTGATTGAAGTAACTGATCGTGATGCAGATACAGAAGTTGATGTACCACCTGACCGTGATGCAGATGAAGGAGTTGATGCACCACCTCACCGTGATGCAGATGGAGGAGATGATGTACTAACTGATAGTGATGCAGATGAAGTTGATGTGCCAACTGACCGTGATGCAGATGAAGGAGTTGATGTACCTACTGACCGTGTTGCTGATGAAGGAGTTGATGTACCAACTGACCCTGATGCAGATGAAGTTGATGTGCCAACTGACCGTGATGCAGATGAAGGAGTTGATGTACCTACTGACCGTGATGTTGATGAAGGAGTTGATGTACCAACTGACCGTGATGCAGACGAAGGAGTTGATGTACCTACTGACCGTGATGCAGATGGAGAAGTTAATGTACCAACTGACCGTGATGCGGATGAAGGGGTTGATGTACCACCTGATCATGATGCTGATGAAGGGGTTGATGTACCACCTGATCATAATGCTGACGAAGGAGTTGATGTACCAACTGAACGTGATGCTGATGAAGGAGCTGATGTACCAATTGGCCATGATGCACATGAAGGAGTTGATGTACCAACTGACCGTGATGCTGATGAAGGAGTTGATGTACCAACTGACCGTGATGCAGATGAAGGAGTTGATGCACCACCTCACCGTGATGCAGATGAAGGAGTTGATGTACCAACTGACCGTGATGCTGATGAAGGAGTTGATGTACCAACTGACCGTGATGCTGATGAAGGAGTTGATGTACCACCTCACCGTGATGCAGATGAAGGAGTTGATGTACCAACTGACCGTGATGCAGATGAAGGAGTTGATGCACCACCTCACCGTGATGCAGATGAAGGAGTTGATGTACCAACTGACCGTGATGCAGATGAAGGAGTTGATGTACCAACTGACCGTGATGCTGATGAAGGAGTTGATGTACCTACTGACCGTGATGCTGATGAAGGAGTTGATGTACCACCTCACCGTGATGCTGATGAAGGAGTTGATGTACCAGCTGACCATGATGCACATGTGGGCGAAGGTGAACCAACTGACGGCGATGCTGATAAAGGAGTTAATGTACCAACTGACAGTTATGCTGACGAAGGAATTGATGTACTAACTGACCGCGATGCAGGTGGAGGAGTTGATGTGCGAACTGACCGTGATGCAGGTGAAGGAGTTGATGTACCACCTGAACGTGATGCTGATGAAGGAGTTGATGTACCGACTGACCGTGATGCAGATATGGGTGAAGGTGAACCAACTGATTGCGATGCTGAAGAAGGAGTTGTTGTATCACCTGATCGTGTTGTTGATGAAGGAGTTGATGTACCAACTAACCGTGATGCTGCTGAAGGAGTTGATGAACCAACTGACCATGATGTGGGCGAAGGTGAACCAATTGACGGCGATGCTGAAGAAGAAAGGCCCGGTGGTGATGACATAATAAAACCTCGAGCTCAAGCAGCCGAATTTGAATCTGTACGAGACGAAGTAAAAAGTGAGTAAATAGCTCTCCAGAAGCTATAATAGCATTTTGCTGCTGGGCTGACTGGCCACAGCGATTGTGACAGGTTATTTTATGGGAAAGATGCATTTCCAGAGTATCTTTATTCCTTTAATCAAAGGCTCCTTAGAGCCAACCCGTGAATTTGAAATGCGTAACGCGTAACGCAATGCGGTAAGCTTATGTTTTCACTCTGTCACGGTTCAATATATTTTTTTTAAATTAAACGTAAAGATTTTTGACAAACGCAAAAAATAAAAATACAGTACATCACTTTCATAATGTTAAGTCCGAAGAAGAAAGAAAAAAAAACAGCAGTAAGTCCGCGCTTTACACCACTCGACCACCGTGACCACTGACTTGAAATGGGATAAATTTTATTACTTGAAGGTAGATAACCATCAAAACGCGTGTCTCAGTTGAAAATTCCCTTTAGATCGATTTTAACGTTGCATTAAAGACTCCAAATGCGAAACATCTTTAAGCTTATTGTTGTTTATATTCGTTTACACCAATTTAGTTATTGTTATCGCTGGATTCACGCTGTTCTTGTTACAAAACGCATTCGTAACAAAGCATTACGTCACTAAGTTTACAGCTGATGGAAGGAGTGAGCGAGTGAGTGACTCATTTGCATATCAGTCTCCGTTACCGATAACCCGTTCATTACGCATGCGCGTATATTCACGGGTTAAAAAGGGACGTTTTAAGGCGTGCATGGTTTAGATCAGTTGAGGCATGACCACATACTGAGTATTACTAATACAGGAGCTACGGGATTTTATTTGCTTCGATCGTTATTCGATGCGCCCTCTACGTAAATGATTCGCTAATCAATCTGTCAAATACTGATTATTTCGCTATTTCATATTAAATATAGGAAAAGAGGAAGATGAAGAACATGCTGTTCGTGAATACCAGGCACCCCAAGGTGCAGCACTGTCAAAAATGGAGGAGGAAACAGATGTCTACGATACAAAATTGTAGTCAGCATGAGTAGAATACCTTCAGCAAAAATAGGTGTTTAAATAAATTCCCCATTGTACGCTCCTGGTTGCTATAGTCCCTGTAGTTGGCATAGTTTTTGTAGTTGCCGAGTGGACGTGTTTGATTTGGTGCCAGTAGCTGCTGTAGTTGGTGTAGTCTCTGTTAGTAATTGGCTTTAAGTTGCTGTACTAAATCGTTTAAAGACCCAATGCGACTTCACATGGAATCTCATTAGCCCCACAGCTGAAGTGAGGATGAAGCTTAGCAAGCTGAAAGACGACTTTTACTGGTTTGAGCTATTTTATGAGGACAGCAAAAAATGAAAGGCGGTTATACAAGGAAATGACTAGTTTTTTCTTAAGTATAGAGAGTAATTCAACTGGTTAGGGCAATTAAAAGGTCGCAACGATAAGAAAAAAGCATGCTATAATATGATAACAACATATCGGCATATTTACGCCGGGCAATACCATTGGCGACCAAGGTAAACGCAGTATTAAGGTATCTCCACAAATAATCAGTGAATTATTGTCAAAATTCAAGGCCAAATGTCAATCAACGTTTCGAATTCATTAGCCGAACGTACACACTGAAGGTCATTTAAAACAACTGAAACAATCGACCTTGAATTACGAGGCCTTATAACTATTCAAAGCAAGATTCGTAATTTAAACAGCTGAAAATACAACTGAGTTACGTGTGAAAGCTATGCCAATGAAAACGTCGTGATATATGACGTCACGATGTCGTCTTGGAGAGTTTTCCATCGGATCGGATTCTTTTAATTGGCCAGTTATTTTGACTATAATCTCACGGGTTTTTTTTTTAATTAAACGGTTTTGTGGCATTGCAATGATTTTTCCTTTCATTATTTTGATTAGTCATTAAAAAAGTGCAGAGATCAGGGCTTGGTTCAAAAAGCACTATATAAGTTAATTCAGTATTAGTACCATTTTAAAAGTTAACATCGGAAGTAATAAGAAGAAAGACGTGGGCAACTTGTAGGGAGTACTAACGGTTTTGGTGCAAATTGAGATTTTTAATCATAAACAATTTCACCGTCGAGCCACAGCAAATGGAAATGATACGCATATTAACTAGAAAGACCAAAAGGAGTGCTTCTTTGAATGCCGTCTTGGCCAATAATCGCACTACCAAAATGTTTTCTCTCCTTTAAATTATAAAATAAAATCTAAGTGCGTTTGCTTTTTTCGTAAAAGGGATTATATTATCACCATATTACAGATGTGTTCATGTGGCGGACCCTAAGTGGTATTGGAAGCTTTGCAAGAAATGTAATACAATGGATGTGATAATAATCGCTTGTGAGAAACCAAGATGTATAATGTCGACAGCCACAGTTTTAAATATTGTAGCCATGGTTTCATAGTTAACAACGCTGTAAATTTTCTAATTTGGTAAATAAACTAAGTTGAGAGAGACGTAGAATTACTTAGTCAAGGCCTTGCACCTGAGATGACATTCCCTTCTCCTAATTTCTCAACAAATATATCGACTATGTTTTATGCAGTAGTAGATGAGAACAGGGATAATAAACAACCTAACCCAAACCCAACCGAAGGATTAGACAGTCCACTTGGAGAGAGGCGGTGCAATAGGGGTGGGTGGAGGGCGTGGTGGGCACCAGGGGGTCAGGAGACCCTCCAGATGCAGCGTAAAGAGAGAGATTACGGGGGGGAACCCCTCAGAGTACCCGAAAGGCTAAGAAGGCAACTCGTACCTCCATCCCTCCCCTTGTTGTCTTCTTAGCACTCCGTGCTCCTCTCTGTCGTTTAGGAAGAAGCGGAAATGGGTTCCGTTTTATCTTCACGCTTGACAATTGTCAATTACCGTGACATGTTACGCTTAATCAAAGCAAGTGTCAGTTTACAGCAAAGAGCATTTTGAAATATTATTCCTGCCAAAAGCATTACGCACATAAATATTCAAGAGAACGTCTACCTCGAGAGTTTGGATATTTTCATCGAGTTTATAAAAAAACCGCTGGGGAATTTAATTGGCAAAAATACCAAATAATCGCGGAACTCGAGCGCAGCTCACGCAAACACATTTTAATGACTCAAGTTAGAGTTTATTCATTTTGGGAGAACTGACGTTAGGCTTGAAAAATATTTTAAAATTCTGGGAAAGGAACGCCGCACCTTTGAGAAAATTGGTTTCGAAATTGCCTCACATTCGGCCTAAGACAATTTCGTGAACGCAAGGAAATTACAAAATTCTCTGAAAAATTCAGTTTTATTTCAAGTCGAGATATTTTCCAATAATAACGTAATTTAGACGGTAAACAACACAAACAATCGATATGAGAATATATTTTATTGAGCTTCAAAATTTGCATATATTTCACGTGACTTCAGGGTCGGTCAGGGCCAAAACGTATGCACGGCAGCCGGGCACGGTCTTCAATAGACTAAATGCCCGGCAGTCAGAAATTCCACGGAAAGCCTCTTTTAAACCTCCTAAGAGTATTCGGTCTTTGTTTGGAATTGCCAAGCAATTCGAAAAATTAACAAAGTACGAAATTTTCTTATGTAGCATAAGATTTTACGGCACGCATGAAAATCAACAACAACAACAACAACAACAATTTATTTTTCAAATAATAAAACAAAATATAGTAGCAACCCGCAAATAACTAGAGTTAATCGTGGCGGGTTGCTGCGCACTAAACAGTTACAGAAGCTCACTATAAAATAAATGAATAACAATAGATAAGAACATAAAGAATGGATAATTTATGATTTGTTACAACAACAAATAAATAAATTAATACAGTCCGACCTCTATTAAGCGGCCACCCTCGGGACATTGAAAAGTGGCCACTTAATAGAGGTTGGCCGCTTAATAGAGGTACGATATAAATTGGATAGGAATGGCAGTAAACATGATTTTATTGACTCTATATAGCAAAATGCTTTTAAAAAGTGAACATATATTAAGATAAATCCACAATTCATTGTAACAAAACATCAAGTGCATTTCCAGCCCATGCATAGTTCTAGCTCTAACACAGAGGGCACGTAGTTGAAATGTACAGTATTTCTTCGGGTTGATAATGTACAGAATAAATGCAAAACATTGTTGACAAGTTTCTTAGGCCTTTTTGCATCAACAGTTAGTATGTGAAAAAAAAATTAGCTCAAGATATTTCACAGACGATTTATTTAAAATAATCTGTCAATGCTGTTTGCCGTTTTGGGGGGCGGAGTTGTAATGACGAGATCACGTCATTTGCCTTTCCAACAGCTAGGGCAAGGTCTTGGTACCCATTAAACTATTGTGTAGGAGATTAACTTGCAGTTCTTGTTTTCTTGTTGTTATCAGTTATCGCCTTATATAATCTGTCACCATTTCGCTTGGAAAGATAATTTGCTGGCCGCTTAATGGAGGTAAAAAACCCTATAAATAATGCACTTGCGACAGCAAAAAGGTGGCCGCGGCCGCTTAAAAGAGGTGGCCGTTGAATAGAGGTATCAAATACAGTAGTTTACTGACAAATAAATAGGGACTTTGGAAAGTGGCCGCTTAATGGAGGGTGGCCGCTTAATAGGTGGCCGCTTAATAGAGGTCGGACTGTAATAGCAATAAATAAATAAATTAAGGAGAAGGGGTAATAAAATGCAGATTAAAGTCAATTAAGTGTTTTAAAATTACGAAGACTGGTACAAAGAAATTCAACATCAACATAGATATCCTCACTCTCCAAGACCTCCAATTATCGTAATCTGTTCAACTTGGACTTAAAGCATGTTTTGCTTTGGTTACGTGAATTTATAGGTATATTATTCCAAATTCTAGCTCTAGTTCTAGAAAAGAAAAGGTTGTTTTACAAAAAAAAAGCAAGATTGTTTCTCTTAGTGTACAAGCCATAAGAAAATGAAAATAGGACGCATTCATTTTATTTATTTTATTTTATTAGCTTCGCCTATTACATGATAACAAAAGAAAACAGGAAAACAAATACCGTCAGTATACACTGAAACAAAGAATAATAAATGCTTAATTAATGCATTCGGAAATATCTCTCGTATGAAGGACTTAAAATGTTAGTTAATGCCCTCGTCATGTTTCGATTAGATTACTGTAATAGTCTCATGTACAGTATCCCTAAATACCAAAGGGATAAACTTCAGCGAATTCAGAATACTGCAGCGCGTCTTGTGATGGGCCTAAAACGTTCAGACGATACAATGCCTTACACTGGCTTCCAGTTGAAAAGAGGATTGAATTTAAGATTCTGCTCATAACTTACAAGATCATGGACGGCCTGTCCGCAGACTACTTGAAGCCTCTAATTGAAGTCTATCATCCGTCACGAACTTTAAGATCATCGTCACGTTAATTCACTACTCTGTCCTCAAAAAGCCAAAACCGACAACTATGGTGGTAGAGCTTTTTCGTTTGCGGCAATGAAACTACGGAACTCTATTAATAGGATAGGAACTCTAGGATATTAAAGGGACACTGTCACGGATTCGCATGCGCGGCCCAGGCTCACTTCCGGTCTACTTGAAAACATTTGGCCGACATTATGGACCTTGGAATCGGTGGCAGGATGCTCATTTTCAGCGTAATATGCGATGATTTTCAGAACCCCAGACATGTTTTATGGTGGAAGAGAAATAGTTCTTTAACCCTATTCAGACTGGGGGGGGGCTTTTCGAACCCCCCCCCCCTCCAGTAAAATTGTGATAACTCTTACACCGAAATAGCTATGAGGCTGAAATTTCCATATGGATACCATTTCCATGGTATCCATAACATGTCAGTGTGATTAACCATGTTGCCATGGCAACCGGTTTTTGACACATAGGTTTTCAAAATATTAAAATATGGTGAATTTTGTATTTTAAGATCTTGTTCTTTAACTTATAGTGCATTTTCTTGTTAGAATAGTTTTTTCTTGGGACTAGTTCTTGAAAGACATCAAAAATTTTTAACATCAAATATTTGGGGGGGAGGGGTAGGTAAATTTTTGCTCTCTTTTACGGATAGACAAAAATTTTGTACTATTTATTAAATAACGCTTCTAAGCTCATTGTTTGGATAATAGACATTAGTTTGATACGTGTTTTATACATTCTGATCCTTTTCTCTTTTAGATATTTTTTAAATTTTAATTTAAACAAAAACAAAGGAAATCCAAGATGGCGGATCCAAGATGGCGGACAATAATTTCAAAATTATAGTTTTATCGCCTTTTTTTGCTTTTTCTCGCTTTACAAGTGTGTCGTTGTTTGTATTTATTATGTTTTAATATTAAAGAGATGATTTTACAGTTATATTTGATATTTTAAGTATCTGGATGGAAAATATCAAAGAAACGTCGGAAAAACAAAAATGACGTCATTGTGACGTCATAATTGGGTGTGATAGGTCCAATCTGGGTGTGAGGTTTCCTTGTATGGAGGTGAACATTGTGTAGAAATTTCATGGTCCTGGCCTTACTGGTTCCAGAGATATGAAGGGGGGTCCGAGGAGCCCCCCCCCCCCCCCACCCCAGTCACAGATTGCCGAAAAAAGCCCAGTCTGAATAGGGTTAACTGTGGCTGAAAAAATCGCTGATCGGATGGATTTTTTGGACGCAAATCGCCTCCGAGTTTTGTCGATCTCAAACCGAGTGTTTTGCCTTTACTCCGTGACTCTTATGAAGGGAAAACAGTGGCGACAAAGAAAAACCCCAAAGGACAAAAGATACGCCAGAGGCGGGTTTAATAGTGTCAATTTATTGAATTAATGTCTAAAGTTTGCTTTATTTTCCGTTGGAAATCTACCTTATTTTTTCCCCATACAACATCTTATAAAGCGCTCAAATTTTCAACGGCCGCCGTGTAATACCGCTTTCAATACCGCTTTCATTGAAAGGTCACGTCCCGACTCACACGCCGCTAATAAATTAAAATCCTTTGCTTTCCCGTGACGTGAGCAATATTCCAGCGACAACAAGAGCACCGTGAAGACAGAATCAGAGCAAGTTTCGTAATCTACGATGAATTTCGCTTCATGCCATGACTAAGAAATTGTGTCCTCAAAATAAACATGTTTATGGGATTTCAACCACTCTTTCCTCGCTCTTTTCGGCGTACCAAATATCCGCTTCCGTCTCGAGTTTCTTCGTTTTCCACCCTGACCGCCGCCCCTAGTCGACGCCATTTTGAAATTGACGGTTCAACTTGAAAATTTAGGCTAAACTTTTCAAGTTTCGATTCGAAAAACTCGCGCATGCGCCCTCGTGACAGTGTCCCTTTAACAAAGCGAAGACTGTTAGCTGTTTTAAAAACAAGTTGGAAACTTATCATTTTAGGAAAGCTTTTTTTATCTTAGTAAGCTGTAATTAGACTACATGATTACATAGGATTTTTCTTATTTTTTTCTTATTTTATGTATGTGAAAATTATTGTAAGGCGCATTGAGCTCAGGAAATGCGCCATATAAGAATGTATATATTAATTATTATATTATTATTAAATAAAAAATCATTTCTGGGATCACTACTACTACTGCTGTTTAAAGACGTGTTTATAGCTTTAATGCTAAGGACAGAGACTAGCGGAAGAACTTTTAATTTAAACATAAATAGAAAATGAATGCCATGTAAATACTTGAGATATAAGCTAACTAAAAATTATTGTTAAGTCGAAATAAGAACAATTCCTTTTCTTTTAGTAAAGGAGATCAATTTCACCTATTATGTCAGAGCGGTTTTCATTTGAGTGTCGCAAAACGAAAACCAAAGCAATTACACTGACCGATCACAACAGACGCAGACAATCCAATGAACCAATCAGAACTGGAACCAACACACTTAGCCGACGCCAAGCGCGGGAAATTTCACTGGAAAATGTGGACCATTTACAGACTTCATAAAATGTCTATAAATCTTGAATTTACAGACTTGGTACTTTCACCTGTTAAAAACAAAATCTCTGTAAATTCTTTTGACAGACATTTTGTATAGTTTTATTGTCTTGTTCTTTATAAAATGTTTGTGAAATGTTTATAAATCCTAGGAGCTGTAATGAGAGGAAAGACTTACAATTTACAGACTTTACAAAATCTGCCAACAATGTTTGTAAATCTGCTGTTTACAAAGATTTCATAATGCCTAGACTTCTAATATAAAATGTCTGTAAATGGCACTGCGTAATTTTAATGTTAATTCAGTTACCAAATCTCTGTAAATTAATGTGGTCCCCAAGCGGAACATCTAATGACAAATGGGGAATTATAAAATCTCTGTAAATTGACACAAACAAACATAATCTTTCTCCGAATCGTCTAAATAGAATTTTTAAAGCTACATCCAGTGTTCACTCACATAATCTAAGAAATTCAAAATACAACCTTTTCGTTCCTAGACCGAGTACTGAAGCAGGCAAACGAAGTTTTCAATATCACGGTTCTGTTCTCTGGAACAGCTTGCCTTTAAGCGCTAAGATGTAGCCCAGCCTTAGCTCTTTTAAATCATGCATTAAAGCGCCATGAAACATGTGTGATATGTGCGCTATATAAGTCTCTGTATTATTATTATTATTATTATTATTATTATTATTCATAAAGGATACTTTTTATAGTTTTTAGTATAATCCCGTATAGATAATGAATTTAGTTAGATAACTTGATTTTGTTAAGTAATTAATCTATTGTCGTTTAAAGGCTCGACGGAAGAGCATGTATTATGAATTGACAACGCGTAATATAAATAAAGTTTACCTACCTAACGGGGCATTATAAAATCTCTGTAAATTGACGCAAACGGGGCATTATAAAATCTCTGTAAATTGACGCAAATGGGGCATTATAAAATCTCTGTAAATTGACGCAAATGGGGCATCATAAAATCTCTGTAAATTGACGCAAACGGGGCATTATAAAATCTCTGTAAATTGACGCAAACGGGGCATCATAAAATCTCTGTAAATTGACGCAAGCGGGGCATTATAAAATCTCTGTAAATTGACGCAATGAATAAAACTGACTAATTTTGTTTAGCAGAGTAGGCATTTTACTCGATATTTTGAGTTAGTTTACTTAAAATTTAACTTAAATATTTAATTCAACATAGTGAGTTGAAACAACTCCTTAGTTTGAGAAAATCAAGTGAAAGTCACTTTTACTCAAACATACGATTAAAAACTTACTCACTGCAGTGAGTCAGTGCTTCTCACTCAAATTAAAAATTTGAGTTAATTCTTAACCCAATAAAGTGAGTTGATACAACTCTTTATTTTGAGTGAACAGGGGGTGCAACAGTCCGACATCTACTCAAACGTGAAAGCACACACATAAGAGATTGCGAGGGTCCTAAAGGGGTAAAATGGGAACTGGAATTGGCCTGTTTTTGCCCTGGGAAATGGGATTTGAGTCACTGGGACTGGGATTTGCTCACTGGGAATGAAAAAAAAACGTCGTAATTGGAATGGGACAGTTGTCATTAAGCATGTCCAGTCAATGCTTAACTGGTCTTATCTAGTCTAACTAATTCCCTTAGTGAAACAAAAGGAACGGCAAACTGATCCTTACGGCAGAAAAAAAGAAGCAGAATCAGAAGCAAATAAAATAAATAAAATAAAAGTGGAATATAATAGTGCCCAATATTTCGCTTTGCAAAACAAAGCTTCTTCAGGGGCTAGCACTATGAATGATTACAACTGTAAAACCGTTATACAAGTGGTTTTGAAAAACCTAAAGAATAACAAAAACAATGAATATGATTGGTGAAGGGTTTGACGGGTGATAAACTAAACTGACTAGTGATGAGAAAGTTAATGAACTTCGTCGCGTCTGTTGATTCCAAGTGGTTCTAAACTACTACAAACTAAACTAAGGAAACCAACCAACCACTTGTACAACGGTTTTACAGTTGTAATCATTCATAGTGCTAGCCCCTGAAGAAGCTTTGTTTTGCAAAGCGAAATATTGGGCACTATTATATTCCACTTTTATTTTATTTGCTTCAGTGAGTGTTCTGTTTTTCTACCGTAAGGATCAGTTTGCCGTTTCTTTTGTTTCACTTCAAGTATTAATACTGATCTAGGTCTGGAAACCCAAATCCGGCCATTCTCAACGGTTTGTTGCAGTGATCGTGCATTCTGTTTCTTTTTAATTCCCTTAGTTTGGCAAACATCAGAAAACTGTTAAAAATGCCTATTTTACGGCCAATTCTACGATAGGAATATGAGAATATTTTATTTTTTCACTTGTCTTGCGGTCAACGATATTTGTGTACAGCGGTGCAATTAAGCCAAAAACGTTGAGCATGCATAATTTCATGTTAAAAACAACATGGCGGAATGTCTGCAGGCGACAGGAATGTGAAGTGGAAGGAGCATATCACCTGATATGCGGATGTGAATAGAAAAGAGTTGGTATGAAAAACACTGGTATTTTTCCAGAATTCTGCGAGTGGGAATTTGGACGCTGGGAAATGGGATTGGTATCCCCCCCACCTTTCAGGACCCTCGATTGCCGCTTCGCGAGCGAGAGCGGGAAAAAACGTATCTTTCAAAGAAAAGATAATATTTCAAAATACAAGACACAGATCAGAGTTCAACGGCGGTATTACTGTTGT
The DNA here is from genome assembly GCA_022457155.1 of Cladopsammia gracilis. Classification (NCBI taxonomy): domain Eukaryota; kingdom Metazoa; phylum Cnidaria; class Anthozoa; order Scleractinia; family Dendrophylliidae; genus Cladopsammia; species Cladopsammia gracilis. The sequence continues at coordinate 63,715 of JAJGOT010001140.1, forward strand.
ATGAGATATGTGTCTTATATACCATCTTTACCTTGCATGTCAATAGCTGGTGCAGCATTTTAATATTTTAGTCTTGCCTAAACAGCTCTTGAAAGAGGTGTTTTTAAAGCCTGGATTTACCTGGAACGGAAATAGGAATGATTTCCGAAGAACGAGAGATTAAAAAAAAATGCATTGAAAAAGCCGTATGTGAGCTCGAAAAATAATAATGGTGAATACAATGTAAAATACAATACAGTAAATCAAGGGCAATCGAAGGCAATCTTCCGCTTGGTCGCTCGGCCGAGAGGTCTTGGGTGCGAATTGATCATGCGCAAGCGAGTCATTCCCGGCGGGCAGTTCGTGTTGAAGCTTCTTTTGACGAACTCCCATGTTTATAAATATTTCTCGGTTATTACTGTCTTGCTGCTCGCTTTCAGCGCTCAAAACTTCACTTCCTTTGAAAAGACGGCTCTGTCTAAGTGTAAGCATGTCCCCAAATGGGGTGTTTCCATCCATCTATATAGGTTCTATAGGATCTATAGGATTTGGGGACGTAGAGATAGATGGATGGACACACCCCATTTGGGGACATGCTTACACTTAGACAGAGCCAGATGGCGGACGGTAAACGGTACGCGAACCATCGAAAGGACCTTTTACCAACGTTTTTGGTTGCAAAAAAGATGGAGTGGAATGGCAAAAAGCCTCATACGCAAATCGAGAGTTTCGACTCGCGGTGCACCCTCCCCCGAGCTTCGCGAGGTTCTGCGAGACACGTATTTCTAGTATGTATGTATGTATGTATGTATGTATGAGTATGGTATATGTGTATATATATGCCTGATGAGTGTGGTCCTTGTACCATACGAAACAGTTCTGTAGCAATAAAACGATGATTACTCGTGAAATATGAACTTCTGTGAAGTTATGTATGTATGTATGTATGTATGTATGTATGTATGTGTGTATGTATGTATGTATGTATGTATGT